>OX940974.1:126191570-126532889 GCA_954871275.1 Leptopterna dolabrata | reverse complement strand
AATCCGAATTGAAGGGAGCTCGATTGAGCAAACAACCGGAGGCAACTCCGTTATATATGTATTCTTCCTGTATATTACTCCTTCCCTGAAGTCGGATACACCTGAAGAATATATATAGAAGGAGAATATATATAGAAGGTTCCCGATTCGGTCGCCATAGATAGGGTTCATGTTTTTGTGACAGGTAGGTAGGTATGTTTGTTCGAGCCTCAATTCCTCATTTACTGGTCAATCGGCGTGACCCTTTTGGCATTTTGACCCTCTGGGATACATGTCGCCCCATTTCATTTTGATACGGTAGAAGTTGAGAAAACCGGAAAAAAAGAAAGGTAAGAAAAGGAAAGAAAGGTTTTCCTCTCAAAATGACAATTTACAGGTCTTCGCCCCGAAACTTCTTAAGGACAGTTCTGGAGGTAATCTTACCCTTAGCTCGAAAATCAGTCAATTTTTCTCTTGAGGTGTATTTTGCATTGACAATTGTGAGAAAAATTCAATGGACCCTAGAAAAATCCAATAACTATCTGGTTTTCAACCCTCCGCTCACCTTTCGTTCTTCTTCTACTACTACATGGATGCTAATCATCCATAAGCTTTAAACCAAGATTTTTCCGATTTTAAAATAAACTAACGAAACAAGTCTCGCACAAAATCAAAATGGGTATGATCCATCGATAAAGCAGAAGATAAGATCATACCAACTCTTATCTCGATGGTGTGACCTCATCTAAATATCTGTTTCCAAATAAAAGAGTTAGTTTGAAATTTTTAAAAGTACGTGGATGAAGCTGATTCTCTATTTCTAGATTTCGTTGGTCCATGAATTCAGGGAAAATCCTTTCTGGTGATACCAAATAAAAAATCATATTCAATAGATAAATTATCCCCCCCCCCCCCCCACCCCCCCCCCCCCACCATGATAAGTCATCAGCAAACGAAATAATGAGCGATCGGCTGCTCTGCTCAACCACGGCACTAAGTATGAAAAAAAAACGCTGCAAAGTCCTTGTCACATGGGTTTATTATTCTATTGGACATACCTACAGAAATGTTGGCTGTTCATTTATTGATTCTTTCATGCGTAATAATCGAAATAGCTATTTCTGATGGTTTCCATTAATTTTGGCCCCTAAAACACAAAATAGCTGTACGTTTTTTTTTTTTTTTTACTATCTTTGATCATTGGTAGTGCTATTTAATCGTCTTGATCCACGTGTTGACACTTTTTCAGGGTTATTATACAAACAGATGTTGATTTCAGACGATTTCCCAGGTTTTTCACACATAAAAAATCAATTTTGGGAGCTGAACATTTGGTAGAACTCAATTTTCCACTCTTTGGTCAAAATCGACTTCATATTCGGTCTTCTC
Organism: Leptopterna dolabrata; assembly: GCA_954871275.1. Lineage (NCBI taxonomy): Eukaryota > Metazoa > Arthropoda > Insecta > Hemiptera > Miridae > Leptopterna > Leptopterna dolabrata. Next base: position 126,531,521 of record OX940974.1, on the reverse strand, counting down.
GTCCAAAAAAAACATGGAAACCGATACCTCAAAAGCTCATGTTACCAACATGTTGCTAAAACGCAAAAAGTACCTATTTTTACACACATTTTCACTCATAACACCCCTCGGTGTATTCCGATCGGGCTGAAAAGTTTCGGGACACAACTAGGGCCCAAATGGAGCATGTGTGCGAAAGAACGACTTTTTTAGACCGAAAATGAAGCCGGTACACGTGATACGGCGGACGGCGTACGGCGGACGGCGGACGGCGGACGGCGGACGGACATTGCATTTTTTGAATCTAGGCACCTTGAAACGGAAAACAAAAAATTTTGAGGGGGTGTTATAAAAATTTTTTGCTGACCGAATACATAGGTGTATTATTCACAGAATAATAAACCAAAAATCCAGTTTTAACGGTTGGCAATTTTGATTGTATACCTATCCAGTGCATGGACAGAAATTGTATGGCAGTAGCGCCGCCATATTCAAAATTCAAAACGTATATGAATGTATATTCTCGCATAGGTATGTCTTTCAGCGTGAGATTTGAAAGACCAACCCTGTATCAGTACCCCGAAAATACACCTGACAAATCTCAACTTGACCTCAAGTGCCACTGGTAGGAGGAATATAATGTTGGTATGGGACTATAGTCTTTTCGGAATTGTCGAATGTTTTGTTTGGTATCTTTTTTCTGAGAGTGCGTCAGCAATCCTAATAGTGCCTAATAGTACCTAATAGTGGTATCCATGTTATTGATTAAGTACTTATGTTATGGCAGTTACCTATGTTATCGGGTGGTACCTAGGTACCTTATTCGGATCAGTGTTAAATGAATATATTGAACTGCAATCTTATTTTGAAATACAAACTCTAGTCGTCTCACAACACATATTTACTTATACAATAATTGGGTAGGTACCTACTGGATATAACAACTATCTACTCAAAAGGTTGTTCCTGCCAAATTGGTCTTTACAAAAAGGTAGGTAATAATCATCAAGGAGGGTGAAAAAATGCCAAATTTGGTACCTATGTGTTTTAGTGAATATAGAGTAAGGGATGGAGATTTGGCAATATGAATTTTGAGATACACCGAGAGCTTTCTAACGAGTGGTGAGCTACATTTACGTGATCACAAGTCAGGAAGTTGTAAGAAAATAAGAATGAAGATACGTGAAAACCACCAGAAAAAGTGGCGGTAACGCAAAATCGGTCACGCTTTGAGAATTGTATTCCTGAGTATAAGATACATATCTGAAGTGTGTCTAAAACAAGCGTTTTTCCAGAAATGTCTATGAGGCAGGTACCTTGTTTCAAAGGACGGAGAATGTGTAGCCTCCTCCTAGGGTGTCCTTTTTTAGTGGCCCCCATTTTCAAAATATAATTACTACGTGAAGCTCTACGAAAAAATAAGTTCCAGGGGCGTTTTTGACTCTAGAAAACACGTACTTTCCACTGATTGTAGCCCTGAGGATCCAGCAATTACTTGAATAACGATAAACATGAGTTGAAAAAACGCTGCAAAGTCCTTGTCACATGGGTTTATAATTCTATCGGACATACCTACAGAAATGTTGGTTGTTCATTTATTGCTTCTTTAATGTGCAATAATTGGAATAGTTATTTTTGTTGATTTGGACCCCAAGAACACGAATTAGGCTCCTATTTTGTTTTCCTACAAATTATCTTTGATCATTGATAGTGCCATGTAATAATCTTGATTCACCTGACGATACTACTTCTAGTCTTATTATACAAATGTATGGTGATTTCAGACAATTTCCCAGGTTTTCGACTCTTAACAAATACGGCGACGGCGCGGCGTATGGCGGATGGACATTGCACTTTTAAAATCTACGCACCTTGAAACGTAAAAGAAAAAAAATTGTGACGGGATGTTATAAAAAAAACATTTCTGAGTGAATACATAGATGTACCATTCACAGAATGATAAACCAAAACGGGGGCCTAGTAACGAAGAATTTCTGTTGCTTTGCGATTTTGGATGGATGGGGATGCCATCCAGATCAACAATTCAAATCATCTGCAACGTGATTTTATATGTATAGGAGATGCTAGGTCGGTGCCTAGTATTTGAGATGCGAGCGAAGAGAACATCCAAATATCTACCAACCTCTGTACGCAGGCGAATCTACACATTTAACCCAATCTTCATCCACGCACTGCCTGGTGAAAAATTGTTTGCCTGGTCAGACTTTTTTTACTGGTGTCATGTGACACATTGAAGTAAATAAAACGAAGTGAGCCTCGAAAAACCGCAATTTTTCTTCATATTTGAACAGGTGCCCAACAAATGGTCGAACTCTCGCTTTCCCAGCTCTTAACTTTCGATTGAAGTACTAGTTCTGAAACATATCCAACTACTAATATATCTTACGCCCATTTACCCATCTTGTTTTGATCCAGGATCGTATCATGGTTTACTGCATCACAGCTACTAATTTGATCAAGCTGCGGAGCAATGCATGTTGTGGGAGGAACAATGGGGGCCAGTAACAAAGAATTACACCAGTCACATTCTTTGGTACTGGTCCCCGACATTTCGATCACAAGTTTTCACTTGTTTGAGTTAATGTAACATCGACGTAGCTAATATTAGTGGAAAGTCCGTGTTTTCTAGATTCCAAAACGCTCCTGAAACTTTTTTGGTTTATTATTCCGTGAATAATACGTACCTATGTATTCGCTCAGCAAAAAATGTTTATAATACCCCGTCAAAATGTTTTATTTTACGTTTCAAGGTGCGTAAATTCCAAAAATTCAATGTCCGTCCGGCGTCCGGTATCATCCATATCTACGTTATCTTCCGTCTAAAAAATTCGTTATTTCGCACACAGGCTCCATTTGGGCGTAGTTGTGTCCCGAAACTGTGCAGCTCGATCGAAATATATCCAAGGGTGTTATGGGTGAAAAATGGGTGTAAAAAAGGGTTTTTGGTAATTTAGTAACATGAGCTTGTGAGGGTTTTCCATGCTTTTTAGGACGAAGAGACCGAATATGAAGTTAATTTTGACCAAACAGCGGAAAATAGATGTTCTAACGCAGTTTCATCCTTAAATTTATGTTAAATTTTTGTCTAAAATCTTCGTTCCTCCACACACATTTGGGTCTCCATTTCGGAATACATTTGGGTCCTAGTTGTGCTCCGAAGCTTGGCACTCTGATCGGAATACACAGGAGCGTTACGTGGTGGGGGGGGGGGGGGAGGGTGCAAAAATAGGGGCTTTCGAAGTTTTTTGAGGTTTTAGTGAACGTTTTCCATGTTTTTTAGGGCAAGAAGACCGAATATGAAGTCGATTTTGACCGGATAGTGAAGAATTGAGGTTGTAACGAAGGTTCAGCTCCCAAAATTAATTTTTCATGAGACAAAAACCTGGGAAATATTTTGAAATCACCATACATTTGTATTATAATACTAGAAGTAGTAACAGGTGAATAAAGACAGTCAAATGGCACTATCGATGATCAAAGATAATTTATTTTTTTTAATTAAATAAAATTAAAAAATTAAAAAATAGGAGTCTAATTCGTGTTTTTGGCGGCCAAAATTGGTGTAAGCCATCAAAAATAGCTATTTAAATTATTGCACATGAAAGAAACCATAAATGAACAGCCAACATTTCTGCAGGTAGTATGTCCAATAGAATAATAAACCCATGTGACAAGGACTTCGCAGAGTTTTTTGTAGAACTTTGGCGTAGCAATTTGATTTCAAAAATGAGGGTCAGTAACAAACAACACCCACACCCTGTATACATAGTTTATGGAATTTGGTTTGGATAGGGACGGCCACTGCGGTCCGTCGGCGTCGTTTCGAATTCAAACGCCCCTCGACCCAACTGAGTGCAGTTAGGCTATGAATAGTCATGAGCGAAATTAATGATCTGATCAAATTCTCATCCTCCTGAGAGGACAGCCGATCGCCTCTGCGACGCCGGCCGGGCAGCCGGGTGTAAACCCCCAGCTTGAAATGGTTGCTTACTTTACTTTTTACTTTTTATCATAGGATTAGTTATAATATAGCGACCATACCATGGCATCAGGTCTACATAGGTATACGACCGATCTGAGCAAGGCACACATCAATCAATCGTCGACTTACAGACAGCGAAAAACCAGAAACGACTAAAAATAGGAAACCTTTTTTACAAAATAATGGGTCGATTGCAAAAAACCATAACACAACGAAAACCATTAAAAACTAAAGCAAATAAATAGCAATCAAATATCGACTGATCTTGGTACATTCGTGGGTGGTGCAGACTTGGTTGAATCCTCCTGTCGAGTTTCTATCAGTAGCTCCCCACCTACCAATAGGTACATGCATGATGCTGTGTTAATGTCTTGCATATATATCAGAGTAGGTGCCTATTCTAATGCCTAGAACGAGATGAACAGCTCATCAATACAATAATTATCTTAATGGATCGTAAGTGTGGCGTTGTAACGTGATAAGAAATTCGACCTGTTACCTACTCCCACATATTGCAGGTACCCACGCCTGCGCTAACCGTTCACGAACTAGTAACATTTCAATAGCTCGACTGGACTGGAACTGATACGGCTCACAGTAATAATGACTGTTCCACTGGTAGCAAGTTGACATCGGTACTATGTCAACGTTTTACTGATCTCCGTAAGCGAAAGTTTCCATTGGTTACGCAGAGCCTCTTACTGCATCAAGTTTTGAGTTCGATTTTAAGATAGATCGATAGGACAAATATTTTACAAAATAAAGTGATGAGGATTAGAGCAAATTATGTACATATCCCTAGGTATGTAATGGAAATTGAATATGTACTTACCTAATACCCTACAGCATACCTACTAATTTACATATTTGCATGTGAGTATGCATGTTTACAAGAATGTATTACAGTACATGTATTGAAACGGTGGCGACTTCAATATAGCATGTATGAACCTAGAGGTAGTAAGGGGGGTGTATGTGTGTGTGTGTGTTCATGGCATATACCTATACATTTATTACACTTATATTTGTATACGTCATTTTTTTACTTATGAATTATTTACATGGGATCAATTATCATGTTCTTTATGCTGAGTAAAATTATAGACCCCCAAATTAGAACTCCTATATAAGAACGTGAGGCCAGTTTTACAATGTCTTGTTTATACTAGGGCGATATATAAATCAAGAAGGAAGTTAGAGAGTAGAATTGCGATGTAAGTTGTAAGGAATCGGTATAAACGAAGACGCAAGACGCGTGTTCCTATTGGAGAAGAATCGTCAAGGTATGGCGGTCGCAGTGACCAATGAGAACGCTCCTTAGGTTTTCGAAGGAGAGGTGGCAAGCGATGTGTGACAAATCCAGCGATATACACAAGCGCCTCACAACCTCCTCCTCCACGCCCGGCAGGACTTGTTCAGTGCACCCAGCCATAGCCCCCTCGGATCATCACCCTCAGCAATTGATCTGCCGCGGATCTATCCTACCTTGAGGCGTCCATAAGTTCATGTACAACTCTTGGCAGTATTTCGTTCGAAAAATTAAAAAATAAATAAATTTAAAAAAAAAGACTTACCGTTGGTGAGCATTTTTAGTACGGTGAGTACTGTTATAGCTTGTACCATGGTGAAGAGCTGACTTCTCATTTTGTGCAGGGTTGTTCTCAGTAGCACATGTTCCCCAGATACTGGTCACCACTCAACTAACGCGATAGCCTCACGGATCACCGTCCTTGTGACTTGGTGGTCCAGACCGGAAGCACCGATCTCTCATTGTGTCTCCCTAGCCCCTTCCACCCGGTACTTCCGGTCGCCCGGGGTCACGCCAGGTATGAGTACATCAACCCTGCATAGGTGAACCATACACAATAACCCCCACCACCGAGTTCCGGTATTTGTTTCATACCGTTACTCTTAAACAGCTTCGACTTCACTTTTCGGTAGGCTCTGCCAGCATGATAGAAGCTATTGGGTTAGGAGATTCCTTCCTGATGAGCGTGGGAGTGTCAGTCTCAAATATGTTAGGCACTTCCTTTCTGTGAAGCGTGCAGCTCGGGAAGAGCTGAAGACCGTTCGTTTTCCATCAGACACAGTTTTTCTGTCTACGTCAAACTCATCATCCATCAATATTAAGTACATATCCAACATTTTTAGGCACACTCCTTAGAAGATTTTAACCTAGCACTTGTTTACTGGTTTATTATACTGTGGATGATACACCTATGTATTTGCTCAGCAAAAAAAATTTATAACACACCCCTCAAAATTTTTTCTTTTACGTTCCAAGGTGCGTAGATTCCAAGACGCTGCAAAGTCCTTGTCACATGGGTTTATTATTCTACTGGACAAACCTACAGAAATGTTGCTGTTCATTTATTGTTTCTTTCATGTAAAATAATATAAATAGCTATTTTTGATGGTTTCCACCAATTTTGGCCCCCAGAACACGAATTAGGTACGCTCCTTTTGGTTTATTATTCTGTGAATAATACACCTATGTAATCGCTCAGCAAAAAATTTTATAACACCCCCTCAAACTTTTTTCTTTAACGTTTCAAAGTGTGTAGATTCCAAAAATTCAATGTCCGTCCACCGTACGCCGTACACCGTACGCCGTACGCCGTCCGCCGTATCACGTGTACCGGCTTCATTTTTGGTCTAAAAAAGTCGTTCTTTCGCACACATGCTCTATCTGGGCCTTAGTTGTGTCCCGAAACTTTTCAGCCCGATCGGAATATACCCAGGAGTGTTATGAGTGAAAATGTGCACAAAAATAGGTACTTTTTGTGTTTTAGTAACATGTTAGTAATATGAGCTTTTGAGGTATCGTTTTCCACGTTTTTGGGGACGAGAAGACCGAAGATGAAGTCGATTTTGACCAAAAAGTGGAAAATCGAGGTTCTACCAAATGTTCAGCTCCCAAAATTGATTTTTTATTAGTCAAAAACCTGGGAAATCGTCTGAAGTCACCATCAGTTTCTATGATAACACTAGAAAAAGTGTCAACACGTGGATCAAGACGATTAAATGGCACAACCAATGATCAAAGATAATTTGAAAAAAAAATCGTACCTAATTCGTGTTATGGGGCCAAAATTGGTGGAAACCATCAGAAATACCTTGCTATTCGAATTATTGCACATGAAAGAAACAATAAATGAACAGCCAACATTTCTGCAGGTATGCCCAATAGAATAATAAACCCTTGTGACAAGGACTTTGCAGCGTTTTTTCCCCTTCAAGTATCCATGATCATTGGTAGTGCCATTTAATCGTCCTGATCCACGTGTTGACACTTCTGCTAGTATTATTATACAAATTTATGTTGATTTCAGACGATTTCCCAGGTTTTTGACTCATAAAAAATCAATTTTGGGAGCTGAACATTTGGTAGAACCTCAATTTTCCACACTTTCGTCAAAATCGACTTCATATTCGGTCTTCTCGTCCCAAAGACATGGAAAACGATACCTCAAAAGCTCATGTCACTAACATATCACCAAAACACTAAAAGTACCTATTTTGACACACATTTTCACTCATAAAACCCCTGCCTATATTCCGAGCGGGCTGCAAAGTTTCGGAACACAGCTAGAGCCCAAATGGAGCATGTGTGCGTAAGAACGAATTTTTTAGACCGAAAATGAAGCTGGTATACGTGATACGGCGTACGGCGGACAGACATTGCACCTTGAAACGGAAAAGAAAAAATTTTGAAGGGGTGTTATAACAATTTTTTGCTGAGCGAATACATAGGTGTACTATTCACAGAATAATTAACCAATATGCAATGTCCGTCCGCCGTATCACGCATATCTACTTTCATTTCGGACCAAAACAATTTCGTTCTTTCGCGCACATGCTCCATTTGGGCCCTAGTTGTGTCCCAAAACTTTGCAGCCCGATCGTAATATAACCAAGGGTGTTGTGGGCGAAAAATGGGTTTAAAAATAAGGGGATTTTTGTGTTTTAGTAACATGAGCTGGTGAGGTCGTATTCCATGATTTTTTAGAACGAGGAGACCGAATATGAAGTAGATTTTGACCTAAGAGTGGAAAATAGAAGTTCGAACGAAGTTCCAACCTTAAATGTAGGTCAAATTTTTGCCTAACCGTCGTTCTTCCTCACACAGTTTGGGTCCCCATCTGGAAACACATCTGGGTCCTAGTTGGGCTGAAGAGCTCGGCAGCCCGATCGGAAACCAACCATGGGTGTTACGTAGGGTGGGGGGGGGGGATGGGTGTAAAAATACGGGTATTCGACGTTTTTTGAGGTTGTAGTGAACTTGAGCTTGTGAGGCATCATTTCCTATGCTTTTTTAGGGCGAGGGACACTGCAAAGTCCTTGTCACATGGGTTTATTATTCTATTAGACATACCTGCAGAAATGTTGGCTGTTCATTTATTGTTGCTTTTATGTTGTTGTTCTGGTGGTTTCCACCAATTTTAGCCCCCAAAACTTGAATTAGGTATGCTCCTTTTTTTTTCAAATTATCTTTGATCATTGGTAGTGCCATTTAATCGTCTTGATCCACGTGTTGACACTTTTCCTGGTGTTATTCAATAAATTGATGGTGATTTCAGACGATTTCGCAGGTTTTTGACTAATAAAAAATCAATTTTGGGAGCTGAACATCTGGTACAACCTCAATTTCCCACTCCTTGGTCAAAATCGACTTCATATTCGGTCTTCTCGTCCCCAAAAACATGGAAAACGATACCTCAAAAGCTCATTTTACTAACATGTTTCGAAAGCACAAAAAGTACCTATTTTTATACACATTTTCACTCATAACACCCCTGGTTATATTCCGATCGGGCTGCAAAGTTTCGGGACACAACTAGGGCCCAAATGGAGCATGTCTACGAAAGAACGACTTTTTTAGACCAAAAATGAAGCCTGTACACGTGAAGCGGCGGACGGCGTACGGCGGACGGCGGACGGACATTGCATTTTTGGAATCTACGCACCTTGAAACGGAAAAGAAAAATTTTTTAGGGGGTGTTATAAAAATTTTTTGCTGAGCGAATACATAGGTGTATTATTCACAGAATAATAAACCAAAACCGAGGTTGTAACGAAGGTTCAGCTCCCAATTTTTATTCTTTTTTTATGAGCCAAAAACCTAGGAAATTTGTGTGAAATCACCATTGTATAATAACACCAGAAGTAATATCAACAGGTCAGTCAAGACATGCCAATATCAATTATCGAGGATAGTTTGTAAAAAAATAAATAAATAAAAATAAAATAAAAAATAAAAAGCCTATTCCAAGTTTTTAGTGGCCAAAATTGGTGGAAACCATCAAAAATTGCTATTTCAATTATTGCACATGAACGAAACAACAAAAATGCTCTGCCAACATTTCATTAGGTATGTCCAGTAGAATAATAAACCCATGGTACAAGGACATTGCAGCGTTTTAGTTTATTATTCTGTGAAAGGTACACCTATGTATTCGCTCAGCAAAAAAAAACCCCCTCAAAATGTTTTCTTTTACGTTTCAACGTGCGTAGATTCCAAAAATGCAATATCCGTCCGCCGTACGCCGTACCACGTATACCGACTTCATTTTCGGTCTAAAAAATTCGTTCTTTGGACCCTAGTTATGTCCCGAAACTTTGCAGCCAGATCGGAAGATGCCTAGGGGTGTTATGAGTGAAAATGTGTATGAAAATAGGTACTTTTTGTGTTTTAGTAACATGAGCTTTTGAGGTATCTTTTTCCATGATTTTGGAACGAGAAGACCGAATATGAAGTCGATTTTGACCAAAGAATGGAAAATTGAGGTTCTAACGATGTTTCAGCCTTAAATTTAGGTTAAATTTTGGTCTAAAATCGTCGTTCTTCCTCACACAGTTTGGGTCCCCACTTGGGAACACATTTGAGTCCTAGTTGTACTCCGAAACACGGCAGCCCGATTGGAATACACCCAGGGGTGTTATGAGAGAAAAATGGGTGTAAAAATAGGGATTTTTGAGGGATTTTTGAGGTTTTAGTGAACATGAGCTTGTGATGTATCGTTTTCCATGTTTTTTAGGGCGAGAAGACAGAATATTAGGTTGATTTTGACCGAAGAGTGAAGAACTGAGGTTGTAACGAAGGTTAAGCTCCCGCAATTCATTTTTTATTAGTCAAAACGTGGGAAATTGTCTGAAATCACCATACATTTGTATAATAACACTAGAAGTAGTATCAACAGGTGAATCGAGACAATTAAATGGTACTTATCACTGATCAAAAATAATCTGTTTAAAAAAAGGCCGAGCCTAATTCGTGTTTTTGGAGGCCAAAATTGGTGGAAACCATCAATAATTGCTATTTCAATTATTGCACATGAAAGAAACAATAAATGAACAGCCAAAATTTCTGTACGTATGTCCAGTAGAGTAATAAACCCATGTGACAAGGACTTGCAGCGTTTATTATTCTGCAAATAATGCAGCTATGTATTCGCTCAGCAAAAAATTTTAATAACACCCCCTCAGAATTTTTTCTTTTACGTTTCAAGGTGCGTATATTCAGAAAATGAAATGCCCGTCCGCCCTACGCCGTATCATGCATACCGGCTTCATTTTCGGTCTAAAAAATTCGTTCTTTCGCACACAGGCTCCATTTGGGCCTGAGTTGTGTCCCGAAATTTTGCAGCCCGATCGGAATATACCCAAGGGTGTTATGAGTGCAAATGGGTATAAAAATAGGAATTTTTTGTGTTTTAATAACACGAGATTTTGAGATATCGGTTTCCATGTTTTTTGGGACGAGAAGACCAAATATGAAGTCGATTTCAACCGAAGAGTGGAAAATTGAGGTTCTACCATAGGTTCTGCTCCCAAAATTGATTTTTTATGAGTCAAAAACCTAGGAAATTGTCTAAAATTTCCATTCATTTGTATAATAAATAACGCTAGAAAAATTGTCAACAGGTGAATCAAGGCAATTAAATCGCACTACCAATGATCAAAGATAATTTGAACCAATAAAAAAAGGAGCCTACCTAATTTGTGTTTTGGGGGCAAGAAATTGGTAGAAACCATCAGAAATTGCTATTTCAATTATTTCACATGAATGAAACAATAAATGAATATCCAACATTCATGTGGGTATAATAATACGCCCATGTGACAAGGGCTTTGCAGCGTTTTAATTTATAATTATACATAAATACCTACCAAAAACATAAAGGGTCTATAATTTACGGCTCCACCAAAACTTCCTGCAATTAAGTAACGCTGTTTTGAATTTTGAGGAATCTCGCTGGACCCACATAAGATAATAAAACTCCATCCGACTGTGCGATTCATTTGCAAAGGTTAGCAAAAATCCTTCAGTAAAAAAATCATCGAGGGGTCATCCGTCACACTTGAATACTCGGATCTCATTTGGTTGAGGTCGATCTGGAAAATCTGGAAGTGCTGTGGTGAAGGAAGATGCTACGCCCTTCACAAACTTGGCCATACTTGGTTGACTGGATCGGAAAACAAACCGAACAAGTCCAATGAAACGAGCCTCTTTCTTATTCAGTGGGATTTCTTCATCACTGCTTTAACCGACGTCAGTACGAAGGTCGGTTAGATTAGACATAGTTCCTGGCATCGACAGCACCAAAAATTAGATATTTCACTGGATATCCGCCAAAATATAAAAGAATTGAGTATTTACCTATAAGAGGCACAGTGCACTAAGCATCAACTATATTCCCTTTAGATTTCTCAACAAAGCATAGCTGGTTCTAATTGTCATTGTTACAGACATATTGTAAGCAGAGGTTTATAAGAAATATGGTGATGGGTCGTTACAAATAGGTGCAACCTTTTTAATTAGTAATCATAATTAAAATTAAATAAAAATATTGGTTCTATTACCCCTGGGAACTGTTTTTTTTTTTAGGTACCTGAGAACTGGGTAGTATATTCTTCTCAGTTGGAAATTTTTCATGTTCGATTCGGGATAAGGAGTCAACAGAGTCTTCCGGTGGGGTTCCTGATGGTAGACTTTATACTGGGGTCGCAGTCTCAGAACATGGGTCTTTGGATGTAGGTATGGGCATCTCACAACACTGTGTTGAGTACGAGGGGGGTTTTCTAGAAAATTCTCTCCTCATGGGATTTGGCGTGTTTGGGGGTCCTAACTGGATTCGGGTGTGGTCCTCGGTACTAACCAATCTAGATATTACTGACGACTAAGTATCTTTGTCCGTTTGTTGGTGTCATCATTCAGGAGCGAGGACGTTGAGAATGCGGTATCCCGGCCACTGATAGTTTTAAATATTTGGTCAGGTTGTATTATATTCCATGAATTGTGATCGACAGCGTTGAGTGATGAAAGGGTGGCGAGAACTGTAAGCCGGCTCGTGTCGAGACCCCGCCTTGCCCACCCATTCCTGAAGGGATGGTGATGGCATCATTACTTGCTGCATGACGGCAACTTTTCTTTCTTCTTTACTTTGTACTAACTTGTAGTACATAATTGTAGGTAATTCAAATTTATGTATGGGACGGGGCGCGTCCGAGCGACGCGAGCGTCCAATCTTCGTCTCACCGTTTGGGGTAAAACTTCACGGCCACTGGTTCTCGTCTCGGCGGGCATCAATACAAGCTCTTCACCCCCGAGTGAATCATGTAGAGCCAAGTAGTGATCAAATGTTCAATAAATAACGTTCTCGATAGAGGTGGGTAATTCCTGACTGAACTACTCGTGAAGAACTAACTCCGCCAAGTGAACTACTCCTCGACTTAGTTCACTTCACTGAACGTTCTTTCACCAGGACCACAGAGTAAAAGAATCAAGGACCCAGTGTCTAGAGATGGATGTTGGATGAAGGAAGGGGGAACTAAAGAACTATCGTTCTGTGCATGATAAGGCCCATGGAGCAGATAGGATAGACGTACCTACACTATGAATTTCACAAAAACGCTCCGAACTGATTTCTCGAGCATCTTCTATCACTTTTTAATTGAACGTTTAATGACGGTAAATTACCTTCGAGCTCAGTCGATAATTTATGTCCAATTTTGAAGAAGGATGACACAAATGATGCTAATAATCTTAGGGGTTTGTCGTTCATTGATACCAACTCAAAATTGTTGGCGTCCTTAGTGTTGCAGAGCCTGATGGGATTCGTCGAGGAAAGAAATATATTGCATGAAAACCGAAGCTGGATTCCGAAAAAATTACTCTCAATAATTGACTGTAGGGGCCCCTTATAAATATAAAAATGATGATAGAACCTAAAAGCACAAATGCATGCGCTTTTTTTACCTTCGAGTTTTTTTTTTATACCATTAGTCGAGATGCTTTGCACGCCAAGCTATTTGATATAGGAATCTCGCGAAAAATTATCCAAACAATAAGGGGGTTATATAGGGATGCTGGGGCTGCGATTTGGACGAGGTCAGGACTCACCCATTACTTCCCAGTCCAAAGTGGATTAAAACAAGGTAGCCAGATCTCGCCAGTCCTCTTTGCTTTGTTTGTTAATGATCTGGTCGATAAATTACCTAAAGGTGTGAAGATGCGCAACCTTTTCTATTTTGAAATATGCTGTAGATCTTTTGCTGCTAGCTGAAACGTCAGCTGACTTGCAGCTTAACATAGATGCCCTCCAAACTTGCTGTGAAACATGGAACGTATCTGTCAATATGGAGAAGTAGAATATAATGGTTGGCATTCCAAAAAGGTGGTAGGCTAGGGGAATGTGAAAGCTGGACGTATAGCGGAGAAAGAGTGACAAATGTAACTAGCTTCACTTTTTTGGGCGTGACTCTTGCACTCTATCCTTGACCAAACACATTAGCCAAGAAGTATCGGTAGCTAAGAGAGGACTCAATATGATCTGGAAGGGATTCCTAAATGAAATAGAAATACCTCTGAGCTCAAAGCACGCCTTCGCGTTCGGTTGTGTGCCATGCGGCCCAGGTTTGGGGTGTGTGTGTACCTGGAGGGAAGTGAAAAGTTTCAAATTAATTTCCTTAGGGAACTATTGTGGCTGCCGGATCATACTCCTCGCTATTTTATATATTTAGAAACCGGAGCTGATTTGATATACCTCCATACACTTAAACTGCACTTGGCATTAACATTGCCAAGGTATTTAAAATGCAAGCCACCCGGTTTCCATACATAGTTGCGCACGAGACAGACCGAAATCCGTTTCTATCAGAGCACCTCTTAACACACTCTGTTTCGACCAAAAACTGAATCTGTTTCGACCAACACTAATGTTGGAAGGGGAATTCGTTTCGACCAAGTAAGGCGTATAAAAGTGCTTCGTTTCGACCAGAGACCGTTTTCTCATATCGTTATATTTTATTATTTTTAGTTAAATTCCAAATAAATGAACTATAAAAGTTATTACTATTCATGTAATCGCATGCAACTCACCTAAAAATCTTTTCTCGGAAGTGGGGAGAGTCGTACGTTTACAGTGAAATGTCCTTCAAAATAATACGCTCGTTCAGTGAACAATTATAAACTGTTCACGGTAATGCAGCACTTCCCTCTTTTACTTAAATATTTAGCTCCAATTTCGACATTCATTTCGCAATCATTTATCATATGGAGACTGTTAACGGAGACTGACGCACGGAAACTAAAGAATATCGGCTGATAGCACCGCATATTGGAAGTAAAATTTCAAATCAATTCAATTTTTTGTATTCGACAAATACTTTATACAACAAATATAATGATTATTAGAGAGTCTATAAACATAATACACGTTCTAAAATTATGTTGGTTTATGAGCCTAAGGTCAATGACCCGTCCAGGCTCGTCTCTTCCACCGCTATTTATTACTGCGTATGTATGAGTGCGTACATTGATCAAGAACTAACATTATTTACAGGTTTTCCTAAGTAGTTAGTAAGTAAATACACTTAACACCTATATAACCTTAACACCTATATATATATTTATTTATTTATTTATTTATAACGAAGGCTGATTTGTATTTTTATCCTAACAACTTGTTTATAACAACACTTTCGTTATTTTCAAGCTCAAAATACTCTAGAACTAGTTTTTTAAATTTTCTATTAAATTTGTCTTGATTAGGAGTGGTAACTGTTCAAATAGGGCTGGAGCTAGCTGTGGACATTGTCGAGTGCAGAAATCATTATGTGCCTGTTGTATCTGGAGGACACAGTTGGTATTTGTTCGCGTCGGTCTAATCACCGTTGCTTAATAAATAAATGCAGGTGTGTATGTACATATAAAACAGTTCTGTGAATACAAGCCATTCTGGGAGTGAGAACACCGAAGTTTTTGTATAGGTAACTAGTTGAAGTACGTTTATGGGAATTAGTTGCAATTCTCAAAACTGTATTCATTGCTATGTTTATACTACTAAAGGTTAACCCATAAGTACCTCCCCAGACAATGATACCATAAGTTAAAATGCTATATACATGAGCATAATATACCATTTTAAGGTTTTCTTTCTTTAGCCAACTTCGTAGCAGCAGAAAGTAGAGCATGGATTTCCTGATTTTATTTACTAATGCGCAGCTACATGATCCTTCCACTTGAGATGCTGATCTACGTGCACTCCTAGGTATTTTATTGTATTGAGCATTTCTATTTCCATGCAGCTGCACAAATTTCTTATTACGTCACAGCTATCCTTGTGCACTTTGAGTTTAGAGTCATGAGGAAGTCCTGTTTTGTATGTTTTCGAAAGGTTCATGGTGAGACTATTTGTGCTAAACCATTTAGCGACTTCATAGACAGTCATTTCTGCGATAGAGTGCGCTAGCTCCCAGGTGTTCTCATTTATCACAATAGCTATATCATCAGCAAAAGCTACAAATTTGAATCTCAAGGTCATAGTAAAAAGGTCATTTATATGTATCAGAAACAAAATTGGGCGAAGGACAGATCCTTCCAGTACTCCAAAGCAGATTTTTTGTAGATTGCTATCAATATCCTGAATTTGCACATATTGCTGTCTATCTGTGAGGTATGATTTGAACCATCTAACTGCAGATTTATCAAGTCCAATTCTTTCAAGTTAAAGGACTAATCTCCATGTTTCTATTGAGTCAAACGCTTTAGTAAGATCAATGAATATTGATATTATTTTGCCTCCTTCGTGGAGACCCTTTGTTATTTCCGTTACTAGATTAACTAGCGTATCCTCTGTTCCCATGTGCTGTCGAAAGCCAAATTGGATAGGGGATAAGAGATTATTGGATTCAAGATATTCTATTAGTTGCGACTTGGCTGTTTTTTCAAATATTTTCGCAAAGTTTGATAGCAGCGAAAGTCTAGTGTCCTTGGTCCTTTTTTATACAGAGGCCACACTATAGCTATTTTGGGGCAATTTGGAAATTCACCCTTTAATAAACTCAGGTAAATCATGTAAGAGGGGATGTTAAAAATAGTGCCGTATTTTTAATCACGTTGGATGATATTCCATCCCAGCCTGGGGGCACCCCTGATTGATTTAATAGCTTTGAACACTTCTTCTGTTGTAGTGGCCCTAAAACTCATTTTAGATGACGCCATGTTAGGAAGATCTCTGGTTGGTTGATAGTTTTGAAATTCTGAGTTTAATTGTTCTCCTACTGATGTAAAAAAATCATTCAACTTATGACTATTTCTCTGGGGTCCTGAATCTCCTCACTATCACAAATTAATTTCTTGATCACAATAGGGTCGTTGAGATTTTTACCTAGTGCCGTGTTAATTGTTTTCCAAACGTTAGAAGCAAGTTGTGATCTGAAGTAATAATCTGCAAGCTAGGGAAGATACCAGCCATTTTGTCAGTTGCTGCCCAGTGCTGAGAGAGTTAAGTATCGCTATTTTGGGGTTTCTGTACTAGCTGAGCAAGAGCTGAAAAAAGCTTGAATAAATATGTGGCCAAAACTGTGTCTTTACACCACCTGCGCTTGGGCGTCTAGAAAAACACTTATCGCTGAGTTCAATTATAGACAGAAGAAATTATTTATTACTAAAAAAATTAATTATAAAAGGAATAAATGTGGCACAACTACCTCCAAAGGCTGTGGCCATGCCTGAACATGCTTTAAGTACCTAACAAAAAAGTAATGAGAGGGAATGACTTAGATATGAATGACTGTAAAAGGAATGATTTACTATAGGTAACCATGTAACTAGGTAAGTAGGTACCTATTTTACTACCTGTTTTCTCCTCAATATGTATCTAAGAAGTCACGATATTCTTTGATTTATTGATTCATTTCATTTCTTTAATCTCTGTATCTCTGTACCTATGTAATAAGAGTATTTTCTATCTATCTACACAACTGACAGTGGAACAAATGCATGATTTGCTCCCTAGTGGCTAATGACTTGCTCTGGAAAGTGCGATTGAGGCACTATTTAACAAACGTGATTTTTGAGTTGTGCCCCTTCCATTCTAGAGGCCCGATAACAATGTAAGCGAACATCAGACGCTGGGCCCACCGACGTTGAACCACGACGAGGAAGGTACCAGTGCCACAGTGATGTAATGCTTTATACCATGCCAGACAGCTTCTGTTCTCGCATTCGTAAAATAGGTACGTAAAATACTTGTCATACCGACTTTTGCCAAATTTTTTCCGAGATGAGTTAATAGGATCCATTCTTTGGAAATCACCATAACGAAAAATAAATTTATAAACGAAAATACAGAAATTATAATAAAAATTAACAATAATAATAATAATACGACGACACAACAATAATAACAATTAAACAAATGTCAATTATTACAAATGATGTCAGTGATGGGAATTTATTAATGTCAATTACAACAATAATATAATTAATGAGAGAATGAAAACCATTTCGAATTTTTATAATATTTTAGCAGTTGTTACAAATAATTTGAAACACTAACCGTATTTGACCCTGAATGGATAAGGCATTGAATGTTTATTATGGTTTTCCTTATCTATATATGTAAATTCAGTAAGGCTAGCGCTCAAAAGTCGTTTTGAGAGTGCAAAACAGATGTAATAAGTAATGAACTGATGACTAGTTATCATTGAGTTTTATAATAAAAGTTGTGAGAGCCCTCGATTACGATAGGTACCAAGGCAGTTACCTATAATACATACATGAGTACACACCATGTACTTTCCTCTAAACCGTCATAATTTTGCTGATGAGTACCTATCGCATTTTCGTTTAATTTATGGGGTGTATGGGCCTCCGAGAGGTGCCGAAGAGCCTTGGACTGGGTCATCCACTCGAACACAGGACTCGAACCCGGGGGAAGATTATACAAGAGCAAAGAGCGATTAACAGGTGGACATACTACCATCGAACAGAGGTCATGAACGCGTGAGAGGGGATTTGAGCAAAATAATCGCCGCCCGCGCAGGATATCTCTCCCCTATCCGGTTTTGTTGCAGCCCTGTAATTTTTTTTTTTTTTTTAAGGACCTTGGCACCGAGCATGGTGCATATTCATGAGGCTTTTCGCTAAGCTCATTTAGCCAGTCGGCAATGGTGTGTACGTTGCGCTTTGTTCTGTAAGGTTAAACCTCGAGTTGCTACTATGTGGTATCCATAAATAATTGATGGACCAATTAGTATTACAGTCCAGTACGATTAGTAGCTATACTACCGAATCAGTTGAGTCAATCAAGTCAAGGAAAATGTAAATTTGTCCTCTCCCTCTCCATGATGATTCACTGATCAACAAATTTTTGCGATCTCCCGAAGTGTAACTTTGGTGTTTTCCCTCAATATCACAATCTTACATCGTTTTTTACGGCTAATATCCTTTTTTACTGCGGAAAAACTAAAATGAAGCACCAAAAACCGGTGAAAACCCACGAAAAACGTGTAGGACGATGTTTAAGTTTGTTTATACTCTGAATGACCTCCCAACTTCTTCGTGTTTTTCTTCATTTTCAAACTTGGGTTACATGAATGGATGCACATAGGAGAAAAGGAGGCTTTTTATTGATTAAAAATGTTCTTCTTCGATCGAAATTTGGAAAAAATCTAAAAATGACCCTTGTTTCCATTAATATGAGCAGTACTGTAGGTACTTTTTTCCGATTTTCAGCCCAAGGAGTTGAATACAAACTCGGCATCTCGAGGTAGTCGAGTACCTGGCGTGACTAAGTCGTCGGTAGAAGCGACTGAGCCGAAGGACTGGCGAGTGAAGAATCCGGCCAATGTGCGAGATATTGGCCGAAGACGATTTACAAACGTTGTATTAATAAATAATGCCTTATAAAGAAGCGTACGGAGATGGCCGGCAACTGTCCGGAAATACGTTTTTTGGTGTCTGCATTCCTGCCTTCGGTAAATAGGGAAAGTAAGAAATGAATACAATAGGGCCCCTCTGGAATATAGTAGCCTAGTTTCTGAGGGGTGTCCTGCAAAAACTTGGTGTCCGCAGGATTATCTGTAGAGGATTTGTTCCGTATATAACAACATCTTGGATCAACCTTATCAGCTACCCTTTTTCTTCCAAAGGGGGAACGCGTTGGAATCCGATACCCCGAACGAGCGGTGAAGAAGCAGAAATGAGGTTGGAGCAATAACCCTCCACTCAGCCTCAGCGCATCCTGCCGCATTAGTTCTGGTAACCGTGTTGCAAATTAGCTGCTCCAATAATTCTGAATAGGACCCCCTTCACCTCAGGGACATCACCTGCACTTTGATTTGATATTGATGGTGGTCCTGATGTAGTTGTAACTGGAAGACAAATTCGGCAGAACTTTGTTAGTTCGCAAGCTCTAAGTAGCTCAGGTACACAATAAATCAGAAACAAAGTTGTAAAGCCGTGCCTAGTCCGTGCGTTGTGAGTGAATAAGAATATGTACCCTTTAAGAACTCTTCTTTGGGCTAATTTGATTAAAAGTGGAAATCCCAGCCAACCGCTCGTCCCATATCATAGTAGGCAAGAGGTACCTAACAGAGATACGGCCTAGAAGATACAGTTGCTCAGCTCGTTCGGCCGTATGTCTTGGAAAAGCGTTCTGAGCAAGCACCAAAATCGGCCATATCATACGGCTGACGTACGTGGCCGTATACGTATGGCTCAGCCTCTCGGTCCGGTCAAACTTAATGACTAGACCGCATCTCAGAGTAACCTGGCATGTCGAAAACCGTACCCACCTACTAAGTACTCGGACCTCGTGCTATGGTGAAATCGTGATCGTCATAACTTCCATACTACACCAACGTTTTTCGAACACAAATACCTACCTCCCTTTCAAGCCGTTTCTGCTCAGGAGAAGGAAAGAGAAGTTGAAGTTGTTATGGAGACACAAATCATTGAAGAAGATCAACGAGATGAACTAGAACCCGTAGAATCGGATTTTCGTTGGAGAGTGAGGGTGAAGAATTTATCAACTTTCTTGCTTTAACTAAATTCAGCAACAACTAGTAATTCAGCAACTTTCTTCCTTTACGAACTTTTTCTGATAATTACCTAACTCAGATTTTGCCCATTTTTCGTATTTTTTACTAGTGAGTGCACTTCTAGTACAGTATTAAAACATTCTTTAAGTACCTAGTATTTATTGCAGGGTCGACTTCAAGCAGGGAATTAATAATTAAAAAGGAAAGCACAATTTGAACAGCAAACGGAACGAGTTTTAATTCAGAATACACACGGCAAAAAAAAAAACAAGGCAGCGGCCATCATGAGAAGAAGGGTTTCAGGATACGACCGCTAGGAGCGCCAGAGTTAGGCGCGAAGTTTCAAATGAAAAATTGTGATGTTACACAGGACATTATTTCTAACACTCCCCTTTAACATCACCATTCTTATAACCCAACACTTTCACTTCTTATTACTATAACATGTCCATCGTTATATATTACCATTATAATTTAGTGAAAGAGCAATTACAAAGGACCAGACAATTTACTACATTTCTATGGCACAAAATTCAAGCAATTACAAAACTGCCAAAAAAGTATTAAGCTAGTCCTAGATATTTGCAACACAATTCATGCTTTGGAGTAGGTAATCCTTTCGTGCAAATATCAGCACACATCTTGTCCGTAGATTGATATCTTAACAATATCTCTTTACTCTCTACTAAATCTCTAACAAAGTGGAACTTAACATCTATATGTTTAGTAGGTACGTCTAGAAAAAACAGGATTCTCAGCTATTCTTTGTGCACTTTGGCTATCATTAAAGAGTACTACTTCTTTCGGAGTAGAAACGTTTGATCCCTCAAGCAATTCAGACAAAAGTGCTTTAATGTAAATACACTGAAGAAGCTTGAAGCTTGAAGCTTCACAAATAGCCACATCTTCGCTCTCAGACGAGCTGAGAGTAACACAGGGTTGTTTCCTACTTTCCCATGAAAACAGACATTCACCTAATTTAAAGGCAAAACCAGAACACGACTTACGATCGGCTGGATCGTTTGCCCAGTCAGCATCCACAAAACCATTCAATTCAAAAACCTCTGACGTTTTGAAAACCAGCCCCATGGTTTTGGTCCCACTTAAATATCGCAAAATGCGCTTAGCGGCGAACCATGCGTCATTAGTAGGATGCTTATTAAACTGGCTTAGAAAATGCACAGAAAAGGAGATGTCTGGTCTCGAACTAATACTCAAGTACATGAACGATCCTATCAATTGCTGAAATGGAACGTCAGCACGCTCCCCTTCCACATTTTGTCTGAATTTTGGTGGAATGCAAACACGATGTCCCCAGAAAATTATTCCATCTTCAATGGAGTAGTTGGGGGAGGCATGCCTGTTGTTGAAAAGTTTGTTCCTAAGTAGTCTCATGGATGTATCTTCAAGTATGGCTTGTCGAAGTGCTTCCGGTTCAAGCACTGACATCTGCTTCAATTCCTCAAAAAGACACTCTGATACATCGTCCGGAATCTCCAAGTCCTCTACCTTGGAAGGGAGCCGGGAGAGTGCATCAGCATTCCCGTGACAATCCGTACAGCGGTACTGTATGTCAAATTGGAAGGACTGGAGGTAGAGGGCATATCTGACCAGTCGTGTGGCTGTCATGGCACTTAGTCCTTTTCTTGGCTTGAAAATATGAAACAATGGTTGATGGTCGGTATATAGTGTGAACCTTTGCCCGCATAGGTAGAAAAAGAACTTTTCAACACCCCAACGGATTTCAAGGGCCTCCTTATCGATTTGGGAGTACCTATGTTGTGTCTTGGTTAGGGTCTTTGACGCATATAAGCAATTGGTCGTTCCACTCCCTCTATGAGATGTGACATGACTGCCCCAACACCCACGGCAGAGGCATCAACGGACAACACCAATGGAAGCTCTGGTTGATAATGGACTAATATGTCTGTTTTAGTGAGGGCATCTCTTATGCGGCTGAACGATTTCTGGCAAGCTGCTGTCCATTTAAACTCTACACCTTTTGCAACTAGGGCATTGAGTGGGTGAGCGAGAGTTGCAAGGTTGTACAAATCTACCGTAGAAGGTTACTAACGCTAGGAAGGCCTTGACCTCTTTTGTGGTACTTGGTCGTGGAATTTCAAGTAGTGCCTTTATTTTCTCATCTGTAGGGTGAATTCCAGATTCTGAGAATCTCAGGCCAAGGTATTCGACACTGGTCTGGAAAAATTTACACTTGGCCATGTTTAACCTAAGATTTGCAGATTCCAAGTGCTCGAGAACACCCTCTATGTGACTTAGGTGAGAAACTTCGTCCTCGCCAGTAATCATGATTTCATCATAGAATACTCAGACTCCTGGGATATGGCCAAGCAGATTTTCTATGAATTGGTTCCATAGTGCGGGTGCGGTCTTCACCCCAAACATTAAATGGTTGCATTTATACAGGCCACGGTGGGTGTTAAGCTGGATGGTTCATCGACTCGTAAATGCAAGTAAGCAGTGGTAATGTCCAATTTTGTGAATTGTTTTCCTCGGTTGAGTTTAGCAAATAATTCCTCGCTGCGAAGGAGAGGGTGAGTGACATCTTCTAGTTCTGGGTTAAGCGTGCAACTATAATCTGCACAGATCCGCACCGCTCCTGTTGGCTTGACCACAGGGACTGTCGGTGTGGCCCACTGTGAAGAGGGAATTTTTTCAAGTACGTCATTTTTTTCTAAGCGGTCCAGTTCTTCATCAGTCCTGGCCCTAAGTGCATAAGGAGCTGGCCGAGGATTGTGGAACTGTGGCTTGGCATATATTTTCAATTTCAATTCTATGGAGGTGCAGGAAACTTCTCCTAGATTTTCCTGAAATAGCTTCTCATGTTTCTTCACCAAGTTCTGAATTTTGACATTAAATGGTTTCTCGTGGTGTAGTAATCTGACATCTGAAAGGGGGTTGTTGTTTGAGTAATCCACCTTGACTCCAAACGCGTACAGCCAATGACGCCCAAATATATTGTCTCTTTCCCCAGGTACCACTAAAACGTCGAGTGTCCTACACTTGCCATTGCACACCACATCAACGGTTTCCCATACCCCCGGTGGTTTTATTATGTCACCTGAGTAGGTACGTAGGTAGCACTGTGATTTAGTAAGGCCTGGTTTGGATTGTTTATTCAATGCATTGAAGGTTGCTTCATTGATGATCGTCTTCTTGGAGCCACTATCCAGTTCAAGTTGTACCTTTCCTCCATTCAATGTGGCTGTGATGATATGGGCTTCAGCTACATCTGGTGTCCTGATAATGTTAATTGGCCACTCTTCGAGCTCTTCAATCTGGTGCACTTTGGATTTAGCACCTTCTACTTTCTGTTTTCTCTTGTCATCACGTTTTTTCCTCCTGCAAAAAACCTCAACATGAGTGCTTCCCCCGCAATAGTCGCACAAAACAGGTTTTTTACAGGCGCTGGCGTAATGGTTCAGCCCCGTACACCGACAACACTGAACTGTTCCATTATCTGTGCTTCCTGTTACCGTGTGCTTGTTTTTTGGCCATGTTGACAGTGCTCCCCTTAGTTTGGACCCCTTCCGCAATCTTGTAAACGAGTTCTGTTGCTGTGGAGTCGGACGTCAATCCTTGGGCAGCAGCTTCCAAGGACAATGCAAGTTTCTTAGCTTCCGAGAGGTCCACCTTGTCAAACGGAACTTCGAGGATCCTGTTCAGTATGTGCTTGTCGCGAAGCCCAAAAACGAATCTTTCCAATAATACAAGCTCTAGCTGATCAGACGTATATTGACATGGCATGGCCAATTTCTTAATTTCTATAAGGAACTTGTCGCATTTTTCACCAGCTTCTTGGCGGCGGCAGCCCAACTTGTACCTAGCCGTCATAACTAGGGGCTTACGGTTTAAAAGCTCCTTCATGATTTCAACCAATTCCGTGTAGGTTTTCGATGTGCAATCATTTGGGTACAAATAGTGGTTCAGTTCTTCAAACCGTTTTGGCAGTAGGAAATTGGTAACCATTTGGGCTTTCTTATCGTCTTGGGTACCCACAAGACTGAAATGTAACTCTAGCCATTTGACATATGAGTCAAATGACTCATCCTCTTCTTTAAAAGGTTCAAATTTTATTTCTCTTGAGCTCGGTGTCAAGCATTGTTGAGCCATTGCCCGAGTAAGTTTTTCAATACTTACGGCCATTAGGTGAATCAATGCTGCATCTCCTGACGCTTGTTCTTCCTTCGGAGATCCCTTTGTTGGAGGTTGAGTCGGCTGTCCATCTGATTTCGGCATATTGACCTAATATACAACGATTTGTTGACCGACGGGACAGCTCTCCTCTAACCGCTAACTACCCCGGAACTACAACTGACGACACAGAAGTTTCGAGTCACTATGTCAACAATTGACTGATTACCGACTGCGCCACTGTTGTGTATTGAAAAGAACACACACGGTTAATTAGTTATTACGATTTATTAGTGTAATACTCTGGAAACAAGGAAGCACAAAGACGTGGGAAAAAGATGGATGCTCTAATGATACTGTTAAAAATACATGGAAGAAGAAGGTAGTTGATGGATGGATCCACTACGATACCTACTTATCACTAGATACTATAAATATGTTCCTATCCCATACCTAATTATTTACTAGGACGGGTACGCCATTTTATTATACACTCCACTATTCGATTTTCTCCCTCTCTATCCTTCTATTCGCGTATTTCATTCAGTACAATGATGTTGCATAATTTTGTAGGTATAATGAGACAAAGATTGTGATGAAACTGCTACGCATGTAAATGAAAAAACGCTGAAAAGTCCTTGGCACATGAGTTTATTATTCTACTGACATAGGTACCTACAGAAATGCTGGCTGTTCATTTATTGTTTCTTTCACGTGCAATAATATTGAAATAGCTATTTTTAATGGTTTCCACCAATTTTGGCCCCCCAAAACACGAATTAGGTCATATTATCTTAGATCAATGATGGTGCCATTTAATTGTCTTGAGTCACCTGCTGATAGTACTTCCACCGTTGTTATATAAATTTATGATGATTTCAGACAATTTCCCAGGTTTTTGACTCGAAAAAAATTAATTTTGGGATTTTGTTACAACCTCAATTCATCACTACTTGGTCGAAATCAACTCTTATTCGGTCTTCTCACCCTACAAAAAAACATGGAAAACGTTACCTCACAAGCTCAGGTTCACTAAAACCTCAAAAACCCTCGAAAAACCATATTTTTACGCCCATTTTTCACCCGTAACACCCCTGGGTGTATTCCGATCGGGCTGCCCAAGTTCGGAGCAACGTCCCTGGGGACGCAAATGCGTTCCCAGGATGGGGACCAACTGTGTGCGGAAGAACGACGATTTTAGACCAAATTTTAAAGTAAACTTAAGGCTGAAACTTCGTTAGAACCTCAAATTTCCACTCTGGTCCAAATCGACTTCATATTCGGTCTCTTCGTCCTAAAAAAAAAACATGCAAAACGATACATCACAAGCTCATGTTACTAGAACCCCAAAAAAACAGCCTATCGGGCTGCAAAGTTTTGGAACGCAACTAGGTAGGGCCCAAATGGAACCTGTGCGCGAAAGAACGAATTTTTTAGACCGAAATTAGAGTAGATATGGATGATCCTACGGCGGCCGGCGGACGGCGGGGCTTACGGCGGACGGGCATTGCCTTTTCGGAATCTACGCACCTTGAAACGTAAAGGCTAGTCCACACTAGTAGACATGTTGCGCGATTTTGGTCTCTGAGGCATGCCTCGCGTTGTCTACACAGACATGTCTATAGACCAATCGTGGTCTACAAGTCGGATGCGATACCAAAAGTCGCTGGTCTATGGTCTCCCGATCGAAATGGGAAACCAAGTGCAACGGTAGACACGTTGAGCAACATGTTGCAAGTGTGGACGTCACTTTCTGCAACGAGAGACGAGACGGAGAGTCTCCACTTGCGAGGAAACGCAGTGTGACCGCAAATCGAAGAAAAGGTGGGATAGTTTCCCTAAATTTCGTTTCTTGCTTCATGATTGACCCTCCAACCATCAAAAGCAAATCTTCAAAATCCAAAGGTGTCAGCCGGGTGAAATTTCGAAAACCCATGGCGTCTTCCATTCCTAACTTGTTCAATAACGTGTCGCCAAACCTAGGTCCTTCCGCAAGTAGCTCACGCGTCCACCAACGTTTTGTGCGTGATCTCGCCCTTTCATTATCGAGAATTATTGATAAGCAGGCACTTACAGCACACACAGCAATATCCTCCATATTGGACTGGGAGACGGAGACTAAACATTCAGATCGTTATGTGGACACTAGACGAGACAAGAGAGTGGTCTCCATATACGGTCTCGAGACCACGTCTATCAACTGCCTATAGGCGGTCTACACACAAATCGCGCAACATGTCTACTAGTGTGGACGTAGCTTAAAAGAACAATTTTTGAGGGGGTGCTATAAAATTTTCTGCTGAGCGATTACATAGGTGTGTTATTGACAGAATAATAAACAAAAAATGTGAATGGGGTGTTATTTAGAAAATTTCTAAGAAAATACATAGGTGTATTATTCACAGACTAATAAACCAAAAAGGGGAAGAGTAACAAAGAATTTCTGTTGGCCCCCAACCCTCCGTCATATAGTTCCAACGAACCTTTCTTTCGTGATCTCTGATGGTTTACTTGATATGATCCCTTTTTTCAGATGCGTTATCAGTATGTAGATCAATTAATCTACACATTTTAACTAATCTGTGTCTTGCGATTTTGGATGGATGGGAGATGCTATCGAGATCAACAATTCAAATAATCTACGCACCGTGGTTTGAGATGGACAGGAGATGCTAGGTAGGTACCTTGATTCACCTGTTGACTTTTTTTAGTGGGACAATCTTGAAAACTACTTACGCTTTGGAGGGTCCGCACTCCACAGCCGTGTGAGGTTTCACTCACTAAAAACCCACTAACCCTGATCACCGACCTAATCCACCTCGGAATCACTTGTTCAGCATTACTTCGGAGTGGGCTCGATAACTGGGCGATGTCACGTCCTCTTCTGATGTCTTCTTGCGGTCTACAGTTTATTATTCACCTGAGGAACGTGTCGTCCAGCTTTTTTGCCTTGAGGATTCGGACTATGTAGGACACAATCCTCTCCCAGGTTCCCTGCCTGGAGATCATCTTCCCGATCACATTAGTTGGTGTGATTTGGCCCTCCCGTTCTTCTAGAATCTCCTTTTCCCTGCTTCATCTGGAGCAGTGGAAAAACGTGTGTTCGGCGTCGTCGTTTGGTGCATTACAGTACCAGCACTTTGTAGTGTCTGCTAGCGCCCTTCTAAGCAGATAGGACTGGAAGTATCCACATTGTGATGTGGAAATCCACTTATCCGTGCCTCCTGTAAAGCCATGGGCGCACCTGTGGGATAAGCCACGCAGGTCCATGCCCCCCTGTCATCAATTTCCCACTCATTTTGCCACTGCTTTGATGAACTTTGTTGATAAGGGATCATTATTTGATATGCGAGCGAAGGGAACATCCAAATATCTGCCAGCCTATGCACACGGGCTAATCTACACATTTAATTATTCCCAGGAATTTGACCCATAAAAAATGAATTTTGGGAGCTGAACCTTCGTTACAACCTCAATTCTTCACTCTTAGGTCAAAATCAATTTCTTATTCGGTCTTCTCGCCCTAAAAAACATGGAAAACGATACCTCACAGGCTCAGGTTGACTAAAACCTCAAAAACCCTCGAAAAACCATATTTCTGCGCCCATTTTTCACCCGCAACACCCCTGGGTGTATTCCGATCGGGCGGCCCAGCTTCGGAGCACAATTAAGACGCAAATGCGTTCCCAGGGTGGGGACCAACTGTGTGTGGAAGAACGACGATTTTAGACCAAATTTTAACGTAAACTTAAGGCGTAAACTTCGTTAGAACCTCAAATTTCCACTCTCTGGTCAAAATCGACTTCATATTCCCTCTCTTGTGGAGATCGATACCTCACAAGCTCATCTTACTAAAAGACCAACAAACCCCAGTTTTACCCCCATAATTCACCCATAATTTCACCTGGATATAATCAGATCGGGCTGCAAAGTTTCGGGACACAACTAGGACTCAAATGGAGCCTGTGTGCAAAAAAACGAATTTTTAGACCGAAATTAAAGTAGATATGGATGATACGGGGGATGGCGGACGGACATTGCATTTTTGGATCTACACATCTCGAAACGTAAAAGGAAAAATTTTGAGGGGGTGCTATAAAATTTTTTTGCTGAGCGAATACATAGGTGTATTATTCACAGAATAATAAACTAAAACGCTGCGAAGTCCTCGTCATGTGGGTTTATAATTATATCGGACATACCTACAGAAATGTTGGCTGTTCATTTTATTGTTTCTTCCGTGTGCAATAATTGAAATACCTATTTTTTATGGTTTCCAATCACTTTGGCACCCAAAAACACGAATTAGGGTCCTATTTGTGACAAATTATCTTTGATCATTGATAGTTCAATTGTCTTGCTTCACCTGATGATACTACTTCTAGTGTTATTATACAAGTTATGGTGGTTTCAGACAATTTCCCAGGTTTCTGACCAATAAAAAATGAATTTTGGGACCAGGTTTTTCGCTGTAACCTCAATTCTTCACTCTTTGGTCAAAATCAACTTCATATTCGGTCTTTTCGCCCTAAAAAACATGGAAAACGATAACTCACAAGCTCACGTTCACTAAAACCTCAAAAAAACTCAAAAACCCCTATTTTTATGCCCATTTTTTCCCCATAACACCCCTGGGTGTATTCCGATCGGGCTGCCGAGCTTCGGAGCACAACTAGGACCCGAGTGTGCTCCCAAATGGGAACCCAAACTGTATGCGGAAAAACGACGACTTTAGACCAAAATTTAACGTAGATTTAAGGCTGAATGTTCGTTAGAAACTCAATTAGTCCACTCTTTGCCAAAATCGATTTCATATTCGGCCTCCTCGTCCTAAAAAAACACATGGAAAACGATACCTCACAAGCTCATGTTACTAAAACATAAAAAAAAAAACATTTTTACCCCATTTTTCGCCCATAACACCCTTGGGTATATTCCGATCGGGCTGCAAAGTTTTGGGACACAACTAGGGCCCAAATGGAGCCGTTGGGCGAAAGAACGAGTTTTTCAGACCGAAATTAAAGTAGATATGGATGATAGGGCGGACGGCGGACGGGCATCGCATTTTTGGAATCTATGCACCTTGAAACGTAGAAGAAAAATTTTTAGGGGGAGTTATAAAAATTTTTTGCTGAGCGAATACATAGGTGTATTATTCACTCAAAAGCGGGTCAAATTCAGGTTTTTGGTCGTCGAAAATCGCTTGATATTGGTAGTATTAGCGAACACTCACCAAAATTGATATTAGTTCACCAAAAGTGGTATAAAATGGTGGCTTGTGACAGAAAAAGACTGTTTCAGTTGTCAAAAACATTTTTCCTTCAATATTGTTGGCCCACTTCGTAAAAAATCTTTTAAAATAGCAAAAAGTCGCCAACGTCGAAAATCCGCTCATTTGGTCATGCTGTATGACTGGCAGTTCCGATTTTTGCGGAATCCGATTGTTGCGCATTGCCTGTCAATCCCATGCAAACGTGTGAGCGTAAAGGTTTTTTCTTAATTTTTTTTACGCCAAAAATTGAGGGAGGTGTATTCCCAAAAATCGCTGAAAAAGGGCGATAACTGCTATCACCGAAATGGCTACTTGAGACAAAAAATTACTGCGTAGGTATTTCAATAATCAAATATATTTTTCTCAAAGAACGGGTCAAGAATCTTTATCGCCAAACATAGGTACCTGAAAGTCACCAACTTCGGACAGTCACTGTACAATCATGCTGCATGCCCAGACCTTTTACGTATTGTAAATATTTCCAATAAAAATGTCTGTATCACTTCTATGTACAACTTTCAACTAATTTATATAAAATGTCCAACTATGCCCTGAATTACTACGTTCTATACAACTTTCAATTAATTTATATAAATTTGTGATTTCCCCCAAACTCGAATTTGAGTTGTGGTTCATTTGTAGTTTTGTAAGAATAATATTATTTAAGTTGCCTTTTAGAGAGTTAACGGATTTTGGGGTCAAATTCTAGTGAATAGTACCTCGCCGGTGGAATGAAACCTGTTTATGAACCATGCCACAATAACAGTGCATTACGTACCTACCTTATGCATTTTCTGTAGTAGTGGTGTGTGCTAATTGTACAATTTATCCTTCAGGGTGATGGGTGGCCTTGAGTGAGGGAATCGCCTTTATATCACGCCCCAATGTTTTTCAGGACTGAAGATTTCTTCCCCATTCTGAGGGCCCCCTTTGAAATTATTGAGTCCATGACATTACACACAGACAGAAGGAAGGAAAGACGGACAGTAGTGGCAGTTTCTTTTGGGGGACCACCGATCGCAGCGGTGGGGGCCACAGGCACTTGAGCACACAAAATAATCATACCAACTAATTCCCATAATTAAAAATAATCATACCAACAAATTCCCATAATTAAAAATAATTTTCCTGCATTTTCTATACGTTATGCCTCATTCAGCGATTTCTGTATCCCTCATTTGGCCTCAAGTGGCTGAGAAAACGACGATCCCGGAGAACATCGACCCCTTGTCACTTCCTTTTTTTAAAAACTAAGTCTACGTTCCTTGATTGTATTGATAGTACTCGTAAGTATAATTTATATTTTGAATCGTATAGTGATACAACTGTGGTGTAATATATATTTATACATAATCCTGCGTTCGTTATTACAACAGTGCTCTTCCGTTGAGCCGGCTTTGCTTCAGCTTCATTTCACGGCGCTCAAGCGCACCTGTGAGCGGTCGAGGTAGACACAATATTTTCTGCATCTTACCGCCTCTACTAATATAGCAATAGATTAATATAGTACATAATATGTATAATATATTGAGAAATTCCGGGAAATTAAATAAATGAAACCACACGGCTCACTCGCGTTAAACTCGTGTACTCAATGTCTTAGTGGGACAACTTCCGATGAACAAGAAAACTCAATCGAACTGGTAGGTCTCAATCAACGAAAAAAATATAACATTGCTCTTCTCGAACGTTCTAGATGGCTCATACAGTTCTGCCAATCGGCAGCAAGAAATACTTAAACTAGTGGAAAATAATTTCCTAATATCCCACATTTTCCCCCCTCCTTTTGTTTTGTTGATAACTTCTTATTCAATACTTAACTGTTGTTTATTAGCACCTCACTAACACTCACATTTCCTCGATCAATCGACGTGGAGCTATTCTTTTTCTCTTAGCTGACCCAGGTAATCTTGTAGACGTTGGAGTCTTGGATTCCTCCCTTGAGGCGATGATGCTTTGTCTGGGATGCTGAGGAGTGCTGGAACGAGATGCCGTTGAAGAATTAGGCCATCCAAGCCAAGGGGGTGACTCATCCATTTGCTGCTGGTCTGATCCTGCCTCAAGTGCTTGAGATCCTGGTGAAGCCGGTCTCAGCTGATCCACATGACGAGTCCATGTCATGTCCAATTCGGGAACATATGCGCTTCGTCTTCTGGGACCAAGGCTTTTGACTACATTTGCTCTCACCCAATTATTTTCCCCCTTCCGGTAATTTTTTGCCCAAACCTTGTCAGACTCTGCCAATGTAGAGGAAGGAAGTGGCTTCCCCCCTTGCTGCTTAATTCGCTGGATGTGCTTCTTCTCAACCCGCGATGCCACTGCCGACGGTTTTGGCCGTAGAAGATCCAGTCTGGTTCTCAAACTGTGACCGAGAAGAGCTTGTGCAGGCGACACATTGGTGGTCGCATGAGGGGTGTTCCTATAGTGGAGTAAGAAGCTATGAAGAGCCTTATTAAGGTCGACCTGCTCTGCCTCTGCTAAAACAGTTTTCAATAGGCGTTTCACCGTTTTCACGCTATTTTCCGCAGCACCATTAGTTGCAGGATGATATGGTGCCCCCGTTTTGTGTGTGATACCATTCTGGTTCACAAAATTTTTGAACTCCTCCGACTCGAATGATGAGTAATTATCTGACACCAGGACCTCTGGAAGTCCAAACCTTGCAAAAATTTGACGCAAAACTTTAATTGTTACTGCTGCAGACATAGTTTTTGTAGCGAAAGCTTCTAACCATTTAGTGTGACTATCTACTACCACCAGGTAGTACAATCCCGCAACTGGGCCCAGATAGTCCATATGCAGTCTTTGCCATGCGGCAGTAGGCCACTCCCATGGAATCAAGGAGTGTCTTGGTGGGTTGTCCTTCACTGAGTTGCAGGCTGTGCAAGACTTAACTATGCCTTCAATGTTCATATCGATCCTGGGCCACCACACATATGAGCGGGCCAATGCCTTGACTTTCACTATGCCCATATGAGAAGCATGTAGTTCGTTGAGGACTGCTGCCTGCAACCTGGAAGGTACAACCACTCTATTTCCCCAAAGGATCACACCTTCTTCTTGATGAAGCTCGTCTCTACGTCGAAAAAATGGCAGTAAATCTTCTGAGACACTTTGAGGCCATCCCACCTTTAGGTATGTCGATACTTTCTTCAGTACCTCTTCTTTTTTCGTTTCTGCTACAATGTCTTCATATTGTAGGGGTAATTCTTCATTGTCCCCAAACAGGTAGAACAAAGCTGGGTCTGCACCTTCGCCCTTACCCGGATCATCCTGCAATGGTGCTCTCGACAACCAGTCTGCCATGTTCTTATTTGATTGTACCCATTCGACATCATAGTTATAGTTGGCTAGGAGCAAAGCCCAGCGTTGCAGGCGGTTGGCAGCACAAGTCGGTATCCCCTTTTTAGGCCCAAAAATGGATAGAAGTGGTCTATTGTCATTTGCCAGTATCCACTTCCGACCAAACAAGTACAGGTGGAACTTTTTTGTGCCAAACACCAATGCTGCCCCTTCCTTGTGTAGCTGGCTATACTTTTTTTCAGCAGCTGTCAGGGTCCTGCTAGCAAAAGCTAAAGGTTTCTCCTCCCCATTAGGGTAAACCTGGGATATCATGGCTCCCAGCCCATAATCTGAGCCATCTACCGTCAGTTTGATGGGTAAATCTGCATTGTAGTGCGCCAAAGAGCGATTCTCTTGGACTATCCTCTTGATTTCAGCGAATGACCTCTGGCAACTGGCATTCCAATCCCACTTCACATTTTTCTTCAAAAGTGAGTGAAGAGGATGAAGGGTTGATGACAGTGAGGGTAGAAACCTGACGAGGTAGTTGACAAAACCCAAAAAAGCTTGAAGCTCTTTAACATTTCGAGGGTTCTGGGCCATCACAATGGATTTTATTTTCTCGTCAGTGGAGTGTAGGCCTGATCCATCAATCCTGAAACCGAGATATTCAATTGATGTTTTGCCAAACTCGCACTTTTCCACAGCTAGAGTGAGCCCTGATTTCTTGAACCGTTCAAGGACTTCTATGATGCGTTTCCGCAATGTTTCCTCATCAGGAGCGCCGATAACGACGTCGTCGAGTAGCGCTACTACTCCGTCAATACCCGCCAACACGCTGTCGACCAGTTTTTGGAACTTGGAAGGTCCCACACAAATTCCATAGGGCATGCGAGTGTATTGGAACAAACCCTTTTGAGTTGATATTGCTACCAACTTGCGGGACTCTACATCCAACTCGCATTGTTGGTAGGCGTGGCTTAGGTCAGCCTTTGCCCAGACTTGGTTTCCCCCCAGTTTTTGGAACAAATCTTCTATTCTGGGTAACGGGTACGGGTCCGTCTGAAGACACGGGTTCAATGTCAGTTTATAATCGCCGCAAATACGTACTTGCCCGTTCTTTTTTAAAACTGGAACAACTGGCGATCCGAACTCGCTATATTCGATGGGCTCCAGAATTCCCTCCTGCACCAGCCTGTCTATTTCTTGATCTACCTTATGTCGAATTGCGTACGGGACTGGCCTAGCCTTCATAAACTTAGGTTGTGCGTTGGGTAACAATTACAATTTGATTTTACCGTTTCTAAATTTTCCTAGCTTACTTGTGAAGACTTCAGGGTACAACTGCTTCAATTCGTCTACGAGACTTTCTGGTTGACCTTGATTCTCAACCTTCTGATAGAAGATTGCCTGGCTGGTCCCATCAGCTGTGATGCTGAAACCAAGTGCCTTGAACCATGACCTACCCAACAAGGGAGGTCCCTTAGTCTCGACCACGTAGAAAACTAAATTCGGTACCACCTTTCCACGATGTTCCACATCCACCATGACGCTGCCCACTGGGGTTATCTTCTCCTGAAGGTACGTGGTGAAAGTCTTATTGCAGGGTGTAGGTATGACGTCAGGAAATTTTTCCTCAAATAGGTGTTTGGGTACAATGGTACTGTAGCACCCGGTGTCTACGTCAAAACAGAGCTCCTGCGAGTTCAAAGTGAGGTTAATGCGGTACTCACTTGAGTTACCCTCGAGCATTTTAAATAAATACTCCTCATCGGAAGCTTCCCGGACAAAATGAGCCTTTTCTGATTTACCCGCCTTTTCCTTTGGCTGGGTTTTATCCCTATTCGGGCAAACCTTCATCAAGTGCCCTTTGGTTTTGCAAACTTTGCACTTGTAACCCTTGTAGCGACATACCGCCGCGTCATGCCCGATTGTGCCACAAACAGAGCATTTTTTATCACACCCCTTACGGTAAAGGGTTTTCGGCGTGTTACGTACATAGTTCACGGCCTCTTTTTTGATCTGCGGCGTGCTGGGGCTGGGAACAGGATCACTTAAATCATAACAGTGGACTGAAGCCTCCTTAGTGGTAGCAAGTGTCACTAACGTGTCCCATTTGACGGTTTTAGCATCTTCTTCGAAAAGGCGGTTTCTGATTGCTCCCTTATTAAATCCTACCACGAATCGGTCAAGAAGATTTGCCTCTAATCGATCGTCAAAAGCGCAATCAGCAGCTAAAGACCTAAGTCGGGCGATCCAATCATTCACCGTTTCTGTAGGCTCCTTCATGGCAAAGTAAAACTTATATCTCGATGCAAAAACTGCCTCCCCGCCAAGGAAGTGTTTATCAAAAACCGCTATCAGGTCGGTATAAGACTTTTCTTCGGGTTTTTTAGGCACACACAAGTTCGTCATGAGTTTATACGCCGGGTCATCTAGACAGTTAAGGAAAAGCGCTCGCTTTCTAACATCTTTTTTAATACCATTTGCAATGAAGAAATTATCCATGCGGGACTTCGCTATTTTCCAATCCTTATCGGGAGAAAACTCCCTCAACGTTCCAACCAAACTAGTCGTTTCCGTGTCGGACATTATTTCGGTTATCTCCGAAAATAGGAAACTCAAAGAATAGGTACCTTCGGGAAGATCGGCGTCCACGATGTCGGCGTAAACTAGCCCTGATGGCCAGGTCCGGTCTCACTTCGGTAAATTCCACTGTCTATCTTCAATCAGTAGACAGCGAATCCCATCCTCGTCGCCATGAGAAATTCCGGGAAATTAAATAAATGAAACCACACGGCTCACTCGCGTTAAACTCGTGTACTCAATGTCTTAGTGGGACAACTTCCGATGAACAAGAAAACTCAATCGAACTGGTAGGTCTCAATCAACGAAAAACATATAACATTGCTCTTCTCGAACGTTCTAGATGGCTCATACAGTTCTGCCAATCGGCAGCAAGAAATACTTAAACTAGTGGAAAATAATTTCCTAATATCCCACATATATATAACAGCATCAATCACCAATAGAAAAACGACATAGGATGTAGGTACCTACTTTTCACTTCGTAGTAAACTCCATCTTTAAGTTTTCCAATCACCCTGACCCTGAAATAGCTATTCCAAATTGATGCCAAGCCTATTCTTAAAATTGTAGAGCATCAATTTTCGCGTACAATAAGGGCCAGAAATATTTAATTAGGGATGTGTTGAGTAGAGCGAGAGGGATATGAAGAGGTGTAAGAAATATCTATTCTCGTTAGAACGATGTACATAATACATAAACGAAGCAGAATTTGGAAATCTAAAAAACACTCAGATTAGCGCTAATGGCTGGGCAGCGTCAGGTTGAATCGGACACCATCGATCCATTTCATGACAGCAAGCAAGAATGATTACAGTTGAAAGTACACCATGCAAACATAGTCCCTGTGCCAGTACCCTGACCGCTCACATCCCCTGCAAAATAAAATAATTTCAATGGAAGGAATTATTGTTGTTAACTGGAGAAGCAGCAGTAATGAAGCGAAAGGTAATATTCGTCTCTTAGGTAGGTACCTACCAAAGCGTTCGTCTTCATTGACTTTCGCTATATGGTGGTCGCGCTTACCTTCCAACCAGTAGGTCATCATATTCACTGAAACGAAAAAATTTAGAAGTCATCATTAAAATATCCCTTGAAATTAACTGTCCTCAGTAAATTACTTCTTTCCGACGGACTATTTTTGTACAGGCATAAAGAATGTACTAACAGCACGAACAACATGAAGATTATGGTGGCACAGATTGGAACATCAAGACCGAGAGCCAGTGCCTGTCAATCGTATGCAAAACTGCACTTAGAAGTTGGATAAAGGTCGAAAGTACCTATATTAGCAGAAATAATAATAAAACTGTGAAGCGAGTTAACAGTGAGAAATGGACGTGGATATTTTTTTCCCCCCCAAAATGTAGGTCCATATGATGGGTCGGAAATGAACGGAAATGGGTGAAGAGGGGAAAGGAAAACCCGTGCGACGTCATCTGATATGTATTGCCCTAGTGAGAGGGAGATAGGTACATACCAGATAACGTCACGCGTTTTTTCTTTAGCCTGTACTCGCCAAATCACTCGGATTTTGGAGCTGAAAAGTTGACTGCGCGGGTTTTCGAGGGTACAGAATCCGATTCGGAGGTCATACGCAGGAAATTCCGACACCCGTCCATTCCTCATTGACGATAAAATCAATGATATTCGTACTAAACTCTGGATGAGTAGCAATGCCTCTAAAAGAAAGGACATAGAGGGACGAGAGCTGCTCTGCTGTCCGTTGACTTAGGTGGATTTTCATAGGCTCGCTAGATTGCTCCATGACCGCAGCAAGGAGGGACGTCTTTCCAAAGAGGCAGTAACGCGGCATCTTGACACCGAAGACTCCCGCTACTATGGCTCCCGTGCTGACCCCCACACGTACCCGGAGATGCTCACCTGCAAGCAACATCACAACTAATGCCGTACCATCGTCGGTATCAGGAACAATAATGGGAAAAATCTCGGCTATTGAGAAATCATTACACGATAAGATTGGAATATGGCTACGGTGGGGGGGGGGGGGGGCAGTTGACGAAGGAACTGATAAATTGAAGCAATTTCAAATTATAGGTTGATACAATGACAATATACATCTTTCTGCAAATCACAACCTCAACTGGATTATCATAAATTTATTTTGCTTTTCGTTAACTGATCATTGTTCTCTGTGCGTGACTTCACTACATCTGCTGGAAAATCAGCTCAGAAACGCTGCAAAGTCCTTGTCACATGGGTTTATTATTCTACTGGACATACCTACAGAACTGTTGGCTGTTCATTTATTGTTTCTTTCATGTGAAATAATTGAAATAGATATTTCTGATGGTTTCCACCAATTTTGGCCCCCAAAACACGAATTAGGTACGCTCCTTTTTTTTCATCTTTGATAATTTGTAGTGCCATTTAATCGTCTTGATTCACCTGTTGACACTTTTTCTAGTGTTATTATACAAATTGATGGTGATTTCAGACGATTTCCCAGGTTTTTGACTCATAAAATTCAATTTTGGGAGCTTAACATTTGGTAGAACCTCAATTTTCCACTCTTTGGTCAAAATCGACTTCATATTCGGTCTTCTCGTCCCCAAAAACATGATAAACGATACCTCAAAAGCTCATATTACTAACATGTTATTATAAAACACAAATAGTAGGTAGGTACCTATTTTTATACACATTTTCACTCATAACACCCCTGGGTATATTCCGATCGGGATGCAAAGTTTCGGGACACAACTAGGGCCCAAATGGAGCCTGTGTACGGAAGAACGCATTTTTTAGACCGAAAATGAAAACGGTATGCGTGATACGGCGGACGGACATTGCATTTTTTGAATCTGCGCATCTTGAAACGGAAAAGAAAAAATGTTGAGGGGGTGTTATAAAAATTTTTGCTGAGCGAATACATAGGTGTATTATTCACAGAATAATAAACCAAAATCAAAGTAATTTTCAAGCCAATTTTCCACATCTGACAATCAATGATCTTTCCTGTGACTTGCTGAGACCTAAGTTCTTATATATTGGCTGTATTAAATATACCTATTTAATTGCTCAAGAATAAAATAGTTTCAGGTAATCCACCAAGTAGATATCTCCTTAAACGTGCGTTCGACTCACTTTTGTTGACGTTGATTTTGTTATGGCTACAGTCCAGAGATTTCATATAAAAAGGATGAAATGTTGAATAGATAGCGAAATTGAGTTGATGAATTCAAGAAACCTACTTTTCATGAATCAGGAACAGACCGCGTCATATCCCTCCTAAATAGAGAAAAACACGTAAAGGAAGGGCAAAAAACTGTGGCATGTGATCGCAAATAACTTGGCACTTCCCTCATCATTTAATAAATATAAATAAATGTGCACGAAACCGGTCAATATACTCAAATTCAATAATATTATGGAAAACTCTTGTCCCAAAGTTAATCAATTTTAAGCATCACTCAAGAGAACTTTTGTATACAACAACCACTAAAAATTATCAGGCAATGCTTTCCCAGCCCTTATCAGGTGGAATAAACCGGTTCCTTTGAGATCAACGAAGTTAAGTCAAAAAGTATGACCCTTGTAGCTGTTGGGCGAAACCCTCTCCACTCTAGGGGGTGAGGCAATGAGTAGCCAAGTAAAGAGCGAAATGATCGGACTAAGTTCTGATCCTCTCATTGGAGGACAGCTGATCACGTCCGCGACACTGGCAGGGCAGTCGGAAAAAAATCTCCACCCTGGAATGGCTGTGCACTTTAATTTTCTACTTTACTATGCTTTCCCAGATTGATAAGCTGTTTCAGATATATTGGCACAATTTGGTATAACTATTCAGGATAAGTTCGAAATTTCCTATAAGCATGGATCGGATCCTGTTAGGTTTTCATTTCGGCCCGCTGGGGGGAGGGGTCAATAATAATTTGCTGTCTGTAGCTCATAAGCAGGGAAATTCTCATTTTATCGAGATGGTAAATCACAGCCTATTCTCTGAAACTTCCAGAATTTTCCTCACCCCACCCTGGAATTTGACCCAGGGCCAGCAAAAAACTCAACGATAACTCCTTCCTTAATTCGGTCTTCAAAACCTTCTTTAAAATTCAAGCTGTTGAGATAGGTACGTACCTGTGTAGGGATTCTTCAGCGAAATTACAGCTCGAATTATTTCAAGAGCCATATCGCAGACCCTTGCTGCGTGATCAGTTTCATGCATGAGGCCAGCTACGACCATGTAGGCATCACCTATTGTTTCAATCTCAAAAAGGAAACAAAGTATACAAAACATGAACATCTATTGTCACCCGTACTATCAAAGTTAGTACAGAAATTTCATTTTCAATTTAAAAATATCATTGTCAATTTTCCCATTATTTTATTCGGTTGTGAGGGGCGCCATTTGCCCGAATGAAATTGACTAGGCAGCTAACATGTGAGGAAACATCCTTTTTTTTACTCACTTTGTATACCTCATGTTTCTCCGTTAGTCTATCGAAGATTGAATACATGCGATTCAAGAGAGTTACAA
Source organism: Leptopterna dolabrata (assembly GCA_954871275.1). NCBI lineage: Eukaryota > Metazoa > Arthropoda > Insecta > Hemiptera > Miridae > Leptopterna > Leptopterna dolabrata. The sequence continues at coordinate 126,491,417 of OX940974.1, read as the reverse complement.
CTTCCATCGGTCTGAGCTGGTTACACATCTCCGTGAATCTCACGACATCGGACAACAGGATACTGGCACTTTCGTACGTCTGGGGAACATTGAGAGAAAATATCCACTCATGCTGCATGAACATATGAGCGAATTTACGCGCCAACTCAACCGAGGTAAATGATCAAAGAGGGTGGTTGCCAATGGATGAACCACACTTTTTAATCACGGTTATTACTTATGGGGTTCTCGAGGGTTGGTCTAATGATATCCGCTGCTCTCTAGGCGGGCGTTATCATTAGACCAGCCCTAGAGAGCCTCAACAGGTCCATCAGAAAGTGGACAAGCGAACTCCAATCTGATTACTTAGATTCTTGAAAACATTTCAATTTTAAGCCCCTCCAGTCTCTTACTTCAATCAAAGTAGGTATTTCGAGAGAGAAAAAATTGAAATTTTGACTCTTAATCAGTATAAAAAAATGAAATGATATCCCACTAATATTCATCCCAACATGAGTTCTGGTTGATCAACTAGGGTAGGCCCTAAATTTATTGCCATTCACAAACACACACACACACGGATACGCGCGCGCGCGCACACAGATATATATACCTATAGATATGTGTGCGTATATATAGTGTTACCGTTAAAGTGTTTCAGTCAGTTATTGTATATAATAAATAGACTAATAACTATACAATGACGAGCGTTTTTAGTTAAAGCGTATAATTCCAACTTTTCTGCACACAAACTTTTGTTTTCAAGGGAATATAATGACTAGTGATAACTTACCTATATATAATAACTGAGTGCTGTTTGTTAAAGCTTAAAATTGATTGCTAACCCTAGAATTTAAGACTTATGAGACCTTAGAAGAAAACTGAATCACATGATTTAGGGGAAAGTATGGGAAGAAAGAACAGGCCTTGGATTTTCCATTACTGACTTGTACTATGGGTGGAATTAGTGTTCCTTGTTAATAATAGATAGTATTCTGTAGGACATTGTCTAGGATGGTTCGAAAGAGAGGATTCTTTCACTCAACAATCCGGGCCATTTGGGAAATTAAGAAGCGACATTCCCCGTATTAACAAGGTTTGAACAATGAGCTAAATATAGGAACGCAGAAGAATATTGGACCAGATTAAATAAAGATGGTTTGTTTGGACCAATGGGTTGTGGGTTATATTGGGTCAACGGTTTTTACGTTTGCGCAAGCGCAGTCGCTACTACCGACCCGAATGTGACGAAATTCATATGGAACCAACTAGGACCTTACCCTGAACTACCATCAAAGTGAGCCAGTTTGGACTATTGGTTTGTGAGTTATGTGGGTTCGACGTTTTTTACGTTTGCGCATGCGCAGTGTCTGTCTAACATAGATCCGAATGCGACATGATTCAAATGGGACCAACTAGGACCTAACCCCGAACTATCATCAAAATTTCAACCAGTTTGGACCAAAGGGTCGTGAGTAACGTGGATTCGACGTTCATCACGTTTGCGTATGCGCAGTGTCTACAGCAGATCCGAATACGACGTGATTCAAATGGGACCAACGAGGACCTAACCCCGAACTATCATAACAATTTTAACCAATTTGGACAATTAGGTCGTGGAGCCATGTGGGTTCGACGTTGTTCACATTTGCACATGCGCAGCCTGTATCACAAATCCGAATGTGGTGAAACTCACAAGGGACCAACTAGGATGTACCCCCAAACTACCACCAAAATTTGACTCAATTTGGACAATTGGGTGGTGAGTTATGGAGGTTCGTAGAAATGCGCGCGCGTGCGCGCGCACACACACACGACTACCTGAAGCAGCAAAAACCCCCTTTTTTTATAGATTCGTGTTCAGCGTGGTTGAAAATGGGGAAATCTGCCCCCCCCCCCCCCCCCCTCAAAATAAGGAAAATTGTCTAAAAAGTGCAAAAACGAAACATAAGGCCGCGGCCACTTCTGAGGGGCCGACCCTAAAAACCGCAGCTCACTAAACGTTGTAGAATACTGAAGTCTGTGACAGAGTGTAACAGTGGACCTTAGACCCCCCCGCTAGATTATCACCGGTTATGAAGGAATATCGATTAGGCTTCCGCCAAGCGACCCAGTCTCCACAGGAAGAAAAAATAGCTCTAGAACAGCCACACTGTCACACTCCTCCCCACATGACATACTTCTGGGAGTATGAGAGGGAAAATGGGGAATGAAAAGTGGTATGAATTTCTGGTTCAGAAAACGACATCTGAACAACTTCAAGGTGAATGACCTCCATCGTAATGGTACTACCTCATTAATATTTTACTGGTGGAGAACAAAGCTCCTACATACGAGTAATGGCCGATAATGTTGTCAGATGTTGTTGTACAGTGAATTTTGCACATCTGGGCAACCTCTAGGTCTAGGTGATCAACCTCCATCGTCAGGATGGAACAACTATTGGGACTTTAATTGGGACACGGCATCAATCGCCTTCAAATGAGCTCAGTATATTTTAGTTATACTGACACTCCATAGGGGGGCGAAAGAGGGTGGGAAAGCCAATTGATGTATGTATTATCAAAGGGACAGGTTGTTAGTAAAGGAATCCTTCTGGGAAACCTTTGGGCTTATCCTTCTGGTAAGCCCACAAAAAGTGGATGGAGTATGGTGAATTGCTCAGCGCATACTTCCAAACCACGCTCTGCTACCATGTGACAGAGTGTAACAGTGTCCTTCGAGAGTCCCCCCCCCCCCCCCTCTATTCCAGCAAGATTATCACCGGTTATGAAGAAATATCGATTAGGCTTCCGCCAAGCGACCCAGTCTCCACCGGAAGAAAAAATAGCTCGAGAATACCCTTACTGTCACAAGTCTAAGTCGAATGAGGAGTGAAACAACATTGAGCCTCAAGAAATATTGTTTTGATTTTCAAGGATTTTCAAAGTTTCATGAAAAATAAAATTTTGAAAAAATGAAACTTTGGAACTTGGAAACGTTGGAACTTTGGACTTTGGACGTACCTGTCATATTTTGAGGCAACAAATTTACATTACCTAGAAAGTAGCGGATGCTAGAGTTATTTTTGAGTTTCAAGTTCCTGATGTTGTTTTTCCAAATTATCAAAAGCATTTGTTTGGAAATTGACAGTCCAAATTTCCGTTTCCTGCGGGTCAGCTCGGTTTTTACAAGTCTCCTCTCAACTCCTTTTGCGTTTTGCGTCACGTTACAAATTATTTGGAATACAATTATATTTTCTATTTGCCATCAAATCTTTTGGATCAGATTATCTGCAGTAGATTGTTGAAGGTTAACTTCGCCTTCAACCTGATCGTCTCAGTGGCTTTAGATTTCAATTTCTGAATTGGTTGGAGTTCGCCTTCGATGAAAAACCTTCAAATTATGTAAATTTTGTTTAACTCTTTTTTTAATGATGAATTTTTCAATTTTGACCTGAAACTTTGAAAATTCATTAGAAACAGAAACAACCGTCTAAGCAAAACTATATCCATAGGAAGGTGGTAATGACGTTTATCAAATTTCCAAATTTAATTATAAATGTACTACTTATATTCATGTCTCGTGCAAATGAGAAATATGTACCTACCATATCATCTCAGTGCCTATTTTCAAATAAAACATTACAAAAATAGTCAACTAGATTTCACTTTGATTTATCCATCCAAGTTGCCAACCAAGTCTAAGGGTACAGATACCTCGAAAGTTTCCATTGGAGACATGCCGGTTTTGAGCTGCTCAGTAACGTGTTGAGGGATCATCTGATAGAGTATAATGTTGGTGCGCTCCATTTCTTCGTCCAGTCGCCGCATCGCTACCTGCATCTTGGCTGTCTTTTCCTGCTCAGTCTCCAGTGACAATCGAAGTTCTGAAGACTCTTGCGTCCCCGTAAGAACATTGTCCCTTCACCAAGTACATTGATTTATCTAATTATCAACTAGTGAAACACATGGAGTAAACAGTTAATTATTATTGATAGGAAAAAAAGCAATTTCGGGTTCATATGATTCAGTGACACAACGCGACGGCTAACACGAGATTGTAGAGGCTCACACCCATGTTGGCCAAATACCAGTACCTACTATAGAGATTAGGAAGGCGCAAAATGCAAAATGTGAACGGAAATTGTATATATGAAGGGCAAACATTTTTTCTCCCCGTGTGGTTACAATGCTTCCTCTGCCTTGGTAGACTCGGTAGGAAAATTTTGCTAAGGTTTAACACTCAGCATACGACAGTATCCAGGAAGCAACCCCCTCAACCCTCAACATTTTCGTCAAAACCCGTTTGATAATATCTGAACACAGTCGCAGCACCTACAGTAATCCTTAGTAGCACTTCATTTTGGTTACCTGCTGAAGTCATGCATGGGAATGTCATTTAGGAATAGGCCAATATCCATAACGAACGATAACGTTGGTAAAAGCGGCGTTCCAAGGAATATAATCATGTCCCATGCTTTCAAAGGCATCATTTGACCTTGAAAAAGATAAATATCTAATTGATTTTTCAATATATTCTTGATACTAATTTACATTATTATGTATGGATGTACAATTTAGATCCTACCTTTAAGATGTAGCCTGCATTCCATATTCCTTCCCAATAGAGATACGTTGTATACCACCTCTGAACTCTCAAGAATCTATGTTGTAAAAGTGTTAAAGATGAACTATCATGAATAACATTAATGTACTCATATGAAATGTCGTCGGAGTGCGATGAGTTCATCGCACTCGGATGCGATGAGTCCATCTTAATCATGATATAACAATACCCAGTAGGTACCTTACGTTAGTAGGTACCTTGGGATATGGTATTATTTTAAAATCGTATACTTGCTGATTCCGGATTAGTCAGAAGAGTCATGATCACTGCTATGGTGGAGGAAGTAGTTATGCAATTTGAGCGAAGTTACATTATGATTTTCAGGTGAAACTTGAAATGTTGGACTACTGGAGTAGGTACCTATAGGAAGTTAAATCGGGACTGGGGGGGGGGGGGGTCGGAATGGCTTCCATTACTACTACTACTTATAGTTACTATTGGTAAAAAACTAAATAATGAAAAACGCTGTTATTGACTTGGTGCGTATAACTTACAAAGTAGGTAGGTACCTATTTTGTTTTGATGAATATAGACAAAGTTTCGACAAGCCAGCATGAAAAAAAAGAATCGAGAATGAAAAAAAATTATTCTCCACCCCCTTCAAAATTTGATGATTTCCGTGGTACCGACACAGAATCCGAGAATGGAATTTAAAAAAATTCTGTCCGTCCACCGTACTTCGATTTTTACTTAGTTACCATGACGGTTTTTAGGTCCCATTTGGGGTCTAGTTGGTCTGCGACGCTCGGCGTTACTTTCAGTCACCTCTCTAAGGGGTGAAAAATAGGGGTTGAAATTTCCATGGCGCCGTTATCCCGATTTTTTTACGATTTTGATCTCGAACTTCGGCATTTTTTTAGACCACCCGGAGCATTGTACGTCAAGCCATCCATTCACAGTAAGGCTTTAAAATTTGCACCGAAAACCTTCGTCAACATGATTGTAACTGGAACTGTATACATGAAATCTGTTGGCTGTATGAAATCGAGTTGGCTGTTCCGTGATATTATTATTATTACATTTGATTTTTTATTTTTTTTATTTTGGATTTTGTTGGTAGGTACTTTTTTAACATGAACAAACGTTATACTTCATGAATAACAACAAATAATAATCATTTATTATTAGCTCATGACAGAATTCTTGAATCCGCTGCATATTAATGAAACTGTAATTCCTCGGCCGGCTCCAGTACTGTAATTAGGGCTTTCCTAGGGGGAGCAGAAGATCGGTATTGGCCACAGAAAATAGTGATATCTACGTAGAAAGGGTACCGGTAAATAATAGTAAACCGTTCTGTGATAATTAGCAGCGTTTTTATTTCAACTGGGTTTCCACGATCCACCAACAGTGATTTAGTTTGTACCGACTACCTACTGTATTGTATTACCTATGTGGATATGTCGAGTAGTATGACCATTTATATTAGACCAATGTTATTTAAAGGGTTTTGTGGAGGAATTCATAGAATTGTTGGTTTGTTCCGAAACAGCGTTTTCATTTCGTTGCTACCTATTTCAGCTATTCATCAGGCACTGATGTCCGCATCAAAACAAACCAGTAATACAAACGATCCTAGTTCCATTCATAAATCATCGGCTAATTAATAGTTGAACACAGGTAGGATCTCGTTGTTATGAGCTTACAGGTTTATCGGTAATTCGATTTCAAATTGCTTGTAATTCTAGAACAAATTGAAAACTTCAAAATTCAAAACACATCACAGTTTGCAAAGCGAAATTTGCCACGACATGGCTTTACACGAATATTTAAGTTCCACAGTATTTCACTAATTTCCTACAATTTGAACTGGCTTAACCAGCGGAAAATAACCAGCTAGGCAGTAGTTCCTACTTTTGTTTCACACCTAGCTGAACATTTATGAATGCGTAATAATAGTATTTCGTAACTTCGGTATGTTTTGGTTTTAATATCGGGAACTGATGATGCTTTTTACCAAAGTGAAACAGATCTTAGTCACGGAAAAAATCGTTGCAAAATGGGCTATGCGCATAAATGACAAAAGCGGTTTATATTATTTTAAAATGAAAGAAGTTCCATTTTAAGAATTTCAAGACCAACCGCACTCTCCCGCGATGAACAGTTTTTTCCCCGATTTTTCAAAGATTCCAGCACTTCCTATGTCACTGCACCCCTCTCGTACGGATGAGGCAGGGGGCCAACTGTGACGTAGGATGTGCTGGAATCTTTGAAAAATCATAGAAAAAGAACTGTTCATTGAAGGACAGTGAGGTTGGTCTCAAATTCTTCGAATGGAACTTACTTTAATTTTTTTTAAATGAAATAAATACAGTAACATAGCCATTAGTACACATCGACGCAGAATTTGATTGTTTCTAACTTTCCTCCATAAATTACATATAAAATGATACCCCACCAGCCCATATTCTCTAAAATCTCAAAAAAAGATGCCCCATTTTTTACCCATAAAAACCCTGGTTTTTGGAGGACTGTACACATTGAGGGGAGGGGGTAAAATAGTCCCCTTAACCAATTTCATAGGTAGGTGTATATTATTCAGTGAATGATGAACCAAAATTCGTTTTGAAACTAAGCCAATAACAATTCCCCAAAAAAATAAGATGAAGTTTTAAAATTAGGCTTTAGTATAACAAACAACATAAATATGTACCTACCTCATAATACGTAATCCTGCCATCTATATTGACAACGTCGCTGATTTTCTTCATCGGCATGTGTGGCGCCAGCTGGCTGAGAGAACTGCCAGTATATTCAACCCTCATTTCCTTGCTTAAAAAATCTTGGAATATTAGTAGGTACCTAATAAGTAATAAGAAATTCCTGAATGGAACCCTGCTAACGTGAAGATAATCGCACTGACCTACAACTGATGATTGCTCACAATAATTGAAGACCGGGGCCGAAAAACCGTCTATGTTACATTTTTGAAATTTTACAGGAGAGCCAAAAAACGATTGAGAAACCTTTCGATCCGAGAATCGGTGGCTCTCATGTAACATAGACTTCTTTTCGCCAATTAAATTCCAATCCAACCAAAACGGTAAAATATTCTGCGAATATCACATTACAGAGCTGTTCTTGATAGTAACCACATTGGATATTATTACACAATGGCTTATGGAAATCTGTGCTGCAAATTATTACGCAACGGCTTATTATAGATACTTAGCCGTGCTGTATATGAATAGTTTTTCATAGGTATGTACCTAACTGTATTATTTTCTTCCCAGCAATACTGAGCTAGAAAAATATCATAGAACCCAATCTTTAAATCTGATGGTACGTGACTTCGATTTGTTAAGTCTATCCACATCATTGTCTGATAGTTTCAACGAGGAATACATTTTTCACGAATCCAAGCACAGAAATCCGTAATTTCACACACAAAAAAATCCGACTACACACAGGAAAACCACAGTCATGGCTATAAGAGCGAATTTTCGAAGTTTTCGGCATCTTCCTCCTCCGCCTAAAATTTTCTGAAAATTCATTTTCGGCCAATGTTTTCCCAACTTGATACCATACAAAATTAAAACAGGAGTAGTTTTACTCAAAGTAAAATTTGGGGTGGAAGGAGGGGGAGGGGGAAATCAAAAATGTTTTGAATACCAGAAGAGTAGGTATTGGGTACGTAACAAATTTTTTGTTCCATTTTTTGCCGAGTAACACCTCGGTTTGTAGATTTTCCAACGCTGAACACGATGGTGAAGTCAGAATTGCGATATCCCATTCCGTTATCAGATTAGAGCAGACGAACCAGGAAGAACATCTCAAGAAATAACCACGTTCCTTCATCTTCAAAGTGCTCCAGTTTGAGAATGGAATGAGATATCGCAATTCTGATTTCACCATCGTGTTCAGCGTACAAAAACCTTTAAAATGAGGTGTCACTTGTCAGACTTTTTCATTTTGGGAATTTATGGGTAATTTTCCCCCCCTAAAACACCCCAAAACTCCCCTTTAGGGTGACCCGATTCTGCCCATCTTCGAACTTAGCCTGTCGATTGCCAAGACAGATTTTTCGTGCAAATTTGAACTTTTTATCTCAATTCTTTCGAGAGTTATCGTCTGGAATGACACATACATATATAAATATATAAATATATAAATATATAAATATATATATAAATATATATATAAATATATATATATATACATATAATTTTTGGTGTCTTTCGGCAGGGAATTCAGGATGGTCTGAAACGGATTTTGGTATAAAAATCTTTCGGAAATTCGAGTTTTAAAAATTTTGGACCGAGAACAATAGCTTCCTTTTCTTCGAAAATTCGCTAAAAACGACGACAACGGTGAATGACGCTGCGCTAGCTACCTAGCAACAGTGAAGGCACTGTTAACATAGATTGTTTTTCTTGTTAATCGCGGACCTCGTTTCTTGCTATTTTCGTCGTCATGACGTCCACCACATGTGACAAAATTAGGGTTTTTGTTTTCCTAATTGATAGAGGAGATCCTAACGAATCGTTTGATACCAGTAACTCATTTTCGAAAAAAATGTAACATAGACGGTTTTTCGGCCGCGGTCTTCAATTATTGACAATACCACCTACTTGAGAATAATGGCGAAGGGATATATATGTAATAGAGTTGATATAGATATTGGAAGATGATGCCTTTCCGGACCCCAGCTCAGAAATTTGCACTGATCGTTGTTGAAGTTGAGCCACAATTCAACGTGAAGACCGTCTTCAGTCACATTTTTCTTCAATAAATCTATCATTAGTTCCTATAAATGTTTTCATGGATTATTATCCATGAGTGCATAATATAATTATATAATTATATAATTACCTATATAATTTTAATATTTGCATTAGGTTATTGTAATAAACTGTTGGTAAATACTACTACCTACTACTTCTAGTCATGCATCTTGGCCATTTGGGCGTATTTTCGAAGTTTGCGACTGCTGTCTTTCTGTTCTGTACAAGTCAAAATTACCTCAATAAGTAAAGACCTGAAGCATAAAAATTTCTTGGGAATCGAACCGAATCTCAAAGATATTTGTGCCATACAAGCTAACGAAGTTATGTAGGTAAATATCGGATGTGATTATTAGACTGAAGGCCTATAAAATATCAGCACATGATAACTGCTTAAATTACATTTACTACTAAATTACTTTTTGGTATAAAAAATATTATTTCTGTAATTACATTGTCTGCCAATTGCAACTTAGTCATAAGTCTTTCAGCCTAGTCTTTCTTTGTCATAAGAAACTGATTTCTAATCAGGAAACAAATATGAACATGTTACCTATATTATGTTATGTGAAATGAATGTCCATAAATTCAGTTTATACCTATTTTTGAATTGCATTAGATTCCATTCCGAGAGTTTTGAGGCCAACAGCACTCTTCTACGATTAATAGTTATTTTTCTATGAACTTTCAAAGTTTCGACAACAAGTGACGTCACACTCGTCAAGAGGGTCCCACCCTGGCGGGAGGGATGACGTCGTGTTGGTGAAATGTTGAAAGCTCATAATAAAAGAAGTATTCATCGTAGGAGAGTGCGGTTGGTCCCAAAATTCTTAGAATGGAACTTTCATTTAAAAATGGGAAAGTAATATAAACAAGTCATGGGTGGTCCTCATTCTCGGTGAATACCTACTGAATATGTTTCAATAAATTTAGAACAAAATGTGAGTGAGGCTGTACCTGAATCATTCCAACTTTTATCTATATTTCCACAATAAACATGAAAAAACAAAACTCGTTGGTGTATTCTTAATCTCCAGACATGACAGTAAGGTGTATTACAGAAATCAACCGCTACATTCGCAAAAGCGAAACATTGGGTCAACCAAAATTCAACTCGGGATTGTAAGACCCCAAGAGTAAGAGTATTACATGTACTATTACATGTAATAATATTAATGTAAGTTACTTGTAATTAATAATAATACATGTAGGTATTACACGTAATACGCCAAATGAGCTAAACATGAGAAATGTACTTACATCTCAACAGAGTTCAACGCCTCCATCAGCTAAATTTAACTCATTTAGTTACGAGTACAATAATATTGTATGTTTTAATAATTATGTTTGTTTTTTATATAATTCCGATTTTTTCAGACACAAGGGAGATTAACAAGCACGCATAGGTAGGTAAGTGACACCTAACCATACCCAACTCGTGAGATTGGGGATGGTTGATCGTAGGATATTGAGAACCTCGGATTTCGCGTTTGCGCATGCGCAGTGGCCATACCAATGATCTCATCGTTCTGAAATTCATAGGGGAACATCTAGGGCCCTACCCGCATGATCCCTGAAAATTTCAGCAGAATCGGATTTGAACAGAGGAAGTTATGCGTGTGGCAATGATTTGCGGACACATGGACGGACAGACACTGAACCAAATTTGGTCAGAAAGCTCTAAAACGTTAAACGTAAAAATTTTTGGATACAAGAATTTTTCTCATAAAAGTGAGAACAAAACTTCAGAATGAAGGGGGAAAGGGTGGTGGCAATGTTTGCGTTAGTTGCCAAATGTTGAGAGGGTCAATGTCTGTTTGATCCGAGAACAATATATGACCCTCCGAATGGGTTTGACTTGACATTTTCAGGGTCAATGATGGGTTCTACGAAGGCTAGTAGGACGCGACGTACCTACAATCGATGGACCGTCAGACCTCGCTGGTTTGGTGTCAGGGGACCAGTGCGGCGGAGGCGCCCCAAAATAAATATAAAACAATCTCATTTAGGGTCTTGAGACTTAGGATATCATGTTGGTAGGTACTACAACACACAAATCTCAAGTAAAGTTCTTGGTCAGCGGATCCGCTGTGTACCTAGTCGATTTCATTTACCTTATCGTAGAGCTGAGCGGCCGCACCTTTGAGAATGCCAATAAGGTAATAAACAAGAGACTTCCTCTTGGAGCGATAATGCAGCAAAAATCCATTTTCACTTTCTTGCTCAACTGAGATTGTAGGTGCAGCTATTGCGGGGAATTGATCACTCATGTAAGAATGTAAGTTATTAACTCCTGCAAAAGACTTGGTTGAAATTCTGCGTACTGATTTGGTAAAATATAAAAGATTTCAAGAGAAAGGAAAAGAAAATTCAGTCCTGCACTTTGACAATATGAATGATTTTTTTATTATCTTACTTTCTTAGTCCACCATTCAAATTACCTATTAAATAATCAATCATTCAAACTTGAAAAAAAGTCTGCCAATGGTACATGGCTTCCTCGTATCGATAGCATAATTATGATGGCATAGATCAATTAAACGTACCTATGATAGATAATCAATTCAGTACAAATTAGGTTAGATTCAAGAATTCTATCTATAATTGGATAGGTCCCTCGGATTTGGTTAGCGCAGTGGCTTTACCAATTATCCGATGGTAGGTATATAGAATTCATAGAAGACCATCTAGTGCCCAACACGCATGATTCCTGAGAATTTCATCAAAATCGGGCCATAGGTCCATGAGAAATTGAGTATGTAACTCAGATTTCGCGTTTTCACATGCTCTTTTCTTGAGAATTCGGTGAATATGGCTCTGGGTAGAACATTGCACTGAACTATACTCTGTTACGAGAGGAATTCATAGGCGACACAGCACTACAAACCAGTGGGCCTATGTTTTTCGGCAAAGTCGACGCGCTATCTTCTATCCATTCGCGAATCCTCCAACTTCTCCCATCCTGTTCCCGCTACATGACTACCTCACCTTTTATCAGCTTTCCTCAGTTGCCCACCAGTCCTGATCTGGAGAACACAGAACAGCTGCCACTTGCAGAAATCTTGCGTCCACCATGGCGAGCATTGATTACGAATCAGAAACGTACTGAGCGCAAACTGTGTACAGCACCCTGAGTAAGTGGCATTGTATAATATGTCTTAAATGCCTATTCAAGTGGATATGATTTTAAATCAGTGCATAAGGGTACTAATAACAGGGCCTATTTTATTTTTAGTATTGGACAGAGGCCTGACGAATCCTGTTCACCCAAAATTGTAAATAATCAGAGACTCCCATGCAGGGTAAGATCACATGTTACGTTAGTTAAGGCTTAGCGAATTTGGAGGCAGCCTATAGAAGTGGTAATGTTGGTAAGCAATACGGGGCATGATCATAGTTGTATTTCTTTTTTTTTTAATAGGGAGCCTTTTTGGAGATCAGAAAATAGTCTACAGACCCCACTACCGACCTATATATGACATACTCGTAAATTATACCCACTGTGAGGGTGATCACCTTAGGGAACATAGTATTACGATATTTTATTTTTGTAAAGAAGAAGTTCAATCCTTTAATTTATATTTTTAAGCTCAATAAACGTAGGTGGAAGCATTCCCAACGTCAAAACTCTTCGCTGTCCTCCTTAGCAATCTTCCCATTATCACAAGTCCCATTCCCACCCTCATTTCCACTCGTAGCCATTCCCGTTCATCCTTGTTCTCCCCTTGGGACCCAAGAACAACCAAGTTGCAGGAGGTCTTGTCCGTTCTCCTCCATTCAACTCTTTTCTCCGTAGGGGTCTTGCTTCAATAGAACGGACTGGCGCCCATTAAATTACAGTACGAACTTTGAACCCCTCCCTTCTCCGCTGAGTAACTGTGGCCACAGAGGGGCAAGGGTTACGTCAGGACCCCGCCTACCTCTCCGCTTACTGACACCAAGCAGGGGTCACAACTGCAGGACTGGAAATTCCGAAGATCCAAATAAAAATTTTCACATACAATTCTGAGGTAAAATCTGTGACTGTGCTGACTCACCCCTCACGAAATCTCCGAAACTCCTCCCAAGAACCAATAGCAAAGTTTTGTAACCCGATTCTTGTAGGAACCGAATGAATGAAAAACCAGCCATTTCAAGTAATTCGTCCGCTCCGATCATTAAAACCTGAAATTGATAGATCTGACCTCAAGTGTCTAGTAAGTCAATGCAAATACACTGCAATGCACTTGGGCCACTGCCCCGGCACCCAAATACACTAGAGTAAAAATGACCAACCATTGTCCAGTTGGCATGTGAATTTCCCTCCCTACACAGTACCTACCTAGCATTTTTCACAAAGTTCAAGAGCCACTCGCCAGATTTCTCTGGCTATGGATATTCAATATTCTAGTAGAGCATCCATACATTGTGTAATAGACCAAGCATGTTATCGGAATAAAGCGACAGTAATCGATGTCCTGCAATCGAAATCGAAACCTAGGCTCCTGAAACTGGAAGGTAGGTCCTGGGACCTAGTTTTCCCATGGCAATCGAGAAAAGTGGCCCGTCCACGCATGCTCAGTCGAGTAAAAATTTTGTTCACCACACCCACTCTGGGCCTGGCCCCAGAATCTGATTTACACCCCAAAATCGTTCATTTCAAAATCGATTCGATCCCTTTGATTCAATTTGTCATCTCGATACGAGATGCTGCTTCTTCTTCTTCTTTGCTTTTGTTGTCCCTGAATCACATTGGCATTCTCTGTCGAGCCTGTCAGTTTCAATTTTTGCGTCAAATTTTGTGCGTTTTGCGTTCAGTCGGGTTCCGATGACAGATTTGTATTTGTGGTAAGTACCTACAATTTTTATTTGTCCTGTTTGCTGTTTGTGGACTGATCGGTGTCAACACTCAGATAACTACTAGCTTCTAGTCAATAGCTTCTCCATTAACCGATGGGTCATTGTTTTGTTGTATGTTAGTTTACTATAATTTTGTAACACATGAGAATACGGTGGCTAATTTGCAGTAGAAATTTTTGACGTTTTCGTATGACGATAGTGTTGATTAAAAGAGATAAGCTTTGCTGAATATCACTCTATCAGTAAATAAGGGAAGAGTGCTGTTGCCTTGGGATATTTTGTAGACAAATCCGTTGGTTTTGCGTTCTGGTTTGGTGGCCCACCGTTTTCAGAGTCCGCACACCGCTACTGCAAATAGTGACAAATTTATATTTGTATTTTTACGTAGGTAGGTACGTGACCATGAGGGATACCTACCGAACCTACCTATGGGAATTTCATAAAGATCCTAGAGGCCATTCATTCGCTTCTTTTTTCCCTTTCCTCAAAGAATACTTGACGGAATTCAGCAGAGAACCAGTTTTAACAGTTTTACTGACACCCCTGAAGAGCACTCGTATTAACTGTTATGTTTACTGTGACATAGGTATACCACAGTAGGGAGATCCGCATAACCGTACCCTGGAGGTACCTCATACAGTAGGTACGATTATAGCTAAGTACAGGTTATTGCACCCCCTCCTCCACCTATTACACAAACAATAACTCCACTAAGTATAAATAACTCAGGTAGTACGTAGAGGAGGAAATTGAACAAAAATTTCAAAAAACAACAACAACAACAAAAATACAAAATGTATCTATTTTTAATTGAGAATAATGTAATTTTAGTATGGCATTGAACAAAAAGCAGAATTTTTAGCATAAACTTGAAGGAGCAACTATTATTAGCGAACCTCGGAAGCTGCATTGGCAATCAAGGTGACATACTGATCAGGGTAACGCCCAAGCGATGTAAAACTTTCATCTGGAAACCCGCAGTACAGACGAACTCTATTCCAGCCCTTGTCCCCATAATGCCTATGGACAGTAGTTTGCAGATGAAGTAATATAAAACCGTACATCCTAAAAACAAACAAACAAACAAACAAATTCCAGTCATTGCAGCAGACCACATGAGAAAATTTTCGAAGTAACGACGATGTTTGTGCCTCGGCCTGAATGAATCGAGGAGACAGACTGACTGGGATATCGCGACCCCCCCCCCCCCTCCCATCAGTGCTCTACAATCATATTACATCACCGGCAGTTGTTTATGTACTATATACGTTCCTTATTTAAAATGAAAATAAATAGGATCCTATTATTCAAACCACAGATCAGGATTCAAACTTGTATTACAAAGTGTGATCGCAATTGTTATTTTGTACAACGTCCTACCTGCAATAATTTGTTTCTTTTTACAAAAATGAAGAAAAAAAACTATGAAATGATTAACTCCATAAATAATGGCAGTACCTAGTCTCTCTCACAATTTGCGAATAGGCTCTTCCTGCTTTCGATAACATTTTGGAAAAATAAGTCAGTGGTTTTTCTGAGCGATTTGGAAACACATAACTCAAAACTGCAGAAATATCAACGGGTGAAGCTGCAACGGGTAGTGAGTCAAAATGGCTTACTTGATAAATTTTGTTAATTTGAAGAAAAGAAGCTTGACATGCCTCAGACCAATCCCATTTGGTATTTTGGGAAGGTCCTTTGGTCCTTTGGGTTGGTTGGGGTTGGGGGTTGGGGGCTTTTGGGGGGCTTCAAAATTCATCAGATTTTGGGGAAAATTACGACAAATATTACGAAAACCAGGAAGTATCTCAAAAGAGCTTTGTTTTTGCGTTGAGCCTCTTTAATAGCCCTAACATGACTATCACTTGGATGTACGCCAGCAGCATCTACCTTGTGCCCTAATATTCAATTCCTCCGAGTCCGTGCACATTTGTTCACTTTTAACTTCAGACTCTTGGAGTATATTTAGAACTTCCTCTAATTAAGAATTATTTTCGGCGAGAGTAGCTCCTGCTATGACTACATCATCAAGTAAATATTGTACTTGTAATATCCTAAAAATGAGAACTTAATTAGTAAGCTAATTATTTAAATAAGGAAAAAGCAGAGAGAACTCGTACGTTGGAGGAACAAAAAACAATGCCTTCTTTATTCAGAAAAACCTGTTGCATCAACTTCTAGCACTACTGTGGAAACTCGCACTAAGGGTGGCAGCGGGAAGTAATTTGAATTCAAATTAGGTATATCAGGATACAACATCTCTCCACCACAAGATTTGACATTTTAGATTTGAATACAAAATAAAATAAATTTCTTAACTAGAAAAATCAATCGCTCGACACTATGAAATTTTACAAAACTGAAAAAAGAATCAGAACGTTTAAAATATCTCTGGTACTTCATTTTAATTCGAAATAAATGCAGTCTTGAGTTTTAGAATTATAGTCCTCGGATAGGGGAAAGGTGCACATCGGTCTTCTTCATTCGTCTCTAAATCGAAGTGGCTGCTTTATAACTCTGCATGGTCTTTTAGGAGTTTCTTGCGGAGGCGGTTGACTGAGGTTTTTGGGTGTCTTCGATTTTTCAGGTGGTGACATATGAGCAGGTGTTGGGGCTGGTGAGGTTTGTGATAACGGTTCAGCTTGACATCCATCTTCTTCCGGATCGAGATCGTCAGGCGGTTGATCGGCTTTCTGAGCTTGGTTTACGTCCTGAGGCCTCCTTGGCGTGCTAGGCCAAATCTGGTCGGCATGTCGGCGCCAAAGCTGTTTGTCAGTCGTCTTGATGAGGAATGTTTTGTCTCCCAACACGTTTATGACTTTTTCTCTTGTCCAAGTAGGATGGTTGCTGCTATAATCTTTAACCCAGGGTTCGTCTTCGGAGGTTGATATACAACTGTCTATTACCTCCCTGCTGCACCATCGAGAATTGCTTTGTCATAAAGAGATCTTCAGCGGACAGGAACAGCCGGTCGAAAGACGTAAACCCAGGGGCGTTGCGTCCATAAGGCCACTTGGGAAACTTCCCCGGCACTAAGAATAAAAAAAACTCGACCATGTGTTCAGTTGGCATTTGAATTCCCCTCCGTAAATTGTAACAAGCATTTTTCACAAAGTTCAACAGCGACTCGGCAGAGTTCTCTGGCTATGGATACTTAGAGGTAGAACTATAAGACTTCCTACCATCTCTCGACAGCGGATTCCTTCCTCTGCCCTTCAACTTGGAGTATAGTAGGTCGTCTGGTGGATCCGTCTTCACAGCCTTTTGTTGCGGGTGGCCGTCCCTCTCGCCTCGAGCAGCCTTAGCAGCTTCCTTGCTGGCAGCCAAATCTACCAAATCTGTAAGGGTGAGAGCGGCAGGAGACGCTTCTTCCTCGAACAGCCAGTCTTCGATGGGTCCTTTGTCGTAGCCAGATGCGAAAATATCGCCTAACAGCACCCCGAGCTCCTTGCCAAACTTGCATTCAGCTGCCAAACTATGCAAACGTGCTGGCCATGCACGTACAGACTCCTTTAGCCGTTTTGTGGCCTATAACATTTATGACGAGCAGAAAAATATGAGCTTGTTGGCATGAAATTACTTTCCGGAAGATCCAGCAGCGTCTTGAAATCCGTTTCTTCTACCGTCTTGGGGATGGCTAGGCTTTCCAGCAACTTATAGCTCCCTTCAGGCAGGTAGGAGCAGTGGCGTAGCCAGGATTGTTGAATGGGGGGGGGGGGGGGGTATCCGAAATAGGAAATGTAAGGTTGGACTTCACAAACAAAGCTGAATGTAAATTTTACAAAGCACTAAATGTTACAGGTAAAGTTGGGTAAAATAAACTGAAAATAAAACATAGTTATTTGGCAACAATATTAGCGAACTTTCAAAGAAAATGAAGCTACTGCAATGGGTCCAAAATTTTCAGAACATGAATTTTTGAAGTTTTTTTTACAGGCAAATCCGTTTCAGAGCATCCTGATTTCATCCCTAATTTTACCAAAAATTTATATGTACTTATTATTTATTTATTATTTATGTGTCACTCCAGACTATTTCTGACCTTGGGTACATGATAAAAATACCAAATTCCCCCAAAATATTCTTATTGTCAAACAAAAGTATTAGTTAGAAGATGAGCAATTTTCAAAAATTCCACGGGGGTCAAATCTGAGGTTTTAGGAAGTAAAAATCAGTTGCTAACTGAAATGGCTGATTTCGGAAAACGGTCGCGATCGCAAATCGCAGGTGGTCCGCAGGTGGTGCGAGATGTTAGATGGTCCGTGAAACGAAGTTGTCGTCGACGGCAACGAAAACCTCGCGGGTTTTTTTTCCCCGGTCACGTCGATTTCCCAGGGAACGTAATATGACTCCAAGTAACCGGATTTACGAAAAACGACACGGAAAACCAAAAATCGTTGCCAGTTTGTAATATATTGCACTTTACTTTAGAGGGAAGTCGGGCGAGAAGGTACATGGACTCAATCTGAAGTGATCTTTATTCTGCTTTGGTTTTGCATGAATCGGACAGGGGCAGAATATATTAACCACCATTAACCAGGTGTGGCCTAGGTGTTGCTAAATAAGCAAAATGCTAATCGAACCCCATGTTCATAATAACAAAACCAAAAAATTGTAATTTGTATCACTCGATGCAGTCCAAACGTGCTAAAACTACTCGCTATCGATTCCGCGACCAAAACAACGCAGTAAACGACACCTCACATGCCTACATAACAAATATGCATATATTTTTTTGTATTTCGGTCTACAGTTTTGTAAATTTGGTAAGCTGGGTGGGCCTAATCGGGCTGACACTAGTTGCAATCGTTTTAGTGCCCCAAAAAAACATGTTTGACAACACCCTACATGCCTAGCTCGCTGAATATTTTTTCCTTTCATTTTTTGGAGCAAAAAATTTGTAAATTTGAACCGCTGCGCACAGTGCGATTGGGCTGGGTAACGAACTCATCATTACTCTTGCGGAGACGTACTTTTCTGTGCAAGAACGAATTTTTTACCGTGGGAATTAGGGGATTACAGGAAAAAGTTAAAAATCTATAATTTAGACCTCCGACGCATTTCAAATATTTCATTGACTGAAACGCTTATTTTCAAATATTTCATTAAATGATACACCTATTTTTCAATTTCAACTGTTTTTCAACGTTTTGAAGAACATCGCCATCTTCGGATGGTTGTAGGCAGCTGTGTAAACAGTACTATTCGTTGCTGAAAACTCATTTTGGCTTGGACACTCTGTTTTCTAGTGAGAAATGCCGTGAAATTCGCACCCGAATAGAGGAACTGACTCGAACTGATTGCCAAGTATCTACGGGGTTTTTATCGTTTTTTTTCCTTTTTCTATAATTAAATAAATATTAGTAGGTATTACGTATTTTCCCAATTTATTTTGCCCAACATTTTTACCCATTTTTACATATTTCAGAAAATATTTTATACATTTCATATATATTTTATGCATAATTTTAAAAAATACAAATTTTAGTTAAATATTTAGCATTTTTAAATACACAAAAATCGTATCTCTAGTGACTAGGATGTATCGATATTACAATGTACCCTCACCTGTGGAATTATTATATTGTTTAGTACCAATCACGCAATCATGCCATTAATGTCATTATCGCTTTCCTTTCTTCATTTTTACCAATTCTGAATTCATTTATATCTCACATAATTTATCAGGAAAAGCCGAGTTTACTTACGTGAGTAAAACACTATTAGCTCTTATAGCCGTATGCACCTTATCCACTTGGTCCCCGAAACGTTGGCAGGTAAATAGTAAGCCATCCTACAGTTGAAGCGCTTCACTTTATATTGGAGATACCGCGTGGGATTCTCTCGTTCACATCTTCGCATTATGCGACTGGTCAGGTCAATGTGTCCTGGTCACACGATGATGAGTCCACCATAAGTGGATTAAAATCGACCTTGCGAACTCTCGATAGCTCGCAGGCAACTGGGAACCGAGTAGGTACCTATATGATTTTATCGTTGTAGTTATCTTCAGCTGATGGTTTTCCGTTGTATTTGTCACGAATAAGTATCGCAATCAGGCTAGCCTGTACGGGTGGGGGGAGGCACAATCCCTCACTCAGGTTCCTCGATTTAGAGGGGGAAAACTGAAAAATACGTTAAGAGTAGGTATGATTTGTGTGAAATATTGTGAAGTATAACTTAAAATCAGGAAGGTATAGCATAGGTCCGCGATGCGCATTAGGTATGGAGTGAGTTATTCGAGCCAACATACATAAATCTACGTCACACATATTCACCTGATATATTATACGTACATCTCATAAAGGTATACATAAATACATATTTAACTCACCGTAACATCTTTGAATATCCCAGCTACTGGAACACGGTAGAAATAAACAAATTATATTCTTAGAAAAGAAATAATAATAAATCTTCATCTTCCTATCTCTCATAAATAATATTAAATCTCATATATATATATACAGTCTCATATATATAAATAGTCTCATATACCTATAAATATAAGTCTCATATATAAATAATATTAAATCTCATATATATATAGGTAAATCTTTAACACACCGTAACATCTTTAAATATCACAGGTACTGGAATACGGTAGGCATAAATAAATGACGTTCTTAGAAATCGAAGAATAATAAATCTTCATCTTCATAAGTTACAGAATTATAGGAAAAAAAAGCAATCTTCTGATTACATTACACTGTTAAGAATCTTGGGGTACTTTTGAATGTTGATCTCTCCTGGGAGCCTCATATCAATTACTTATGTCAGAAAACGTATGCTGCCTTGTATTCGCTCAAAAAGCTTTCATTCTTCACGCCCAGTTCCTTGAAAATCCAGCTTCTCAGATCCTTGGTGTTGCCGCTGCTCACATACGGGGACGTGATATTTGCTTTGTCAATGGATAGCACCTGCATTCACAAAATTCTTGTCGCATTCAACAGCTGTGTACGTTACTGTTTCAACCTTAAACCGTGGGGACATGTCTCCCAGCAGTCTTCCGAGCTTCTAGGCTGTAGTTTCATCGTTTATCTTAAGATAAGGTGCCTGAGACTTATTTTCAAGGTCCTTCACTCAGAGTCGTATCCACTGCCACCCTACATTTTTTCTCTCCTTTTCATATTCCTCCTTTCAGCCAATAACACGTTCCTCACTAAATACCTACTTATTGCTATTCATACTTCCTACATTTTTTGCTATTATACTTTTTTTTCCTTCAAAATTTAATTCGTATTGTAAACTTATAGTTATTCTATGTATCCATGTACGCAATGAGGGAACAAAAGTTCCTATGTACATCGTCAGAAGATAAATAAAAATAAATAAATACATTCCTAGTATAAATAAATACATTCATTCTCTGGTACATAATGAAGTTTTCTTTCTATTGGTAATTTAACATCAGCATTTTTCGTTATTATTTAATGGATCGCCACTAGACTTATCAGTATTTCCAAGACCAACCAGGGTGTAGTGACCTACAGCCCACCCCAAACAGGGAGGGGAATAGGTACCTAACAGGTGCTTTGCAATTTGGCCTGAAACTCTTAGGAGTGTCGTGAGCAATGCACTGCCTAGCCTGGTTATCATAATGAGGACGGTTTTTCATATGTAGGTCTGTGGGTATCGTTGGAGCAGCCCTAGTGGTACTCACTACTTGGAGAGGTTTGGAAGGCCTAAAGAGAGGTGGCTACATGGTGTGGAAAGAGCTGGAATTCCCCCATGAATTTCTGAAGTGTTGCCCTAAACCCATTTTTGACTTCCCCGGAAGTCTCTACATAATCAAAACAGGATCACCGACATTGAACGATTGATCAAACCATCGTCAATAACAAACAATAAAGTTATTGTTTGTTACTGACGATGGTTTCATCTTCGAAACCGGTATTTTGCTCTTAGTGGAAATGGACAAGGTCTCGAGAACTCCGTTTATTATTTGAGATAGGTTAATTCCTCGTTTCTCTTGGCAATTTTCGAACTGCCAACTAAAAAATCAAGTAATTTGGCATTGAGATCGAAATGAATAAAGCAATTGCTAAGGTTCTCTGTCACTGCTTCCGTTGGGGAGGTTTTCAGGATAACATTCTATCCACTTTGAATGATCGTCCATTATCACAAACAAATAGGTACCTATATTGTTGTATCCAAGGATAAGAAAATTCTACATGAAGCCTAATGGCTTTGTGGGCCATGGCCAATGTGCCATGATTTAGACTGCTCCTTACGGAAATTCAAACGTAATTACATCACAGTTTGCACCTAGCATCTACATAATGAAGACTACCCATGACTTCCGTTTATATTTTTGAATGGAAGTAGGTTCCATTCTAAGAATTTTGAGTTACTTGTACCAATTACTGAATCATTTGTTTCTTTGTCATTTCTGACGAGCCACACTAAAATTACAAATACTGGGTGTGCCGTGTTTCCGGTAGGTCTAATCTCGAGGACTGCGATACCATTTTGCGCATTTATTCGGGAAATGGTTGATTCCTAAACTACGGGCAAGTTCCAGGTTTCAAAATTTTGAAAGTTCAAGATAGGAAATTCCATTGATTTTTTTAACTTAGTTGTTGGGTCTTCCTTGATGTTTTTGAAATGCATAGCTATTCATGAACGTTATGAGGTTGACGCAGAGGAAGAATACTGTACGATTAAAACGAATTTATTTTATTTAACTAAAAAGGTCGACATAAAGACAAGTAACAACGGAAGAAAGGGAATCAGTATTGTGGACTATATTTTAAAAACGTACAAACTTTATGTTAGGTATATTAATTTATAAAAAAAAGATACATTATTGATATTTTTGTCTGTAGCTATGGTCTTCAAATCTCTCTTTTTGAAATGAACTGAACATAATCTGACGTGATCCCTAATGTGTTCATGTACGCTTCTATTGTTCAGGACTTGAATATCGATGAACAGCAGCCAGCGTTTCCATCTGAAAAGGAATAAGCCCAATTGTAATTCAATGTAGGCACTTGGATTATTTCCAGGTTTCCTGCATGCAAAGGATAGATCGCACTAACATTTCAACGTCAGAATCGGCTTCAGCACCGTCCAAGACCTATAACCAACAGGGCAAATTTCAGGCGGGAAATCAGAGGACGTACCTCGGATTTCCTACATGGAAGGGAAACGTGAACAACGTCTGTCAATAAGTCTACCGCTTAGCTTGCTTTCATGGATCCATTGCATTTCTGTTGTACGCAGGTGAACATTGTAAGTAGCACATCACGTAAATATTGATCACAGTAATTCCACGACTTTAGTTGACAGAATCAAAATACTAAGGTAAAACTAAGGTAGCGCGAGACGCCATCTCTTTTCTGTCTCTGTCTCCTCCAGCGGAAGAGTGAGATCCTACATGTGTGAAATAGCGATGGAAATCAGATTGATGACACCACCCACTTTGTTCTTTCTTCAAATTTATTAAGAAATCAGTAGTGGTGCTGGGCTCTGGAAACGGTGTGGCACCAAACCAGAACTAAAAACCAAGCCAACAGATTTGTCTACAAAATACCCCAAGGCAACAACACCATTCCCTTATTTACTGATAGAATGATATTCAGCAAATCCACAAATTAGCTGCAAATTAGCCACCGAACTGATGTGTTACAAAAATATAGTAAACTAAAATACAACAAAACAATGACCCGTCGGTCGATACCTACCAACTTGAATGGAGAAGCTATTGACTAGAAGCTAGGTATTTATATGTGCATTACGACGCCGATCAATCCACAAGACCACAAACAGCAAACAGTACAAAACGCATGCAGGTACCACAAATACGAATATGTTGTCGGAACCGGACCGAACGCCAAACGCACAAAATTTGACCCAAAAAATTTAAAACTGACAACAGAACCAACAGAGAAAGCGGATGTGATTCACGAGACAAGAAAAACAAATCGGAAGACGAAGAAGCATCTCATATTGAGATGACAAATTGAATCATAGGGATCGAATCGGTTGTGAAAAGGAACGATTTTGGGGTGGAAATCAGATTCTGGGGACAAGCCCCAAAGTGGGCGTGGTAAACAACATTTTTAGTCGACTGAGCATGTGTGGACAGGCCACTTTTCTCATTTGCCATCAGAACACTAGCACCCGGACCTGCCTGCCAGTTTCAGGGGCCTATGGTTCGATTTCGATTGCAGGACATCAATTACTGTCGCTTTATTTTGATAAAATGCTTGGTCTATGGAGCTAACATGAAGGAACCACCATGGATGCTCTACTAGAATACTGAATATCCATAGCCAGAGAAATCTGGCAAGTCACTGTTGAACTTTGTGAAAAATGCTAGGTAGTGTACGAATGGAAATTCGGATGCCAACTGAACAATAGTTGGAGTTTTTTTTACTGCTAGTGTTTTGGGTGCCGGGGCAGTGGCTCATGTGGCCTTATGGACGCAACGCCCCTGTACAAAGTACATGCACGTCTATCTTTTCACTGACCTGGAGGGTTTCAGTCAACATCTACATTTCTTATTCATGTAGAAACGCTAATTCAATAGGTACCTACAATAGTTGATGGGATACGAAATTATAATTTAATAAAAACTAGTTACCTAGCTTCATCGTGGGTGGAGAGTGCAGGGAAATGCGCTCTTGAGGGACTGAAGCCTGCGGCACCATGGAATTGTACAGTTTAGCTTCGTGGTGCTTGTCTCGAAGGCAGGCAACCACTAATAAGTTTAAATCCATGATGAAAGGGACCGACTCTATTAGAATAAATAATGAAAATCAGATAAACAAAGTGAGAAAGAGAATGGAGGTAAAGAAAAATAGCACACTAGCTTAGGTAGGAACTCGTTTGTTGAGTTCGAGAAAGAGCGAATTCGCAAATGACTTAGATGGCATCAGATGAAACTTCTAGAAGATTGAGATCATGGATGGTAGCGGTATCCTGCGGATCTGAGGATAAGAGAGTTTTTGAGGTTGTTACTTAGATAGCGTGGCAACAGAGATCTACTCAAAACCTCAGGTCTACTGCACCTTTCTCCCCCTTTCTTCCATGGACAAGTAACATTACTGGTTTAAGTAGGAGAGCAGAAGTGAAGAGGTTAGGAGAGAATCACCAGACTCAACTTCACATTTAGTGGAAATAGGTACCAGAGGATCACGACATCATTCCTCCATATCCTTATACTATTCCAACAAACTCCCCTTTGATCGGTGGGTACAAGAAAAGCTTAACAACCAACAACTGACAGGCTGGACAACTCAACATTGTTGCCAGCATAGGAACAAAACAGGGGTGTTGCGTCCATAAGGGCCACTGCCCTGGCACCCAAAAACACTAGAGTAGTAATAAACTCCAACCATTGTTCAGTTGGCACTTGAATTTCCCTCCGTACACTTTACCTAGCATTTTTCACAAAGTTCAGCAGCGGCTCGCCAGATTTTCTGGCTATGGCTATGGATAGTAGAGCATCCATGGTCATTTTAGCATTCATTTTAGCTCCATAGACCAAGCATGTTATCAGAATATAGCGACTGTAAGCGATGTCCTGCAATCGACATCGAAACCTGGGCTCCTGAAACTGGCATGTAGGTCCTGGGACCTAGTGTTCCCATGGCAACCGAGAAAAGTGGCCCGTCCTTGCATGCTCAGTCGAGTAAAAATCTTATAATAAAAACTTCGGATTTCATGCTCTATTGTTTTACTTACGTTGACTATTTAATGTTAATTAGTGATGCTGTCGATCAGATTAAACAGTTGAACCAGAAATTAAACCAAAACTTTGATTATGGTTAACCTAGTTGCTGTCACTTTTAGGCCTGGAAATCGAATGTGACAGAACTATATAATTAAAATACACCAGTCTGCTTACATTCAGCAATTATTGTCAAAATTTCAAATGGAAAATTGCAAAGAAATAAATACTTGTATCGAAAAAAATTTAAATTGATAAACGCTAACCCCAAGGACGAGAAGACTAACGAGCCATATCGTCAACTGGTAGATTGTATAATGTACCCCATGATAGGCTCTCGTCCAGCTATATGCTTACGCTAAATTACTTCAGTAGAGTTCAAGATTTTGCTAAAGATGAACACTAAAATGTGTTTTAAGATACCTCAAGAATACTCCTCGTCACGGATTGATCTTTCCACGTCTCCCAATGAAAAGGACCCATAACTTCTGTTCCCATTTTGGTTTATTATTCTGTGAATAATACACCTATGTAATCGCTCATCAAAAAATGTTTATAACACCCCTCAAAATTTTTTTCTTTTACGTTTCAAAGTGCGATGATTCCAAAAACGCTGCAAAGTCCTTGTCACATGGGTTTATTATTCTATCGGACATACCTACAGAAATGTTGGCTGTTAATTTATTGTTTCTTTCATGTGCAATAATTGAAATTGCTATTTTTTTATGGTTTCCACCAACTGTGGCCCCCAAAAACACAGGCTCCTATTTTTTACAAAAATAATCTTTGATCATTGATAATGCCATTAAACTGTACTGATTCACCTGTTGAACTACATCTAGTGTTATTATACATGTTTATGGTGATTTTAGACTATTTCCCAAGTTTTTGACTAGTAAAAAATGAGTGAAGAATTGAGGTTGTAACGAAGGTTAAGCTCCCGAAATTCATTTTTTATGAGTCAAAAACAGGGGAAATTGTCTGAAATCACCTTACATTTGTATAATAACACTAGAAGTAGTATCAACAGATGAGTCAAGACAATCAAATGGTACTATCAATGATCAAAGATAATCTTTAAAAAAAAGGCCGAGCCTAATTCGATTTTTGGGGGCCAAAATTGGTGGAAACCATCAAAAACAGCCATTTCAATAATTGCGCATGAAAGAAACGTTTTCACGTTTTGGTTTGTTATTTCCACGAGAAGGCTAATTCCCTCTTCTCTCACTCGTTCCTTCTCTCTCTCTTTCCCGTCTCCTCTTTTTTATGCAATAACGTTTTTATGTGTATAGGTCACACTACAGCAGACCTGAGGACATGGCGAATTCTCGCAGAATTAGAAGAAGATCCAGATGAAGAAACTGTTTTCGATCTCGTAGACGATATTTTGGATGACCTGAATGACGTGGACTACCAACCTTGAAGAAACTGAAACTGTGGATCAGAAGAGATGGACCAGGCTGATGAAGAAGAACGACTGTCATTAGACGGTGAATGAGAGAACATGGAAGCTGTAGGTAAGTGACGATTTTCGTTTTTATATTGGAAAAGATGGAGAAACTATCTGGGCGAGTGACCCTGTGACAAAAGATGTGAAAACCAAATCGAAAAACATCGGGAAAATATTCCCAAGCCCTAAAGGGAATGCTCGCAGATGTACCAATGTACTATACTGTTTCCCCTAATATAGTAACACCTGAAATAATCGGCAGTATTGTTCGGAATACCAATATTTACATTCAGATGAAAAAAGTAACCCACCCTGATAGCAGTGAAAGACTGGAGACCCACCAATAAAGCTGAAATATTGGCGCTTTTGGGGGCTTTGTTTTTGATGTCCGTGAAACGTGGGAACCGCACGAACTTGTCTGAATTCTTCACCTTGAATGGGACAGGACTTGAGTACGCTACTGAGAGCCAACTTCAGTGAGAATAGATTCCGATTCTTGTTGCGAAGCATCCGGTTTGACAACGTCAACACTAGAAAAGAGCGAATGAATAACGACAAATTGGCACCGATTCGAGAGCTTCTCACTTATTTTGTTCAAAATTGCCGGACTTCATATGCCCTGGGGGAATTTGTTACCCCGGATGAAGTGTTGGTTGCGCTCCGAGGGAGATGCTCATTTATACAATACCTACATGGCCAAAAAACCTGCCAAGTATGGGATAAAAGTATATGCGTTGTGTGACGCTCACACATTTTACGCCTAGGTACAATCTTGAAATTTACTGTGGGAAACAAACCACTGGTCCTTTTGCCACCTCGAACAAACCTTTTGATATAGTAGCGAGACTGACTGACCCGATAAAAAAAGCAAATAGAAATGTGACAGCAGACAACTATTTCAGTAGTTTCCTATTTCCGTCCGAATTCATTATGGAAAATACTAAATTGTTGCCTGGTACATATACGTTTGGAGCACAGTATTACAGAACATTAGTTTCCATGGTCACAAAAAAAAAAAGTTGTTCTAGTCTTATCTACTATGCACGATACTAACTTGAGTGATGGGGAAACTGGAAAATCTCATCAAATCATGGATTATAACGCCACAAAAGGAGCCGTCGACACGGTTGATCTCATGTGTGCAAGATGCTCAACATCCCGAACGACAAGAAGGTGGCCACTTGTCATTTTTTACCGACCACTCGATATTGCTGGGATAAATTCATTCAAGATTTTCCGAGCTAATCACCTTCAGGAAATAACCAAGAGGAGAACGTACGTGTACATCTTAGCATTGGCTCTCATGCAAGAGAATTTGAAGTATAGAGCATCACTCTGTAATCTTAAATTAAAATACAGAGAACCCGCACCAGTTGTAAAACCTTCAACTAAAACCGGAATTTTTTATTCGTGTGTACAAAGAAGAATATAAAAACTTCAGTAGCCTGCCAAAAATGTACAAGGAACGAATGTAGAAATCATTCCAACAGAGTCGTCATTCGCCACTCTTGCACAGAAGAACCAATGGAAGATTACGAAAACGAATATGATGAGTGATATTGATAATATTGGCATTTGTTAATTTGTTTTTAAAATTATTTTAGAAGGTATTTCGCAGTATTTTTCTTAGTCAAGTTGAAGAGTCATTTCTCTTACCAGTGCTGATATTTGCATGCCATAATGTTTTTAGTCAAGAGTGTATACCTAGTGTTGTTAAGTAATTTTATCAAGATTTCCGTGTCATAATGTTTTTTAGTCATTTCCATTTTTTTAATTCTATACTGTTCATTTTTAGTTTGACAACATTATACAAACACTACAACATTATACAAAACATTATATTTTGTTGGAGTTTGAACATTTTAGTGAATATTTGGTCGAGACAATAAATTTGGTTGAATAATATGTTAACTTGTTGTTAGTGAGTGTTTCAACCATAATTCCTCGCCAAAAATTTAAATACAGTGCAAAGAAAGGGAATCAAAAGGCGGTGTAAACACGGCCTAGCGGGTGATGGTGTGCCTCCAGTAGGCACACGCGCCAGAAGGTTAAACCAGAACTAATAACTTTGTTCAGCTTGTGATACAGGCAGTACTGATGACTGTATTTGTGTGTTCACCAGAGCCCGATCTACTTGTCAGATTGTGTTTGTTTGTCCGAGCTGTACTGTTATGTTTTTTTTTTGGAGTTAAATAATATTGCAGTAGTCGCTTTATTTATTTCGAACACAGGATAAAAAAGTTTCCTAGTTTTATTAAAACACTATCGGTTACCGACCTGCACTATGAAGCCAAAATTCGTAATTGTGAAGGGGCTCCACCCTTACGTGATCGATCCAGGGAATGATGTAATGAACATCTCAAATTTGACAAGAGAAGATTTATTTACCTAGTGAATTATCTAGTGCTCGTATGCTATTTCTTCTCAATGAAGCTACTAAAAATCCCTTCCATTTTTTTTTTTTAATATCAAGGCTTATAAAGGTCACAACAAAGAGAATATTGCCACATCAATTTTTGGCCTTTGGAAAGGTTAGTAGAGACCCCAATGCCTACTCGTAAGATAGGAGAAATCCTTAGGTCGCATTTGTTTTTTTTAGTTAAAATTCCTAGGCAAATAGTAGAATCTAGAATACCTAAGAAATTACTGAATCTACAGTATTATCTACGCAGGGCTTCCCAAACTGTGGTCCCTGGGGGTCCGCCGACCCTAACTAGGGGGTCCGCTGCGAACTTCGAGAAAAATTAATACATTCTTACAAAAATAAATGTAGAGTGAATAAATACAAGTAAAAACTCAAAAAATTCATTTTACTACAAATGAAAAAAAATTAATAACAATGAATACTGAAAACAAAAGTTGATGGGTAAAATAGTGTGGTGGGCGGGCAGGACTAGGCTGGTCTCTCGGTCGCTTTCCCGTAAATTTCAGAGTTGTTGCGTTGTACGTTCATTACCGGGAACTGCTTCTCCCTTCTCTCTGCTGGATGCTTCTCGAACACCCTGGATTTTTCCACAGTAGTATATAACAGGGCCATTGTTTCTTGAGAATACCAGTCAAGCTCAAGCTTCTTTCGCGAGTGTTCTACCTATTCAAGTCTCTTTATTAATTAGTTATTTACTCCAATCCAATATGGATCGGTGGCTAAAATCGGGATCTCTGAGGAAGCAATCAGTTTATCCGTCACCTGCACAACAAGTTTCCGTCGAGAATGTTACAGACGACAAGCCAAATGAATTTTCAGTTGATGCACTGCAGTAAGTTCCAGCATTCACAGATTCAACAAGTCTCCAAATAGCTGCAGTTCAAACAGCCAGTGGAAGTGGAGTAATTAAAAAGCGTAAGTACCATGACAGTTATTTAGATTTGGGATTTGTAGAGACTAACGAGAGTAAGCTCAGTGTGTGATTTGCGCGAGAGTCCTTCCAAACAGTTCAATGGTTCCAGTTAAACTCCGTCGTCACTTTGAGGGTACACACCCAGAACTCGGGGAAAAACAGACTGATTATTTCAAGAGGAAGCACACTGAACTGGCTGCTTCTCAAACCTTAATCAAAACTCACGCAAAAACTGTAAATGAAAATTCTTTAAAAGCGTCTTATTGTGTAAGTTATCGAGTGGCACAGGCAGGTAAAGCTCATTCCATCGCCGAAACCGTCATAAAACGGTGTGTTAGTGATATTGTCTCTTGCATGCTTGACGATAAAGCAGTTAATATTGTGACATCAGTGCCATTGTCAAACAACACTGTAAAAAGGAGGATACTTGATTTATCAAGTGAAGTGAAGGAATCGCTGGTTTCTCGCATCAAACACTTGTCGTTTTCTCTCCAAATCGACGAATCTACAGACGTCGGGGTTGGCAATTTTATTGGCTTTCGTCCGCTATAAATACTCCCGATGTTTCGAGGAGGATCTTCTGTGCAATCCACTTCCTGCCAATACAACAGGGGCAGAAATATTCCGTTTGTTGTACGATTTTAACATGGAACATGTTTTTACGGGAGTAAACCAGGCTCGAAAACATCCGCGTCCAGTCCAGTCCGACGGAACTCTTTCCTCTCCCCGACGCCCATACAGTTCTCCCTCTACCCCACTCCTGCTACCCAACCCCCCCACCTCCTCTCCTCCCATACCTTCGCCGAAAACTGCGAGATCCCACTCAGCCGAAAACTGCCGAGGGGGTTGTACCAACCCGAAAAACGCCAAAAGCAGCTGAGGACGTGTATTAATCACATTGTGTTAGGTCGCTGGTCCTAGGCTTGAAAATCCCACGAAGTTTTTTTGCTTCCTCACTACCGAAGGCAGGGAAGCCTTGGATTAGTGATTGAGTAAAAAAAGTTCATGTCCTCCAAAATGAAAATTTCCAAATACCATTTTCCGTTTCAGACATCGAGGAACATATTTGGTTCCGTGTCTTTCTGTCTTTGGTAGGTAATTCCTTGCAACACCCCATAACTACCCGAAATAATGGTCGAAGTGGGCTGAAATTTCGAGGGTAGGTGCGGGTTGAGTCACAGATGGTCCCATACCAAAATCATTCATAAAGTACCGTAACTTTCGTCTGCGCATGCGCAAACGTGAAATGTTGACAATTTCCTTGTAACGTTTCTAACTTCGCGATAAATAGTCATAGAGAGCTTAAACTCTGAGGGTATACGCGGGTTGGACCGCAGATGGTCCCGTTTCAAAATCATGAAAATCGTTTTGTCTGCGCATGCGCAAACGTGAAATACTTGGAGTGCCCATAACTACCTTAATTATCTTTGAAATGATTTCACATTTGGAGGGTCGGTCAGGAATAATACATTGGTAGTTCCAAATCAATTTAATTGGAATGGTAATGTACCTTTGATCTACGCATGCGCGAACATGAAATGTTGACCTTTTCCTTATAACGCTTCTACCTACGCGAAAAATAGTCGTAGAGAGATGAAATTTAGGGGGTACACGTGGGTTGGATCGCAGATGGTCCCGCATCATAACGAACCTACCCAACTAGTCTATACGTTCATGTGATTCAAGTGACGAAGGTATAGTGCCTACTCGAATTGGCAGATGTCGTGAGTCCCTCCCGGGAACACTCCTCTAGTAAACTTAAGTTCTCACCAACATTCAAACGCAAAAGTTAGTTTCCATCAATAAACGAAATGAGTGGGGAGACAAGCCACAGAACCCAGGGTACACAACCTGGGGCCCCACCACCAACCCCTAACAGGGGGTTGGAGGGAGAGGCCTCCTTTTCCTATAAAACCCTGGATCCTGCGACTTTAACTTCATTCGACACTTCCTCTAACCAGCTCTCTCTTCTCTCCTCTACCTTGCTCTCTCCTCACCTTAAAAGAACCTAGATGTCGGTGGTGGTCCGCCCATAACCGCCTAGGCAAACCTCCTCCTCCAAAAGATTCCAGATGTCGGTGGTGATTCGCTCATAACCGCCTGGACACCTCTCCTTCTAAAAAGATCCTAGATGTCGGTGGTGATTCGCTCATAACCGCCTGGGCAATTTCCCTCACACCACCGTGATGCAATTTTAAATTCATCACAGTGGTGAACCCGACGTTCACCCAACCTTCCTTTCTTTCCCATCTAATGTGTCAACCCCCAGTCTCAAGTTAAGTTCGGTCCCATTTCAATTTCAAATTCGGTCAGTCAGTCAGTTTCAATTTCGCAATTTTCGCCCACACTCACTCAACCGCCCGGAGATCGCACGCCCCTCACATCTCCGCTCAACCACACGCACCTCCGCTCCCGATTTTTGCAAATTTCGAATTTGAAATTAAAAATTTGAATTTTCAAATTACAGATCTCAACCATGGACCCGAACTCGCCACCGCCGCCGCTTCTCCGGCCACCCACGCTGCAGCCACCCGCCGCCACGACAACGGACGCAACGGCCGCTGTCGACAACCCGTTCTCCACCCTTTCGCCACCCGGCTCCGCCTCATCCCCTGCGCCCGCCGCCGCCGCCGCCGCCGCTGCAGCCGCAGCCACCGCCGAGGCCTCCGACGTCATGACCGCCTCTGCGTCATTCCCCCTCTCATTACCACCTTTCTACCCACATGACCCCGCACTATGGTTTTTTCAGGTGGACGCAGCATTCTCGGCCGCAGGCATCCGCGGCCAGAAAACCCGCTATTCCCGCATCCCTGCTACCGTACGACGTTCTCCTCCAGACATCGGACATCGCCCCCGACGCCGCCGCTGCGTATGACGACCTCCGCATCCGCCTCCTCTCGCTTTACCAACCATCGAAATTCGCACGAATCGCCGCCCTATCACAACCCCAACACCTCGGGGACATGAAGCCCTCCCACCTTTTCCGACGCCTGCGACATCAGCTGCAGGGCATTTTGACGTCCGACATCGCCCGCACGTTCTGGCTACGCGCGCTCCCCCACCCGATGCAGATGGCGCTCGCCAGCCACCTCGACAGCCCGGACGAGACGCTGCTCCGCCTCGCAGACACCGTTTACGATCTCACCGCATCCGCCAGCGTCGGCGAAGTTCGCACCCCACGCACCCAACCCCCTCCTCGACAACGCGACGCATCGTCCCGCGAGCGCAGCCGTCCCCACTCCACAGAGCGCCACCGTCCCCCCTCCTGGGACCGCGGTCGACCCCCCTTCACGGAGCGCCGCCGGACCCCCTCCATCGACCGCCGTCAACCCCACTCCACGGAGCGCCGCCGAACCCCCTCCACTGACCGCCCCGCCCCTCCCCAAGGCCTACGGCGAGGAAGATCACCGGCCCAGCCGACCCCCACCAACACCTCCCGCCCCACCAGGACAGCCTACCTACCCGCCGACCCCCCCCCCCCCCCCGCCAATCCTTCTACCACGTGAACTTCGGTGGGGAGGCTCGCAAATGTCAGCCCCTCTCCTCTGGGCAGGGAAACGCCGACGCCCGCCGGTAGACCCGGCGGGCCCCCCTCCTCGCCAACACGGGGGGGACCCCCCCCCCCCCCGGCCCGAGTCAACTCCACCACCACCACGAAGGCCTCCTACCCTTCCTACGCTGCCGCCACGGCCGCCAACCTCACGGCCGCGCCTCGCTGCGCCGCCACCTCCCTCTCCCGACCAAACGCCGTTCCCCCACCCCGGAACAGCCCCTCCACCGCCGCCGCCACGGCCGCCAACCTCACGGCCGCGCCTCGCTGCGCCGCCGCCTCCCTCTCCCGACCAAACACCGTTCCCCCACCTCAGAACGGCCCCTCCACAACCACCACCACGGCCGCCAACCTCACGGCCACGCCTCGCTGCGCCGCCACCTCCCTCCCCCGGCCCGCCACCGTTCCCCCACCACGGAACGTTCCCCCCACTGCCGCCGCCACGGCTGCCAAACACCCCACCAGGCCCCACTCCAAACATACAAACCCCACCCCCCCAACCGTTCCCCTCCCACGGAACAGGCGCCCCTCCAACCACGTCTCCTTTGCGGGAGACGGACCCCCACCACCACCACTAACACTTAACCCCACCAACCCTACAACTGATCAGACACCCCCCGCATATTTCGGCCTCCAGGTCGACGTGAAAAACGCGCGCCTGATTGACCCCTCCACCAACAAACCCATACCCGGCTTCATACACGCCATCAATCAGCCCCCCTCTCAATTTGAAACCCTCCTCCAACAATACCGCCCCCAGCGCCGCCCCTCAGCCCACATCTCTACAATCCAACATTTTATTGAAACCTCCGGCCCCCCGATTACCGCTAAAGCCCGCCGCCTCCACCCGTTGCAGCTAACACAGGCCCGCCAACACTTTGACCGCCTAATAGCGGACGGAATTATCCGCCCCTCCAAGTCCCCTTGGGCCTCCCCCTTGCACATTGTGCAGAAGCCCAATGGGGACATCCGCCCCTGCGGCGACTATCGCCGCCTCAATGCGAAAACCACCCCCGACCTGTACAACGTCCCCCACCTCCGGGATTTTTCATCACACCTACATGACACGCACGTCTTTTCCACACTCGACATATCAAGGGCCTTCCACCACATCAACATACACCCACCTGATATACCTAAAACTGCTATAATTACCCCCTTCGGCCTCTTCGAATACGTAAAAATGGGATTCGGCCTCAGGAACGCTGCCCAGACCTGGCAGCGGTATATGGACAACATACTACGCGGCCTCCCATTCGTCTTTTGCTTCCTCGACGACATCCTGATAGCTTCCCTCAACCCCGAAGAACACCTGGAACACCTACATCATATTTTGAACATATTCTCCGCCGAGGGGCTGGAGATCAACAGAGAGAAATGTGTTCTCGCCCAGCCCTCCGTCCGCTGCCTCGGCCACCTTGTCTCCTCCGAAGGAATCACGCCCCTACCAGACAAGGTCCACGCCATCAGCGATTTCCCACAGCCCCATACCGTGACGGATGGGTATGTTGAATTTCTACCGCAGACACATCAAACACGCAGCACAACACCAACAACCCCTCATACACGCCATTCCCCAACCCGCCAAAAAACTCGACAACCGCCCCATACCCTGGTCACCCGAACTTACTGCCGCTTTCCAGCTTTGTAAGCAGGACCTAGTGGACGCCGCTCTATTGGCCCATCCCGATCCCCACGCCCCCCTTTCCATCACAACAGATGCTTCCGACTGGGCCATCGGGGCAGTGCTCCACCAGCACACCGGCGCCACCCCCCAACCCCTTGGGTTTTTTTCCAAAACCCTGTCACCTACCCAAAAAAACTATTCAACGTTCGACAGAGAACTCCTCGCCATCCACGAAGCCATTAAACACTTTCGTGACTTCGTGGAGGGCAGGCAGTTCTCTGTCGTAACGGATCATAAGCCCCTGACCCACGCCCTCCTACAGAGCCGTAAGTCCGCCTCCCCGCGTCGCCTCCGGCAACTCGAATTTATCGGGCAGTTTACGTCCGATATCCGATACTTGCCGGGGGCCGACAACTGCGTGGAGGACACGCTCTCTCGCCCCACCCCTGCGCCGGTGGAGGAGTTACTGCCCTTCCCCTCCCCACACATCCTCCAATCCAAACAAAATCCAACTTCCGACCCCGCCCTCTCCAACCTCATTTCCGCCTCCAAATTGGAACAGCTGCCGCCCCTCGATCTCTGGTGCGACGTGACGGCCGATACACCGCACCCTTACGTCCCACCGGAGCTGAGGCGGCAGTTGTTCCTCCACTACCACTCCTTACACCATCCCGGTATCCGGGCGAGCCGGGACCTCATCAAAACACGGTACTTCTGGCCCCACATGAACACAGATATCCATAACTGGGTTCTAGGGTGCCAGAAGTGCCAGCAGTTTAAGGTCTCGGCTCACCCCCATGTACCTCCTCAACCCATTCCCGACTCCCTCCCGTGGGAACACGTGCACTTGGATCTGGTCGGCCCTCTTCCCCCCTCCGAGGGGAAGAGGTACTGCCTCACCATGATCGACCGTGCAACAAATTGGGTTGAGTGTATTCCACTCGCCCACATTACCGCGGACGCCGTCGCCGCGGCCTTCCTCAACCAATGGATCAGCCGCTACGGTTGTCCGCGGACACTCACGGTCGATCAGGGGAGGCAGTTTGAATCAGCCCACTTTGCCGACCTCCTCCGTTCCCTCGGGATCCAAAAAATCCGCACCACTCCCTATCATCCTCAATCCAACGGGAAAATAGAGCGGTGGCACTCGGTCCTAAAGCAAGCCATCTCCACTTCAGCTACATCCCCCTCTTGGACCAAGACCCTCCCCTATGTCCTATTAAGCCTCCGTACCTCCGCCCGTCCTTCAGACAACACAAGCCCCGCACAACACGCTTTTAAAGACCCCCTCCGATTACCAGCCGACATTTTCACCCCACAACACACCCCGTCAATTAACAGGGAACCGCTACACACATCAACACCAACAAACGACACAACTTATCCCAAAAGATTTTACACCGCCACTCACATGTACCTGAAAGAGCCCGGCATGCATAAAACTTTTCAACCCCTATATGCCGGGCCCTTTCAGGTCATCCGCTCAACACAATCCACCGCTACCCTGTTAATTGACGGGAAGCCCCACACCGTGCCATTGGCACGGTGCAAACGAGCTCCAATCCTCCCCGACCACTCTCACCACACCACTCCCCCGCCCACCCCCACACCACAAACACTACACATCGCCTCCATTTCGCCCACCGGACCCCGACGTCGCTGCCCCTCTCCGTGACTTCCCGGGTACCGGCTCCCACCAGCTCACCCCCTTCACCACCGCCCTGGCAGTGAAGGGGCCCCTCTATCAGTCTTCACCGACGTGAAAACTGTTAGAGGGGGTCACCCCTCTCACCCCATCACCTCACCACCCACCCACACTTCACACACTCCACACCTACACCCATCCACACCCCACACCCTATCCATACCCAGGGAACGGCAGACTTCCGCACCCCCCGCATTGTACCCCAAACCACCCACCACGACCTCTGTAAATTTTGTAAATATCCACTACCCTATAAGTATAAGAATATTGTAATTACTTTAATCATCTTCACTACGCACCATCATTGTAAATACCACCTCACTCATCTTAAACCGTCAATGTAAATACTACCCCTGTACATACCATTGTTAGTTATACCTATGTAAATGCCCTTAGCCTTAAGCCTCACTCACCTTATTCACTATACACCATCAATGTAAATACTACTGTAAATACCACTGCTAGTTATACCCATGTAAATGCCCTTAGCCTTAAGTTCATATCCACCTAGCTTTAAGAACAAGCTAACATAAAGCTGAACACAGAATAATCCATGACAAGTAGGTACAATCAAACCTCAACATTCTCCCACCTTGATGAGTTACCATGAATCAACCAATTCTAACCCCACAATCTGTGACATACAAGATGAAAAATTAATAGCTTCAGGCAGCAAAAAACATTGTTACATTGTACTTAACATGATCAGTTAGCAACAGGATACAACATGAATTAAACAGAATCAATTTTCATAACATGACACAAAAAATTCCAATTCCACTGGTATCGCACAGGCAACTTCACCCTTCGACCACATCTGGTCTTACTGTCCTTTGCCATCTCCATATCTAGCGGTACCATCTGCTCCCAAGATCCTCCCCACCAAGAGGCTGTAGGGGGGTTGAAGCGCCAATCAATTTTGCTTACTTGGGCATAATCTGCAACCTTATCCCAATCAATATTTGTAGTGGCATTCACCATCCCATGGAAATTAGTTCCATTATCGCTATACATAACAGTTGGGCGACCGCGACGTGCAACAAATCTTCTGAATGCTAGCATGAAACCCTCAGTGCTCAATGATGAAGCAAGTTCTAGATGTACAGCACGATAAATGGCACAGGTGAACACACATACCTACCCAAACTTTGTTACCATCTGTCAAGTACAGTGGTCCTGCATAGCCTGTTCTTGATACCTCAAACACCTTTGCATCCCGCACTCTATCCTCAGGTAGTGGTGGGGATTCAACATCTAGATTCTGAGCAGTAAAACGTCAACAAATCACACACCTAATGGTAACATGTTTCACAGTTCGACGACCTTTCACTATCCAAAATCTCTATGTAAGGGTATTCAGTAAATGCTGGCCAACTATGTGTGCATTCCTACAATGGTAATGGTTTATCAACCTCTCGACAATATGATGTGGTGGAAGAATAATTGATGACCTGAAATCTTCTGAGTCCTTTCTTGCCCAGATTTTTGTTCGAACCCGCAATAATCCATCTTTGCTCATTCGTGGTTTCAGTCTTTTCACCGTCACAGCATTGGAGTCAGCAAATGCCTCACACTGAACTAAACGAAGAATACACTTCTCAGCATCATCTAATTCTGATAAGGTCAACCATCCTCTAATCTTTACATAGTTCTTCTGAGCATTGAGGCGCACTCTCAATATCCATCCCACTTTCTTCAGCAGCTTCCAGTAGGTACTTGCTCTCTCAGTCAACAGTCGGGAAAATATTGTTCCATCATAACAGGATACAATAGGAGTCTTACGTCTCTCCTTCAAAACTTCTGTCTCATCAGTTCCAAAACCTAATGATGGCCATTCACTTTTGGGCAATAGGAGCCAAGATGGGCCCTCCCACCATCGGGAACTGACCAAAACTTGAGGTAAACAACCTCTACTGGCCAAGTCAGCAGGGTTCAGCTTCCCTGGTACATGGAACCAAGAGTCAGGATTAGAAAGCAACGGAATTTCCCTGACTCTATTTCCAACAAACACTGCCCATGGTTCTTCTTGTCGGATCCATGAAAGCACTGTAGAAGAATCACTCAGGTAATAAGTTGAAGTGATATTGTCCATCATCTTCAGAACACTGTGGCACAATCTTGCTCCCACCGTAGCTGCCAGAAGCTCCAAACGTGGAATAATGATCCTCTTCACCGGAGCCACACGAGATTTGGCTGTTATCAATCATAGAGAGACTTGACCCTGGTACTCAGCTCTGAGGAACACAACTGTTGCATAGGCTACCTGACTTGCATCACAGAATGTGTGTAATGTCAGTATGGCCTCATCAGTATCCATACTGGTAAGACATCTAGGAACAGCCACCTGTCGCAATAATGGAATTTCCCTGATCCATTTTAAGAATTCTTCCCTTGATTCATCATCCACAGGTGTATCCCAATTGCCACCTGACATCCAAGCCTTCTGGATCAATTTCTTGGGCACAACTGTCACTGGGCAGCTAAGTCCAATGGGATCATACAACCTTTGGGTTGAGGACAAAATAATCCTCCTCGTGACTACACCACAGTCTGGGTCTAAAAAATCAGGTACATTGGTCCCCAACTGGTCACATTTTTTTTTTTTTGCCAAACCATGCCAAGAACTGAGGTTCCTTTTGCCCCATCCATCTCCTCTCCAGAATGCTCCCATCCATGTAGCTCAAATTGAGCCATGGAAAACAATGAGCTGGTCTGATCTATGAACTTTCCACTTCATCTAGGGTAGAATGACTGCCAACATAATTATCCACATACAAACATTCTCGTACTTGCTCAATCACAGAAGGGGACACATGTAGATCACCTCTCATAACCATTTTCTGACATCGATCCAGATGATGATTAAACACAGCTCCCATAAGGAATGGGCTGCCATACACCAAAAACAACTCTAGCATGCCGGAAGATCCTGAGCTGGTTGTTCTCTCCTTTCCATATGAATCTGAGGAAGTCACGATCAGACAGTCGAATAGAGATTTGTAGGAAGCCCAGTACGGAACCGTATCAATATTGATGGGATCTGTTCAATTAAATTAGGCCCAGTTTCCAGACACTGGTTCAAAGATACTTGTCCCTTCTCACTGGCAGAGGCGTCAAAAACTGGCCGAACAGGGTTGGTGCTACCGTACACAGGTCGGTGGGGCAAATAATGGCCAACATCCCAATCAGTAGCTGATACTTCTTCAATTATGTCTGACTTGCCCATTCAGCTAGAACATCGAAGTACCTCAACTCATTAGATTAATTCTTCAACTTTCTCCATGTTGAGTCCAAACGCTTGGAAGCAACTCTAAAATTCCTGGGAAGAGGTGGGTGATCCTCAAGCCAAGGTAAGCTGACTTCGTACCTACCATTCTCCAGGATGGTCACAGTATTATCAAAATGCTCCTTAGCCACAATAGCACAAGCCTCTCTAGACTTCACCTGCGCTGCATCCTCAGTACCAATGGTATCCAACCTCCACAAGTCAGTAACAGAAATGTCAGCTGAAAATAAGCTCAAATTTGACATACAAGTTGAGTTATTGACCTCCACTTCTGGGATTTTACCCATCACTGTCCATCCTAGAAGGGTATGGAAGGCCACTAATCCACAATCCAACTCAACCTTAACCCCTGTCAACAGTTTACCAATAATATCTGCCCCAATGAGAACATCGATTGGACCATCATTAACATAAGTCAGACACACTTTCTTTCGCCTGAGCTCATTCATTAGATTGCTCACAGGTACTGTAGGAACAGATTGGCAAATAATGTCGGTGTCTGTCACGTCAAAGTTGCATGAATAATCACCAGACATACTTTCAGTATGCAGTTTGTAACAATGGTGTTTCTTAGGCTCAGATACAGAACCACCAAACAATGCATGATCAACATGCACTTCACCAGTAGAGGCAGAATTCAACATTGTAGCAAGCCTCTTGGTAATATATGATCGTTGCGACCGACTGTCAAATAAGACTCTTGCATACACATGAGGGGCAGTCTTCAGACGAACCAAAACAGTTTGCATGATAACAGAATTTTTACATGCATTTGACAAGTTGCTCTCAACTTTTGAATCAGCAGTCACTCTCTT
The DNA here is from genome assembly GCA_954871275.1 of Leptopterna dolabrata. Classification (NCBI taxonomy): domain Eukaryota; kingdom Metazoa; phylum Arthropoda; class Insecta; order Hemiptera; family Miridae; genus Leptopterna; species Leptopterna dolabrata. The sequence continues at coordinate 126,449,819 of OX940974.1, read as the reverse complement.
GTCAGTGACCCCTTCTCGTTTCGGACACGTCAAGGGAACGTGCTTCCCTTCACAAAGAATGCATTTATAGTTAGACTTGCAAGTACGTCTGCTGTGACCTTTGCGCACACACTGGAAACATGCCCCTCGTTCCTTCACAACCCTTTGATTTTGCTCAAGGGAACATCCACGAGCTGTGAAGCAATTCTCGGGGGTCTGCCTACTCGCACCTGAGGGTGATTAAGGGATCCTACTCCCACCCACCCATGTCCCACTCGCACCCACCCTCGATCGAAAGTGGGGAGGCCTACTCGCACCCATTAGCCCACTCGCACCCGCCCTTGAGCAAAATCGAGTTGTTCCACTCGCAACACATCGCTCACTCGCACCAGCTATTTGTGAGCTATTGGCGTTACCCAGAGGACACCACGAGGAGGTTGCTCACGATGTCCCCCAAAAATTTTGGTTAAGGGCTGTTGGCCAGGAAGCCACGTTTCCAAAGCGCCGTATGCCATCAAATTTTCATTAAATTTTTAAATGTCTAAGAAGAAGTTCTCCGTTCTCCTAAGAACTTCTACCTCAGACATTCCATGACTTAACGAAATTTGACGGCGCAAAGCGCTAAGGAAGTAGGGTTTCGTGGTAAAAAAAAAAACTTAAATGTCGTCAATCGTCCTAAATTTAAGTAGTATGAGTATGTTGTAGTATCTCAAACGTTGTCGTCCAACACGTCGTCAAAGTGGGATTGAAGTTTAGCTACTGAAGGTCGAGCGCAGATTCGGCAGACGACTTCCCACAATCAGTGTTATTGATGCGAGAGTTTGAAGGTCAACTCATGGAGCCTCGCAATGAGACTCGTAATCGGTGCAGAGTGATACTCTGTCTCGAGTACCCCTTTTCAATTTTTGACCAATAATGGGTGCGAGTGGGCTTCGGGTGCGAGCGGGCCAACTCAACTTTGATCCACGTATGGGTGCGGGTGGGTCTCCACGAAATGACTTTCTCTCGGGTGCGACTGGGTAGACCTCCGTTTTGGCCTGACGGGTGGGAGTAGTCATACCCCCCTCTCTCCATCACAAAAAATGCACCCCTTTTTAGAATTATCAGCCCTTACATTGACCAAGTCGGCAGCTGTCACAACTTTATACTTAGGGGTAGGTGTTGGGGGAACCTTTAGACACCCTTGAGGGTTTGACAGTAGTGGGGGTCAAGTAATTTATGCCAGAAAATGAATCGCGGGCAAGTGACAAGTGCTCTTCACTTTCAACTTCACGTTGGAGAAATGACAACAATCGTTCCATCTTATTATCCCTCTCTACTTTAGTTCCTTCATTCCTCCCTCTCCCAATCCTTCAATACAGCCTCAGGTAATGCAGATTCTACTAGTGGATTCAATAAGTACGTGCACTCATCACCTGCTACACCTAGGGTCTCCAAGGCCCTCAACTGGGTGGTCAAACTATCATAAAGAGATCGTAGAGAATCAAATTTCTCTCCTTTGGCCTTTACTAAAACTAATGACAATAACTCCCTCACATACAACTCAATGAGGAGGTCATCACGCCCAAACCTGGCCTTCAGTTGTTCTACAGCCTTTGAGTAATTGCCTTCCGAAGGCGGGAAACTCTCAACCAAGTCTCTAGCAGGGGTCTTTTCAGATGTGTGCAACAAAAGATACTGGAATTTCTCTTCATCACTACTTTCATGAATACGCTTGAAGACGAGATCCAGTCTTTTAGTTGACCACTAAATTGTTTGGGGAAGAGCTTAGGCAATTTCAACATGCATTTCTTATGAGCTGTGGTAGAAGAAGGAGCTGATGCGGTCGTCTTCCAGCAACTTTTCATAACGCTCCTTCTTAGTGATAAGGGAAGTGTACCTACTTCTCCCTGTATGTCTCGATTTCATCAAATTCCTTGTTGAGATCTTCACTATCACTGGAAGTTACAGTAAACAAGAGCTCGCTTATTTCACCATCGATTTTGAATAAACGAGTAGCCTTATCAACAAATTTATCGTAATACTCTTTTACTGATTCAATGTCCTGTTCAGAAGTCAAACTAGCTTCTAACTTATTTGCAGCAACTGAGAAGAAGCGACGAATATGGGTTCTCTCGTTCCGAAGTGGTGCCAAATCCTCCATGATCTTCTCCATGGTCAAAACGTTATTTTTCCCCACAAGGGATGCCACTATGTGAAAAACAGACACCAGACTGCTCACATGAGATATTTAAAAAGGGGATTACGAACTATGACGAATGAGAACAGGGAGAATTCACCATAAAAAAGAATATATATTAAAGAAATTCACAAATTGAGATCTTTCTTGAACTAATAACAATGGCGAACATACCGCAAAAACGAGAGGGAAAAAACCCGCGAATTGCTGACTACAAAGAGCATAAGAAAACTAGGTCCTATGTTCTTAAAAAATATTCAGAAAACGAAACATGGTTGCTACAACATAAAGCTGACCACAGAATAATCCATGACAAGTAGGTACAATCAAACTCAAGAGATAGTGTGGAGAATGTGATCGCCCACCCTTCATCGCTACTGGAACAATTTATTACCGCTCCTCGCTTTCACAGTTTCATACTACATTTAAAATGTTCAGTCAATACTTTTTTCAGTCGCTCTTGTTTGACTAAAATCTGGAGGTATGTACAATAAATTTCATATTGAAATTGCGGTAGCCCCAGAGGTAGGCACCTACATAACCATTGTGGAACTTTGGTACAATTTAGACGCAACACTGATTTTGGTATTACTTTATTTTAAACTAATTAGCGAGAGAAAACAATTAAGAGAGAATCGCGTGGGGAGAATAAAAACAGAACAACAATAGTAACGCTAACGTGAGAAAAAGGTACAGAAAGAAAAGAGTACAGAATGAAGTAGTTCAAACTCAGCCGTTAGTTGAGGCGGTTCCCGGGGCAGCGCCACATACTCCCCTCCCAGAGACGACAGTGAGGTATTTAGCAGGAAAATTCACGGCCCGTCCTGAGCGTGTGTGCTGTACCTGTGTAGGAGGCGTTCGGTCATGGTTGGGTTCGATAGGGCCCTCACCGGCTGTAGAGGTAGCTTTACTGGTGGAGCTAGTCGAGGTGCAGGGTTCCTCACTGTTGGCTCGGGTATCTAGATTGTTATTTAAGAGAAAGGCAGGTTTCAGACGATCAATCGTGACAGTCTGGTGGCCGTGAGGAATATCGACAACAAAGTGTTTGTCTGTGCGAGATATCACTCGGAAGGGTCCGTCATAGATTGGATGTAAAGTCTTCTTTGCTGCATCATGCCTGACAAATACATGGGACGAATGATGCAGCTCAGGATGTATAAATGCCTTTTTTGCCGAATGATGGCCCTGCTGGACGGGGCGCAGTGTTCTAACATGCTCGACCATTTTGGTTAGAAATGTTGGAACATCAGGTGAACAAACTGAATCGTCAAAGTAGTCAGCAGGGAGTCGAACTGGTTCGCCATAGAGGATTGCAGCCGGAGAAGAGTTTAGATGAGGTACGAGAAGTGAACGCAGGCCAAGAAGAACAGTAGGAAGTTGTTGCACCCAATCGTTTGAAAGCTTGGCACGTAACGCGGCTTTTAATTGGCGATGCCAACGCTCCACCTTTCCATTCGCAGCTGGGTGGTAAGCAGTTGTCTTGATATGCTCAACTCCAAGTTGTTTCATGAGGGAAGTAAACAGCGAGCAATCAAACTGACGTCCCCTGTCCGTTGTTATCCTCCTGGGAACACCATAGCGAGATATCCATGAATGCATAAGGGAGCTGGCGACGGCTTCAGCCGTTATGTCCCTCAATGGCGTAGCTTCTGGCCAACTGGAAAATCTGTCGATCATAGTGAGAAGATAGGAGAATCCATCAGATGTTGGCAGTGGCCCAACGATGTCCACATGAATATGGCTGAATCTGCGGTCAGCCACCTCAAAACCACCAATGGCACTGGCAGTGTGCTGTGTGACTTTGGAGCGCTGACAGGGTATGCACGTTCTGGCCCAAAGGCTGACATCCCTGTTGATGGATGGCCACACGTAACGCTCTCGCACCAGCTGAAGTGAACCCTTGATGCCGGGATGTGCCAATTGGTGTAGATGGTCGAATGCTTGTCTCCGGAACTGCTCAGGCAAGAATGGCCGCAGTCTGCCAGTTGAGTCATCTACCCACAACTCTAAACCTGAAGGCAATATTATGCTCTTGAATCGAAGAGAAGTGTCTAGGGAAGTGCGCCACTTCTGCAGTTGAGCGTCAGTTGACTGGATTCGAGCAATAGATTCAAGATCCAGTGCTGAAGGCAGGGTGATTTCAGATATCCGAGAACAGAAGTCTGCAGGAATGTTTTCTTTGCCAGGCAGGTACTTAAGGTCAGTGGTGAACTGACTGATAAAGTCAAGCTGCCGTAACTGTCTAGGAGACGCCTTGTCATGTCGCTGTAGAAAAGCAAAGGTAAGGGGTTTGTGGTCAGTGAATACTGTAAATGATCTTCCCTCAAGCATGAAACGAAAATGTTTGATGGCAGAGTACACTGCTTGCAATTCCCTGTCATATGTGCTATACCTCTTTTGAGTATCACTGAATGTTTTGGAGAAGAATCCAAGTGGCTCAAGGCATTTGTCTCTGATTTGATGAAGAGATCCACCCATGGCAAAATCGGAAGCGTCTACCATTAAAACCAGTGGCAGGTCACTGCAAGGATGAGCCAGAAGAGTAGCGTTGGCTACCTGTCGCTTTAAGTCTTCAAAGGCTTGAATGGCTTCAGGCGTCCATTGGATCTCACGTCGATCTCGCTTGCGGTTTCCTTCGCACAAACTAAAAAGGACCTGTTGCTTTCCTGCGGTGCCGGGCAGCAGACGGCGATAAAAGTTTGCCATGGCGAGAAATCGGCGAAGTTCAGCAATGGTTTTTGGCTGTGCATATGAGAGTATTGCTTTCACTCGGTCTGGCAGCGGCTTAATACCATCAGGGGTTACTGAATAACCCAGAAATGTGATTTCTGAAGTACCAAAGATGCACTTGTTGATATTAATATTGATGTGATAGTTGTCAAGTCGCTGAAGCAGTATCTTGAGATGCTTTTTGTGTTCCATTTCATCAACAGAGGCTATCAAAAGATCGTCTAGATAACAAAAAACAAAATCAAGATCACGTAGGATGGAATCAACGTAACGCTGAAATGACTGAGCAGCATTTCGTAATCCGAATGGAAGTTTCAAAAATTCAAAGAGCCCAAATGGTGTGGTCACTGCCGTTTTTGGAATGTCTGGTTCAGCAATAGGAATATGATGGAATGCTCGGACAAGGTCCACTTTAGAAAATATTTTTTTGCCAGCTAGGCGACTGTTGAAGTCCTGGAGATGAGGTATTGGGTATCTGTCAGGAACTGTTACTGAGTTTAGGGACCGATAATCACCACACGGTCTCCAGGAGCCATCTTTTTTGGGGACGAGGTGAAGCGGACTAGACCAGGCGCTTTTAGAAGGCCGACAAATCTCCAGCTCTATCATTTTTTGAAATTCGAGCTTGGCCTGAGCTAGCTTGTCAGGTGCTAGTCGTCTAGGCTTCGCAGATACAGGCGGTCCAATGGTCTGGATGGAATGTGAGAACTGGATATCTGGAGGTTTGAAGGAGGGATTGTCCAGTAGTAGGTTAGGAAATTCGCGTAAGAGATCAGAGTATTGGTTGTGTGGATTAATGAGGTACACAGTTGAGATCCGTGAACTGTCCATAAGAACGCCTAGGCTAGAAAGGTGGGTTTTACTGTCTATTAGACACTTATTACTAATATCGACTAGTAAACCAAAATTATTCAAGAAATCAGCACCAATGATAGGTTGTTGCACGTCTGCAATAGTGAAAGGCCAGCTGAAGGCTCGTCTGAGACCTAGATTGACCTGAAGAAGGCGTTCGCCATATGTGTGAATGGGTGTCCCGTTGGCTGCAAATAAAAAACGTTGGGAACACTGCCCTTTGTCCTGTAGTGTAGGAGGAATGACGGAGAGGTCAGCTCCCGAATCAATTAAGAATTGAGTGCCGGAAGCGCGGTCAGTAACAAATAGACGGCAAGAGGTAGCATGGCCCGGAACACTGTGAGCCGCTGTTAGTGTCGGGCTGGTCCATTTCCCGATTGGGAAACGTCACCAGACGAAAATTTGCAAGGCTGCACACATTTATGGGCGTTGGTCCCAAAATTGAAATGATAAATACAAAGGTCATGATTAGGTGGAGGTGAACGTAGGCGGCTCTTAGAACGAGACAGTGTATGTCGTGGATGTGACTGAACAGCAGCTACACCTTGTTGACTAGCAGTGAGTTGATTGATGGAAGCAGTGAGTTGCGATATCTGTGCCTCAAGTAACGAAATTCTGTGAGAGGTATTAACATCAGTAGAAGAATGATCTACACTGCAAGCGTTGTAGTGATTGGCTGACACATCCATTATCTTATCAGCAAGGGACGCTATAGTATTAAGTGTGTCACTACTGGAAGCCACTATAGAACGAATATGTACAGGAAGTCGTTGTAAAAAAATAGTGCGCAAGAAATCATCTGTCACTTGTGTACCAGCTAGTGATCTCATCTCCCTAAGCAGTTGACTAGGCTTCCTACTACCTAGGTCTAACTCAGTCAAAAGTTTTGACATTTTTCGAACTTCAGACTCTTCGAACTCCCTTTCAAGTCTGTCCATGAGATCATTGTAGGGGGTCTCAGTGTTAGAATGATCCTTACAAAGAAAGTCTGAAATAAGTTCCGCAACATCAGCATCAAGAGAGGCTAAGACATAGTTGTATTTTGTGAGTTGAAGCTTCACAGGAGACGTCGCGAACTGAGCGTCGACCTGCATTCGCCAAATCTTGACATTACGTCTCCAAAGGGGAGGAATTTTAATTGATACCTTTGAAATGTGAGGTTCGTCGACGTCAATGTCTAGGAGTGACTTGTCGTTGGCCATGATTAGAAGTCCGTGAAAAAACGTGCGAGTTTAACGAGGGGTCACCACTGTGGAACTTTGGTACAATTTAGACGCAACACTGATTTTGGTATTACTTTATTTTAAACTAATTAGCGAGAGAAAACAATTAAGAGAGAATCGCGTGGGGAGAATAAAAACAGAACAACAATAGTAACGCTAACGTGAGAAAAAGGTACAGAAAGAAAAGAGTACAGAATGAAGTAGTTCAAACTCAGCCGTTAGTTGAGGCGGTTCCCGGGGCAGCGCCACACCATTGTTGGGAAAAATGCAAATTCGGATACCTACATCAAACTTCTGGATCTAGTCAGCTTGATCATCATGCCACAGTTTTTATAGGATTTTGAGCTATAAAAATATTACACCTATTTTCCAAACTAATGTTACAAGAGGGTTACGGAAATAACCATCTGATTCAAACAAAATCCATGTTTAAACCCCATTCAAACTGACAGAGCCTAACCACCAAACTAGTGAATCGAAAACCACCTTCTTTCCCTTTTATCCCAATCTGTAGGTCCATTCTACCTCTCAAAATTTAAAAGATATTGCATAGTTACTTCAAGTGCTAGTAGCTATAAGTAAAATACCAGTCAGACGATAAATAGGTAGGTACCTACTTAAATTTGTTGTTGTTTGTTATTGTTATGTAGTAGGTACTTACCTACCAAGCGAATACGATTGAGGATACTCCTCAATCGTCTTCTATATTATTATCTGTATGCAGAATACCTACCTACTTAGTAGGTATGCAAATAAAGTTTACAAGTAATATACCTACTAGGTTTAGTACCGAGTATTTTGATGGGGATCTCAAGAGGATGAAAATATTACAGCATATCTATTTACTTATTTCAGTATTTTCAGAATATTTTGCAATCCCTATTTCGGAACCAACTTAATCTCTAATCAGCTGAAATTATGGCTGCTCGGATTTCTTCCAGTGGGAAGAACACAATGTCACTTCAATGATCAAAACTGGCAGAGAGTGGTAGATGGACTTTATGAAACCATCTTCATCACTTTCATACGTAATGAACACCTGAGATGTTGAGAAACTGAGAAAGCAACACTACTAATATTAGATTAGATTTAGATTTTATTTATTTGCTCTTGACAGTATTATATCATAGCAAAGGGTAAACTTACCAAAAATGGGTGCACACAATTTTTCCATAACAAAAAACAGAACACTATTATGATACACACTAATATCCACAATTTCAAGACTGACGTTAATTCCTACGCATAATACCTACCTACTCTATAACCAACAACACTGAATATAACGCCATATAATATAACAATAATACAACTATTTCATAACTATAAAACTTCTAGCCATAACTATAAAGCACTAGCCGAGCGCATTAAACAAAAATACGCAATAAACAAACAAACAAAAATTCAGTAATACAAAGCCATTATGATTATTCATGTAACACAAATGCCCTCATTTTAAGCGCCTCAGACAAATAATTGTAAACATCTTTTATACCATTTGGCACTAGACATATTATTTTGCATGTATGAACGTACTTCAGGAATTCCATGTTCCTCACTCCTCTGCAGTTCCAAAATAACACCCTCGTAACTCTATCATCTCGGCTATTCATGTGACGCTCGTTATGGTTCAAATTTGGATCCCTGTCTTCTAGTCATGTGGTCGGCGCCGGAACTCCACCAGCAGGTTTCTTCTGGAGCTGCTCCTCGGCTTTTCTCTTTTTCCCGGGTGTTTGGTTCATCTGGCTGAAGATCTTTTGCCAGTTAGCCTGTGCCAGCTTTTGGTTTTCCTTATCCATAGTGTAGATCACTTTGGTAGGCACCGTTTTGCTTTGGCCAACATCGAATTTAGCAGGATCTAATGACCCCAGATCCGCAGTATTATATGCGACGTCATCGACTAACAATTTATTCCTCACTACTTTGGCACTTTTACCTAAAGTTTTCAATCCCTGTTGGTACCTACTCATACAACAGCTTTCTGTCTTTCCGATGTTGCTCGCTCGTATCATTTCGAATGTAGTAGTTCGTGCCTTTCAGCTTTTTTGCGTTATTCAGCACCTCATACTTTTTCCGTTTTGTGGTGAATTCAGTAAGAACTGGTCTGGGTTTATTATCAGACCTGGGTTTTCCGAGCCTCCTCGCTTGGTCCAAGTCCGATGTGGAGCAGCTGATTTCCAACTTACTCTCTATCAAACTACAGAGGCCCTGCGTGACAGCTTCCCCTCCCTCATTGGGCTGTTCTTCCAGACCAATGATGACGAGATTCCTTTCCCTCACCCCATGTTCAAGATCATCAATTCTCGATCTCAACTCTTCATTTTCCTGTCTCAGCTGCTGGTTGAGCTAGTGAATTTTCGGCATCCTCGTCCTAAAAAACATGGAAAACTATACCTCACAAGCTGATGTTACTAAAACGCCAAAAAACCTCAGTCTTACTCCCATTTTTCACCCGTAACACCCTTGGGTATATTCCGATAGGGGTTGCAAAGGTTCGGGACATAACTAGGGCCCAAATGGAGCCTGTGTGCAGAAGAACGAATTGTTTAGAATGAAATTGAAGTAGATATGCATGATACGGGTTACGGCAGACAGACGTTGCATTTTGGTTTATTATTCTGTGAATTCGCTCAGCAAAAATTTGTATAACGCCCCCTCAAAATTTTTCCTTTTACGTCTCAAGGTGTGTAGATTCCAAAAATTCAATGTCCATCCGCCGTATCATGCATATCTACTGCATATCTGCATAGCAACTGAGAGTGACCACGTCAACTTTGCAAATGATTTGTGAAAGTTACAAGGAAGCTGATGAATGATGGCGGGGGGGGGGGGGGGGTGCAATCTATTGTCTAGGTATATAAATAGAGAATACCTAATGGTCCCACTTACCTGAAACGCCAAATCTGGGTTTGGCAAGGTTTTTTCTACAAGGGCGGTGTTAACACAGCCCACGCGAGCGCCCGAAGGTTGAGTCAGTTGACGCGCCCTGAGCAGAAACGTTATAAATATTAATCTAGGACAGGGGCGTTGCGTCCATAAGGCCCAGGCCCAGGCACGCAAAAACTCCAAATATTGTTCTGTTGGCATTTGAATCTTCCGTACACCGTATCCGAAGTAGAAACCTAGGCTCCTGAAACTGGCAAGTAGGTCCTGGGACCTAGTGTTCCCATGGCAACTGAGAAAAGCGGCCCATCTGTGCATGCTCAGTCGAGTAACAATGCTGTTTGCCACTTTGGGCCCTGTCACCAAAATCTGATTTCTACTCCAAAATCGTTCCTTTTCACAATTGATTCGATCCTTATGATTCAATTTGTCATCTCGATGCGTTTTGCGTTCGATCCTCGATGTTGCTACATTCATTTTGTCCTCTTTGCTGTTTGTGGTCTTGTGGGTTGATCGTTGTCCTAACACACAGATAACTAACTACCTAGCTTCAAGTCAATAGCTTCTCCATTCAAGTAGGTACCTGCTGACAGGTCATTGTTCTGTTATATTTTGGTTTACTATATTTTTATAACACCTGAATTCGGTGGCTAATTTGCAGTAGAAATTGTGGAAGTGTTCGTAGGAGGATAGAGTGTTGATTAAAAGAGATAAGCTTTGCTGAATATCACTCAATCAGTAAATAAGGGAAGGAAGGGTGTTGTTGCCTTGGGGTATTTTGTAGACAAATCTGTTGGTTTTGTGTTCTGGTTTGGTGCCCCACCGTTTTCAGAGCCCACGTAGGCTACTGATCCAGGACTAGGTAAACAAAAATGTCTCCAAAAACTCACTAATCAAATTAGGCTATCACGATTAAAGTTAATCGATCCCTGTAATCGTGATTAACATCGTTTGGATTCCACCATGCTATTCATGGTTCCCACTAATCTTGGTTACACTAACCACAATTAACTTCACTAATCACCATAAACGCCCGCATGGATGCTATATGTTCCGTATCAACATGGCAGTTGTGTAATGAGGTTATAACAAAACCAGGTTATTTAGTGCTGTTGTCATGGGCCACAACCTGTGCTCCCAAGAATACCGAGAAACACACACACACACACACAACCTGTGCTCACATGAAGACCCCTGGACAGTCAGAAGCCACCACCAGCTTGAAGTTGATACGAGGTGAAAACCAGCCATTCACCTGATAAGAGCATAGAAGTTCAAGGAAAAATTAAACTGGCATGGGAACCCCTTTCTTGTTCCGACGATCCTGACAAATAGATTCCCTGACTTAACCCGCTGAACCCCATGTTCAGTTTTTCACCCTAGTCAAGAGTCCTAGGTAGGGACGTTCCGATACTTCCGATATATCGGAGTATCGATACTTTGCTCTCGATATTTCCGATATTTGTATCGATACTTTTCATTCAATACTTTTGTGGTATCGATACTTCCGTCCGAGAGTATCGATAGTATCGATACTTTCCACCGATACTTTTCACCGATATTTTATCAAGGAAGATGACATTATTGTGATTTTTTTCAAATGCATTGTGCTAATAACTTTCTTTTTACTTGTATCATTCATCTTTATGTACTTTTCTGATATCTAATTATAACTCTTGCATTTCGATAAAGTCTGTTTTAATGAATAACCTTGATGAATTTTGAAAAATCTATCATATTATAATTATAGATATTAGGAAGGATAGGATGGGTTTAGGAAGATATTAGGATGGGTACAACCACCTTAGTATAAATGCATTTGTCGCAGAACATGCATCCCGTGACGATGGCCGACAAACGCCAACTGACTTCATGAGTGGGAAACATGAAGAGGAAGAAGGGGGTCTAACCTCACTCTGGACTAAAATGCGTTTCGGGACACATGTGCCTTTTTTAATACAAATATTGTTGAGTTTCCTTTTCTCAATACAGTTCTCTTCAGTTGTTTTATCTAACCTCGTTTCTTTATTTAAATATGTCTTGTCCGTCTGAGGAAGGCATTCAGAAGAATGGACTCCCGATTTCAGAAGTGGGATATAACGCTACTAATTCTCAGAGTGAACAGGCGGGGAACTCGGCCCAGGTAATGATACCTATGCAACTGTGGCAGGAGTTGCTCAAATCTCAGTGGCAGGAAATGGTTAGTATGGTGGAAAAAATGGTTCAGATGCCTCAAAATGCTGTATACCTTCCTGAATTTGATCCAGAGAAGGAGGACAACGACCCAAGAGCATGGTGTTCCACTGTGGAGATGATACTAAGTGAAAATTCTCTAGTAGGTGGCGCATTGGTTATGGCTCTGAGTCGTTGCCTGAAAGGTTCTGCCAGCAGGTGGCTAGCACAAATCTCGTTTCCAGGAATGAAATGGCAGCAGTTTAAAGATACTTTCTGTAACACGGGTATAATTACTATAGAAGAATTGGTCTTCACTGGTTTATTGAATATGAGAGATGCTAACATAAAACATTATACGCTCAAACAATAACGACTGACTCATGTAACCTGGCGCAGTGAACCTCCCTCTAGCGCCTTATTCTGCTTCAACTTTTACATCAATTTAGTTTTTTTTTTTTTTTTTTTTTTTTTTAAACATATATAGGCTCAAAGTTTGTACGTACGAAAGTTAAGTAGTCGATTATAACATTTAATTTTCATTTTGGCAAAGTCACGTAATCGGAAAGCCATCCTGGAGGTCGCCGTACCCGTTGCTCTCTCACCGGAGAAGTAGCCACCAGCTCACCAGGACGAGCTTTAGTTGGAGTCATCAGCGTTGGAGTAGAGGGGTCAGGTGGTATATCTGGTGCCAAGGCACAAGGACTTTGTCTCTGTTGAGGGACGGTTGCCACAGCCAATTCCTCTGGGGTGCAAGGGCGATTTGATGGAAGATATGGAGATGATGGGATATCCTGCTTTGTTATAGGCCAGGGCCGCAGATGAGCACGATTACGCCGCAGCGTATTTCATGTGGATGTCTCCACCAAGTAGGATCTGGGTTTTTCGGATTCCTTCATGACTGTGGCTGGCTCCCAATGACCTTGTGGCACACGCAGGGCTACCTTCTGTCCTTCCTGTAATGGTGCGAGTGATCTTGTTCCTCGATTGAAATAATATTGGTTTTTCAATGAAGACTGAGTGAGTTTTTCTCTAACATGCTCCGCTGGGGGTGGTTGGGGGTATAGTTGAGATGATACAATGGGAAGTTTGTCTCTGAGTTGACGTCCAAGGAAGAGCTGAGCCGGTGACAACCCCAAGGATAGAATAGGCGAGTTCCTGTAGTGCATAAGAGCAAGTTTTATATCTGTACCTTTTCTCAGGAGATTTTTTGCTACACTTACGGCTTTTTCCGAGAGGCCGTTTGATTGGGGATAGGTAGGGCTTGATGTGGATATCTTGAACCCTAATTCTGCTGCAAATTCCTTGAAGGTGTTACTGTTGTATGGCATATTGTCGCAGACTAACACTTCCACTATACCATATTTTGAAAATTTGTCCAGAAAATGCTTCTTTAGGGTCTCAGCAGTTTTTTCTTGCAGTACCTCCAACTCCATCCATTTAGAATAACTGTCGTACATCACAAGATAGTCTTTTCCTCCGAACGTGAGAATATCGGACCCTATCCTCTGCCACGGCCGATCACTGACGGGGTAAGGCTTCAACGGTTCTCTCTGGTTTGAACGACGGTATCTTATACACACACAGCACGACTTGATGAAGTTTTGTATATCTGTGGACATTCCAGGCCAATAGAATCGCTGTCGAGCCTTAGCTTTGCATTTATCTTCACCCAAATGTCCATCACAATGAATTTCTTTTAGAACCAAGCTCCGGAGATCCTTGGGAACAATTATTTTATCTTGAAGTAGAAGGATACCATCTTCGTTGGATATAAGGTGAGCCACTGCTGCATAGGGCTTGATGCATAGTGGTACCGATTGAGGCCATCCATTGAGAACAAACTGTAGAATGTGTTTTAATGTTTCATCTAATGCTGTGGATTCCCTAAACATCTGAAGAAATTCTTGAGATCCACTAATATTTGCAGCTATTGAATGAACAAACTTGTCTGAGACGTCGTTTGGGCTGCCCACTGCATCGTTGGTGAGATTTCTGGATAAAAAATCAGCCAATATCAAGTCTTTACCCGGAATATAAGTAACGTCCAGTTGATATAGAAATAGATGGAGCCTCATTCTCCTCAAACGTGCCGGTATTTTTGCCAAGTTTTGCTTGAATAGAGATTGTAATGGTTTGTGGTCTGACTGTATGATGGCAGGTCTCCCGTATATGTAGTAGTGGAATTTCTCACAGGCAAAACATATTGCTAGAAGCTCCTTTTCAATTTGGGAGTAGTTCTTCTCAAATTGGTTCATGACCCGAGATGCAAAACATATGGGTTGCCCTTCTTGCATGAGACAAGCCCCAAGACCAAATTGTGAAGCATCCGCCTGGATTACGACCTTGAGAGAAGGGTCAAAATACCTTAGTGTGGGTGATTGAGTCAGAGTTTCCTTCAACCTTGAAAATTCCATCTGGTGTTCTTGTTTCCACTCCCAGTTGCACTGGTCTTTTGCCAGCTCCCTAAGTGAGGCTGTTAGTTCTGACGCATGTGGGAGAAATCTATGAAGATATTTCACAAGCCCCAAGAAATGCTTTAGTTCTTTCTTAGACTTAGGCACACTCAATTTCTTAATTGCGTCCATGTGCTTCGTTGTCATTGATACTCCATTTCCACTGATCTTGAGACCAACGAACGTCACCTCCTCCTGGCAGAACTGGCACTTCTGTGAGTTGAATCTAACATTGTGGGTTCGAGCTCGTTCTAAAAAACTTTGCAAGTGTCTGTTGTGTTCCTCCACTGTACTACCAAAAATAATGGCATCGTCAAAGTATATTATAACGCCTTTGAGACCCGAGAACACTTCCTGTACTTTTTTTGTGAATATTTCGGGGGAGACGGATAGGCCAAATGGAAGTCTGTTGAAACAATAATTACCAAATGGACTGCTGAATGTGCAAAGTTTAGCACTGTCATTATCCAAAACTACATGCCAAAATCCGCTTTTCATGTCTATGACTGAGAAAAACTTGTGTTTATTCAGTTGTGACAACATCTCATCGGGTGATGGGATTAGAGCTGGTTCCACCTTCAAGGCATTATTAAGGTCCTTTGGGTCAAGGCAGAGGCGAAGCTCTCCATCTTTTTTTTCAACTACTACCAAGGGATTCACCCAAGGGGTAGAGCCATTGACTCTAGAAATGATTCCGTCACGTTCCATAGACTGAATGGTATCTCGCAGTTTGTTGTGAAGGGCCAGGGGTACCCGACGGGGTGGGTGGATCACTGGCTGGGCCCCACGTTTTATGTTAAGATGAACCTCGCCTGGAATGCGGCCCAATCCCTCAAAAAGATCAGCATATTTACACAAGAGGTTGGGACCACCCTTTTGAATGCCATCCACAGGAATTATTCGCTTAATCAATCCCAATTTTTGTGAGGTACTAATACCCAGTATTGGAATGGCCCTAACATCTGCAACCACAAACACTATTCTGTGCTGTGCACCATTTCGCAGCAAACATGTCAGCTCTACAGTCCCAAGAACCGGAGTTTTGAAGGAAGCGTTACCATAAGACTTTAATATTATATTGGTGCGCTTCAAATATTGGAGCGAACCTCCGACTCGGAGATACTCTTGAACCGGCATGACGTTGACCGCTGCACCACAATCTAGTTTGAATACAATCTGAACACCATTGATAGTCAATGGTTCGAGCCAGGCTGTCTCCTGGTCAAAATCCAAGTTAAACAACTCACACTCATTTACTTTTGTGATAAGGTCAATGAAATGAATTTCCTGCACCTCGTCACAATCAAATGAGCCATCCACACCGTATGGTTCTATTCTATTGTGAGGGTCCTCCGACTCCAGTTCCACACCGTGAGTCGATGTTGTAGGGCATAATTTAGCAAAATGGTTTGGTAAACGGCATCGTGCACACTTCTTTCCGAAGGCTGGGCAGGAGCGAACAGCATGCTTGTACCCACATCTGTTGCATTGTAGGGTTCAAGATATCCACATCTGTTGCATAGAAACAGCTTATCAGCTACCCGTCGGCTTTGAGGCTGGCGACCCTGGTTAACTTGTTTTCCATAGGAAACGAAATCAACGGAACTGTTCTGGACCACCCTATCATCTATAAGAGATACACTATGTTTGCTGGCTTCATGGGCCCGACACTTAGAAATGGTCTTTTCCAATGTGATGTTTGTTTCTTGCAATAGAATCTTTCTAATTGTAGTATCATACAGCCGAACAATTATTTGGTCTCGAAGTATGGACTTTTCTAGTTCTCCGTATTCACACAATCTAATAGCTAGGCGTAACTTAGTAAGGAACTCGTCAAACGGCTGCGATTCCTTCTGTTGGATGGACAAAAACTTATATCTTTCCATTACAACGTTTGTGCATGGTGCACAATGACTGTCAAATTGAGATATAACGTCATCAAGTGATGCCTCGTCCTCATTAAGACCAAAAGAGTTGAATAAACGTCTGCCTTCCTTCCCAATCACATTTAGAAACACTGATACCTTGTATTGTTCTTTCCTGTCAGCAAGGCCACTCGCCCTTATGAACAGTCTAAACTCCTGTTTCCACTCTTGCCACAAAGCAGCCGCATTCTCGTCGAAAACAAAAGGGTCAGGCTTAACGGCGTCAAAGCAAGCTGCTGCCATTATATTTATCCGATTGATGAGGTCAAAAAGAAGTCAAAATAGGTTTGACGAGCACGCCCAATTCACAACCGGAACGAGCTTCACGCTGACACCATGTAACACGGGTATAATTACTATAGAAGAATTGGTCTTCACTGGTTTATTGAATATGAGAGATGCTAACATAAAACATTATACGCTCAAACAATAACGACTGACTCATGTAACCTGGCGCAGTGAACCTCCCTCTAGCGCCTTATTCTGCTTCAACTTTTACACTTTCCTATCCAAGTATGTTGGAACTGAGACACCTGCTTCTGCATTACTGGGTATTCTCAGTGGCAAACCTAATGAAGGTGAAAACTACAGTGCCTATGCAGGCCGTGTTCTCTCTTCTCTGTGTGCTGGATGGCAACATTTGAACATTGAGGAGGCTGCTGTTGCCACTGTTCTGGCTCATCTTTCCCAGTTTGACTCAAGGATTCAACGACTTGTGTTCACATCAGACATCAAGAATCGAGACACACTACACCGTGAATTGAAGGCTATAGTATACCACAAGAGGTCCCATACTTCCACATCTGGTCCGTCATTTGATGCCAAACGCCAGAGATTGGCCCCAAACCCCAGCGTAACTAAATGTAGCATCTGCTCTCGTACAAACCATAAAACCGCAAGTCTGGACCATCACTGAATGAAGCCCAAGCTCGACCACCATCTTCACTCCCAGCCCTAAGGAATGGTCTTACCTGCTTCCGCTGTGGAGGAGGGGGACACATTCAAGCCAGCTGCAGGGCTTCAGCCTCAGCTGCTAACTCCAAAGAACCTGTTCCAACTGAGCGCAGAGTGGACTTCTGTGAGGCAAATCCATCTGGCATTCTCATGCACAATGGTGAGTCATTCGCTTACACATTTGATTCAGGGGCTGAGTGCTCTCTAATGAAAGATAATGTAGCTCATAAGTTTGCTGGACCTCGCTTTGACAGCTTAATCAACTTAACTGGTATTGGTAATTCAAATGTTTCATGTCATTCTCAAATTTGCTCGGAGGTTTGTATTGACAACCACAAGATTGATATACTGTTTCATGTACTACCTGAGCGTTTCCTACGGAGTGCCATCATGATAGGTCGGGAAATCCTCTCAAAGGGATATCAGATGAATTTGAGCGTTAAAGGGTGTTCGTTGACAAAGTCAATTTCTGACTCCATGATTATTAATGAATGTACTAGAGAAACTGAGAATCCGGTCTCATTTGACAGCATTAATACTGACCTGACTGGTAATCATAAATCCCAGCTTCTTGCAATCCTCAATGGTTTTGTCAATTCCTTCACAAATGGTTTACCAAAAACTCATGTCACTACGGGACAACTTGAAATTCGTTTGATCGATCCAACAAAAACTGTTCAAAGACGTCCATATCGTCTAGCTCCGGTAGAACGTGAAGCAGTACGGAAAATTGTGGATGATTTACAGTCAGCTGGAATAATTAGGCCCAGCTGCTCTCCATTTGCTAGTCCTATCCTCTTGGTGAAGAAGAAAAATGGCTCTGACAGGATGGTTGTTGACTATCGCGAGCTTAACAGCAACACGGTTCCAGACCGATTTCCTTTACCCCTGATATCAGACCAAATTGCCAGGTTGGGGGGCGCACATTTCTTCTCCTGCCTCGACATGGCAAGTGGATTCAACCAAATCCCTGTGCACCCGGAATCAATAGAAAGAACTGCCTTTGTGACCCCAGACGGTCAGTGGGAATATGTAGCAGTCCCCTTTGGCTTGCGAAATGGGCCTTCAGTGTACCAACGTGCTATCTTGAATGCGTTGGGGGAGCTAGCTCACCAGTTTGCTATCTCATATATGGACGACCTTGTAATTGTTTCCAAAACTGTAGAGGAGGCTCTAGATAGATTACGCACTGTACTTGTAGTTTTAACCCATATTAGGCCAAGGGGTCGTACACGACCCTTAGGTTCACGATTTTCTCCCCATACTCCTATAGTAATTTTCGTTGTCAAAGTTAATCACATCTTTCGATCAAGTATTCATGAAAGCGAGGAAAAATCCTCATTACTCAGATCAGACTATTTGACGGTAAGGGAAGTAAGTTATATGCACATTTTTGTCAATATTCCGATCTGTATTTTCAGTTAATTTTTAAAATTCAAGTACATTGTCATGTAACTGTTATGCCATGGTCGATGTATAGCTCAAACATCTGCCTGATGGAATGAACAATTATTTTGTGAAAAACGATTGATTAGAAGTAATTACCTTTGCTAATTTAGGTTGGGGTCGTAGGCGACCCGACGGCCAGATATCAGATCAACGGTTTGAGCGTAGCCTAGAAGTTGACTGTAAGGTTCAAAGTTCTTAGTAGGTACCTACATCCTTTGTTTCCTACGGTTGTTGACCCCCCTTTCATCCTCCGACACCGTTTTGTTCCTAGCTGTTTGTTTATTGTGATTTTTGACCTCTTCCATCCGCCCCTCTTCGTTTTTTCCTTAGAACAGTGCAAGTCAGTGTTTTCAGTCAGTATTCGTTCAATTCTGGTGAAAGTATTGCTTTCTTCTCAATTATTCTGTCTCTTGTTTGTTTCGTTTTGTTTTCTTCTCTTGTCTGCGTGGTAATCGGTGTATTTTTTGAGTGGTATAAGTTATGGAGGCATTCAACCCAGAATCCAATAAAGCATGGACAACAGAGGAACTCTTGGCTATTTTGCAAGATGGAGAGGATGATGAAGAAATTGATGCTGTGTACATTCCTCCCGATGTAGACGAACTGACAGACGAAGAAAATATCGACGATAACATTATTGGAGAGGACGTCTCCGATTTTGGTAAAGATGTTGCTGGAACCTTTGAAATTCATACTCGGACCCATAAAGGTAACACTACAATTTCAGCTCTATCTGACAATGACAGAGCATCATTTTCACGTAGCCCTTCCCCTTCCACCTCAGCTAGGCCTCCCAAACGCATGAAATTGTCCCAAAATGAAAGTTCTAACTCTACAAAAGGGAGTAGGAAAAAACCAGGTGCTGCCCCTCCAAAAGCTAAAGTCAAGGACATCGAACAAATTTGCTGGGAAAAGACCAATATTCGTGCCAGTATGGTAGTGTTCCAAGGAATTACTGACATGGAATCAACGAAAATGCTTGAATGTTGTGAAGGTTTGTCGCCGTACGAATTGTTTTGCCTGTTTTATGACGACGAAATCATAAATATGATAATTGAAGAATCACTGAGGTACGCTGCTCAAAAAAACGACACTACATTTACTGTGTCCGCTTCTGAAATACGTCGATTTTTGGGAATACTCCTCCTTACTGGTTACCATAAATTACCACAGCTACACATGTACTGGTCCAAAAGTGAGGATAAAGGGGTAGAACTGGTTAGGAAAACAATGAGCAGAAATCGATTCAGAGCCATAAAGAAGAATTTACATTTCTCGGATAACAATAACCTAAACAAAAACGATAAGTTCGCCAAAATGCGCCCACTTTTTGACAGTCTGAATACAAATTTCATGAAGTTTGGTGTTTTCTCAGGGAGGCTTTCAATTGATGAAGAGATGATTCCTTTTTTCGGCCGTCATACTGCAAAAATGTTTATGAGAAATAAGCCAGTACGCTTTGGTTTCAAGACTTGGTGTTTGTGCTCTGAAGATGGATATTTATTTCAGTTCATTCCCTATGCTGGTGCAAGATCCGGCTTCACGTCTGACCTGGGACTTGGAGGCAGTGTAGTTCTAGAATTACTGAGTGTCGTTGAGCAACCTAAGAAACACGCAGTTTACTTTGATAATTTCTTTTCCTCTTATCAACTGTTTCATAGGCTGATGGAGAAAGGGTTTTGTGCCACTGGGACTGTGAGGGAAAACCGTTTGAAAAAGTGTTCCCTTCAGCCAGACTCTGAGCTGAAGAAGAAAGCAAGAGGAGCTTATGATTCGGCATACGATCCAAAATCCAATCTTTTGGTTGTCAAGTGGAATGATAACTCGTTAGTCATTGTAGCAAGCAACTACGCGAATATTGAGCCCCTCCATAATGCAAAACGTTTTTCAAGGGCTGCAAAAGAGAAAATTGTGATTGGGCAACCCCTGATGATTTCGGATTACAACCGGTATATGGGAGGAGTGGACCTGCACGATAACGGCGTGGCCAATTATCGAATTTCAGTAAGGAGCAAAAAATGGTGGTGGCCAATGTTCACCAATTCTTTGGGAAATTCAGTGGTGAATGCTTGGAAAATCCATCGACGTCTCAACAAAGACTCAATGCCTTTGATTGACTTTGTTTCTGCCATCGTACATCAACTTATGAAATTTGATACGTCAGGAACAGAAAATCCACCAAATCCAAGCCTCGGAAGACGATCAACTTCTTCGGAGTATTTGAGATACGACAATGTGGGACACACTATCATAAGACATTCCTCGAGTACTCGCAACAGGTGCAGACAATGCCAGAACAAAACTCTATATTTGTGTGAAAAATGTGAGGCCCATCTTCACCCGGAATGTTTCAAGGCTTACCACATCCGTTAGTGTATGAAGCCGTCGGGTCGTATACGACCCATGCTGTAAATGATACCTGCCAAATTGTAAAAAATCTGAGTTCATGTTTTTTCCTTTAGTTTGAATCCTAATAAAATGAAAATTATTTTAAAAAACGGAATTTCAATTTTTTTCTTACCTTGGCCTAATATGGGTTAACTAATGCTGGGTTTTCACTGAACCTCCAGAAGTGCTCATTCGTCATGCATAAAGTAGAATTCCTAGGATATGAAGTCAGCGCTGGTCAAATTAAGCCTAATTTACGCAAAATAGAAGCACTAACATCACTGCCCCCTCCGCATACTGTAACTCAATTAAGACAATTCATTGGCCTGGCATCATACTTCAGACAATTCATAGCCAAGTTTTCTGAAATAATGGCTCCCCTCTACAAGTTAACTAGCTCAAAAAAAGAAATAGTCTGGCTCAACGAACATGAAGAAATTAGAAACTATACAGTCGAAAAGTTGACAAGTGAGCCGGTCCTAATGATATTTGACCCTGACCATCCCATAGAGTTACATACTGATGCCAGTTCCGAAGGCTATGGAGGCATTCTCCTTCATAAAGTGGATGGTAGACCTCATGTGCTTGCTTATTTTAGCAAAAGGACTACGCCTCCGGAATCTAAGTACCACTCATATGAATTAGAAACACTGGCAGTAGTAAATTCTGTTAAGCATTTCCAACAGTATTTGATTGGTAGGAAATTCACAGTAGTTACGGATTGCAATTCCCTTAAGGCATCTCACAGCAAAGTCGATTTGACTCCTAGGGTTCACAGGTGGTGGGCGTACCTTCAAGCTTTCGATTTCGAAATTATCTACAGACAAGGTAAAAACATGGGCCACGTGGACTTCTTGTCCAGAAACCCTCTACCTGCAGAATCTCCTGAAACCTCCGTGGTTGAACAGGCTGAGACAGCTATCAAAAAGATGGAACAGAAACGCATTGATTTTACGGAACTCCCAAGTAACTGGCTTTTAGTGGAACAACAACGTGATGAAGAAATTAAGAAATTGACAGATAAAATAAACAACAATGAACTTGATGAGCATTTCAGTAAAACTTATGAAGTCCGGTCAGGTGTAATTTATAGGAAAATTCAACGTAATGGGAGGACAAGATGCCTTCCTATAATACCTCGTGCCTTACGTTGGTCGGTAATTAACAATGTACACGAATCCATTATGTATTTAGGCTGGGAGAAAACTGTAGAAAAGGTCTACGAATACTACTGGTTTGAACATTTAACTAAATATGTACGTAAGTTCGTTGATAATTGTATAACTTGCAAGGTTTCAAAACCAAAAAATGGTAAAATCCAAGCAGAACTCTTTCCCATTCCAAAAGTGAGCTCTCCTTGGCACACTATCCACATGGATGCTACAGGCAAACTTAGTGGGAAAAATGACACTAAGGAATATGTTTTTGTCTCTATAGATTCTTTTACCAAATATGTTCTGCTTCATCACTCATTCAACATTGATTCCAGTTGCTGTATTAATGCTTTGAAGTCCAGTGTTTCGCTGTTTGGTGCTCCTTTCAGAATCATAGCTGATCAAGGCCGTTGCTTTGCAAGCAAAGAGTTCAAGGAATTCTGTGACTTGCATAGCATCCAACTCCATCTAATAGCTACAGGCTCAAGTCGTGCAAATGGCCAAGTAAAAAGGGTCATGAGCACACTGAAAGGACTGTTGACTGCTGTTGAGGTTAAGGAGGATCGTTCTTGGCAAGATGCCTTACATGATGTTCAGTTAGCCCTAAATTGTACAGTGAATAGGGTGACAAAAGCTTCTCCTCTTGAAATAATGTTGGGCAAAGTTGGTAGACCGTTAAACCTAGTGACACCCATGGAGACAGATTTGAATGTAAATTTACCTGAGATAAGAACTCAAGCTGCTAGGAACATAAATACTAATGCTTCGTATGATAAGGAGAGGTTTGATCGTTCTAAAGCTAAAGTTACTATGTTATCAGTAGGTGATTATGCTCTAATTGAGAATGATGAGCGAAGTCAAACCAAACTGTCCCCTATGTTTAGAGGTCCCTTCAAAGTGGTTGATATTTTAGATGGAAACAGATACTTATTAAGATCCTTGAATTCTAACAGAACCTACAAATATGCTCATGATCGAGTAAGAAAAATGCCTTCACCAGAAATGCCCGTAGAATTGGATGACAGTGGATCAGTTAACGATTTACCAGAACGTGGTATTGGATTTGTGAATGAGGAAGGCGTTATAGTCTTGGATGAAAGCGATGAGTGAATGCAATAAGTACAGTTGAAAGTTTTAACTGACCAGTTGTGTAGATAATGATTATCATTATCTGATCACATAAATAAAATGACACGGAAGAATGTTTGTTTCGAAGGTTTGTAAAACTGAAGAGTCTTGTGAAAGACTTGTAAAACCAGAGGCTACGTCAAAGACTTGTAAAAATGAAGAGTCCCTGAAAGATTTGTGAAAACTGGAGAGTCTTTGACGGAGACTTGTAAAAATGAAGTCTTTGAGAAGGACTTGTAAAACTGGAGAGTCTGTGAAAGGCTTGTAAAAAAAAAAAAAAAAAGGACAGTCATTTTGAAAGCCCTTGACTAAGGGTCAGGTAGGCCGAGTGTACGGAGTATACTGTGCTTGCCTCTGTTTGCTCTTTTCAGGTTACACACCCGGGACGGGTGACCAAGCAGAGATGGCCGTGTCGCAGAACATGCATCCCGTGACGATGGCCGACAAACGCCAACTGACTTCATGAGTGGGAAACATGAAGAGGAAGAAGGGGGTCTAACCTCACTCTGGACTAAAATGCGTTTCGGGACACATGTGCCTTTTTTAATACAAATATTGTTCAGTTTCCTTTTCTCAATACAGTTCTCTTCAGTTGTTTTATCTAACCTCGTTTCTTTATTTAAATATGTCTTGTCCGTCTGAGGAAGGCATTCAGAAGAATGGACTCCCGATTCATTTTATAATAATATGCTGGTCACTTTTAAGGCATCCTTTTCACATAGCAGCAATTTCTCTCAATTCTTTTCCTTTTTTTAAATTCCATCAAAAGAAAGGGTTTTTCTGAATTTTCGCCCTTGGACTTGTTATCGGTATCGGTATCGAGTATCGATACTTTTGATCCGATATTATCGGAATATCGATACTTTTTGACCGATAAGATCGATACTTCGGGGAAAGTATTGTATCGAAAGGAGTATCGATACTCAGATGGTATCGTAACGTCCCTAGTCCTAGGATCGTTCCACTGTTATACATTGACTAGAACTGGCGGGCGGTACGTAGTACCAAGAGCGCGCACCCTCTCTCTTCACGAGATCATTGACGAGTGATAAGTGCATAATGGAAGCAGTTAGGAGTACGGAGACATATTATGATAGTTGCTTGAAAGATGCCTGAGCGTGTTCTACTGGTGCTTTGACACACTAGAGAGTAATCATGATTTTGATAGGAAAGCGGCACTGAGTGCCGCCCCACCAGTGCCCGAGGGTTAAGAGTCAATCCGTCAATCGCCTGTCCTTCTAGTGTTCGTATTCTATGCCATTTCTATTATCACGAGTGATAACAATAATAATGAACCCAAAGAAAAGGAAAAGGAAGGGGGATCCAGCTTTCGAGGTCTCGAATGAAAATTTACTTGTAGAGCTCATAAACAAATACTGCAGTGTTGATAGCAAGAAAACTGTGAATATGCAACGAATTACTCTTACTCATTACTTACTCATTACTCTTACTTATTACGAATTCAACTCTCTACTCAGAATTACTCTTCACCTTTTGCTTGCGAACTTTGTTACCGTAGGTACGGCTATATTTTTCAACCCATTAGGACCTACATAGCTATTCCTGTTTTTTGATTATTTACTATCAATTCATCATCACACAGTGTTTTTGACTTTAAACTTTTATGATGTAGGTACCTCAAAATGAACTTGCCAAAGGTTGGTTGATTGAGCAACGAAGTCAATTAAAAAGGTTTTATTTACTAGAACAATACAACATGAAAACGCGAATTAGCCTTTCATTATTCATCCTCTCTATTTCCATGTGGTTGTCTTGCCAATCTGAAAAATAAATAACCATAATAGGTAAATAGATCAGTTACTCAGCGCCTACAAAAATACATTTTGGTTTTCATTATATAAATAGGTACCTACATTCCAATATTGCCAAATTGATGCATAAATACTAAGACTAGGTAATTCCTGTGGATTTATATATTTCCAACAGTTTTTGGGCGTAATGATTAGAGATAAAAAAGATTTGCAATTATTTATTATGATCATTATGAAAAAACAAGTGCATCTAGAAGTCTAATCTAATATTAGTGCGCACCTAAAAATTTCGAAGTTGTCATGGTTTACCTACATGCACACTAACTTGTAATACCTAGTTACACATGGTATTAATGTACTACATGTAATTTACTTGTATGTATTAATGTACTACGTGTAACTTACCTGTCAGTCTGGTATTTTAGACGGCCTTCTATTGGTTCCAGTACACTGAGAACAGTTGTTTTGATAATTGGTACCATATTGAAAAGTCCATGAAATCTTCACTCCTTTCCCTAATCTATTTAGGACGACCGACGATATCGTCTTCATCTTGGAATGATAATTCGAAAGCACGCACCAATGCGCGAGGCATCATAGGTATATTATATCGGATTATTTCTTCAATTACCTTGTTGTTAATGGTGTGATGCTCAAAGCCACTGTGCTTGATTTGGAAGTGGCAGGCTCCAAGTTGTCTTCAAACTCAAACGGTGGTATTCTCAGGTTAGCTGGTAGCTGGGAAGCAGAGTTGTTAACTCGGGGACTTCAAGAAACGGTGTGTGTGCAAGATGGCTTCCTCTCAAGAGAAGAGCGAGTCGGAGCTCCAGTACTGCCAACCTGCAATAATATTCTCGAAAAGGTGTGAGAAGAGGCGCCAAATATGAAATTGATCATTCATAATTTCACACTCCCTCCTGATCAATTTTAGAGCGCCTCAAGTCTTCTTCAGAAGATGGGCTTGATATTAGTTCTAGTTATAAGTGACATCTATTTCACTTATTCATCAAATTTGAACTTATGGGTAGAGACTCAAAAGGAGTTTAAGTGACATCAATTACACTTATTCATCTATTTAGAGCTTAATTGAGAGAGAGAGATATATACATCAAAGAGTTTACTTCAAAGGGTTAAGAGTGAATTGTAAATTTTGAAAAATTTATATGACCCTAGGGTACAAGAGAAGGACTGGAGTCTCGCCTCACACCATGCCGACCCTCTCTCTACTGCCAGATGTCTGTAGAACAAAACAAACAAAAACAAGTGTTAGTTCAAGGCTTATTTGAGGAGCTTGTCTTTCCTAAATACAAGCTCGGTAATACTTCATTTGGGATAAGCCCAGTGGAGTCTTGAGTGTTCGTTTATAGAACACTCCCTTAAGATATGAATTCTCAAGTTTAATTCCAAGTTGAAGGATGGTATTCTCATCCTTCAGATTGACACAGGATGCTACAAACATCTAACACCATAATCTTCATTCCATCAGTCTTATACGACCATCATCAATAGAATACTGTTTTTCCTCGGTCCAGATGACCAGTTAGCGTCAATCAAAATTTATCAGCTAACATCTTCGAATGGTTATTATAACCAACATCAAATTCCCAAAGTTTAGGCATCCATGAATGATACCACTAACTTGTTCCGGAATTTTTCGAACAACGCGCCCGTCAATGGCTTGGTGAAAATGTCACCACATTGTTCGCTCGAGGGAATCCATCTAAGTTCAATTTTTCCCTCCCGCACTTGTTGACGAACAAAGTGCATATGTAGGTTTACTACATGCTTCAACGCTTTCGACTCATCCATTTTAGCCAGAGCTATGGCAGCTCGATTGTCCTCAAATACGGATGGAGTTAACTTAAGCGCCAATATTTGATTGCACATTTCCTGCAATCCTGCGAGTTCTCGACAAGCGATTGACATCGATATGTACTCACTCTCTGCTGATGACAGAGATACCTGAGTCAGCTTCTTCGATTTCCACGATATAACATCGTCCCAAAGCTTGATTACATATCCACAAGTCGAGAGTCCCTGTTTGTCATTGAGACCCAGGGAAGCATCGGGATAACACTCCAATTTGTCAGTGTTCCCTCTATAGAGCAATCCATAATCCAGAGTTCCTCTAAGATACTGTAGAACTCTCAGTGCTCTATGCCAGTCTTCGCTTGTGTAGGAAGTTTGTCTTCTACACAACATATTCACTGCATAAGTGATATCTGGTCTTGTCCCATTCTGAAGATACAAGAGAGACCCCACCAACTGCCTGTAGGGCACATTTGGCTTTCCATGTATCTCTTGCTTCTCATCTATTTTTGCTTGAACCATCGGGGTGTTTGCCACTGCTTTTGAATTTGGGTCAAACTTGTTCAGCAACTTCTCAATAAAGCTCCCTTGATGAATGAACATCTTTCTCTGAGCTCTATTCCTCAGTATCTCAATTCCCAGATACAACTTCGGAGTACCAAGATCCTTAATTTGGAATTCCTGAGCTAGATTCTCTTTTAGCTCCTTTCCTTTCTTCGTGGAGTTTGTTGCCAGTAAAATATCATCTACATACAGTATTAAAATGGCAAACTCCTTGTCTTGTCTCCACACAAAGATGCACCTCTGGTGAGGATACACTTCAAAGCCCAGTTTCTCCATGGCTTCAGAAAATCGAATATGCCATCTCTTCGGAGAAACCTTAAGACCATATATGGCCTTCTCTAGTTTACACACGTGACTCTGAGATAGGTTCCTGCTTGAATTTGTATATTCAATCCACCCTTCCGGAATTTGAATATACACTTCTTTTTCAAGCACTCCATTCAGAAATGCCGTCGTCACGTCCAACTGATATAGGTTCAGATCCATCTTATTAGCAATGGATAAAATGAACCTAACGTCGTTCAGTCTTGCAACAGGTGAGTAGACCTCCGTCAAATCGTACCTGTTTTTATCTGCAAAACCTTTTGCAACCAGTCTGCTTTTATACCTCACAGAGCCATCCGCTTCTGCTTTCCTCTTATGAACCCACTTCGTTCTAATCACTTTTGTGTTCTGAGGAAGTTCAGACTTCGGTATTAGTCTCCAAGTATCATTTTCTTCTAATGATTTAAACTCTAGGTTTATGGCTTCTTTCCATCTAGCTGAATCCTTCGAGCTCATTGCTTCTGCATATGACTCAGGCTCATTGCCTTCAGCAAAGTGTGCACATTCTTCTATAGTCTCGAGGAAATCATATTCTTCATTTCCTCCAATGACTTCTTCAAGTTCAACATCTATTGTAGAGGATTGATCACCACCTTTTTCTTCATGATGTTCATCTATAACATTCACTGGTGGTGGTTGTTCCTCTGTCTCTAATTGTTCACTTTCAGAGTGCTGGAGCTGTTGAGGCTCCGTTATGCTTTCATCTATCTCTGAAGTGACAATTCCTCGATTGTTTGTACCCTCGGACACCTCAGTCGTTGGACCCCAGGAGAATTCCAGCTGTTCACTTCCAAGCAGCTCCCTCCCTTCTCGATGTCCTGACTTTTCCAGGTTTGTCCCATAGGTCCTGGCTTCGATAAAGTCAACATGCTTCGACCTGATCAGCTTTTTGTTTGCTGCGTCTATTATCAGATAGCCTGTTTGTTGACACTCTAAGAGATACCCCTTTTTGCTTCGTGGTTGCATTTTTCCTTTTGCAGCCACAAGGTAGTATACTTCGCACCCAAATCTTCTAACATATTTTAGATCGGGTTTTGCCCCAGTAACCATCTCATATGGTGACTTGAATTTATTCGAGGCATTTGGTACTCTATTATGAATAAACATAATATTGTTCAGCGCATATCCCCAGTACGAGTTTGGCATTCCTGCTGATATCAACATCGCTCGTATCTTCTGCTGCAGCTCCAGGTTCAACCTTTCCGAGCATGCATTATGTTGTGGGGTTGCTGGCTCACATACTGTCAGTGTGATTTTCTCGTCTGACAGTTTCTTCTTCATTAACATTGTCTTGTACTCACTTCCTCCATCTGTCCTGATTTCCACTACTTTTCGGCTGTCGCCTGTTAGTAGTCTAATCTCCGACAGACACTTCGACAGGGCAAGATGAACTTGCGTTTTGTCTGGCATCCCATAAGCAAAAGCATACCTCGTGCAGTCATCTGTGAACGTGATTATGTATCTATAACCAGAGGTCCACGCTGCTGGTTTTATGGGTCCTTGAAGATCAGAGTACAACCTCGAAAAAGGCGTCTTCGACCTTTGTCTCTCTTTATTGCATGGCTGTCGTCTAGCTTTTGCCAATTTGCAATCTTCACAGTCCAGAACATCGTCTCCAACTCGTATTTTTACATCTATCTCTTTTAGCACTTTTACGAGATAATTTTTGGATATGTGGTTCAGCCTCTGATGCCATAGCATCCCTGGACTTGCTCTCGAGGTCTGAACTCCTTCAACTGTGCTAGTGAGGGTTGGGTTAACCCTCGGACTCAAATGTTCCTCTCCTACACTCGGTGGTGTATTAAACTCATACTCGTGATGCGAGTGTTCATCTATTGAGTTTTCATCTACTCCACTTGTACCTGGCTCGCTTATCTCACTGTTCAGTCTCCTAGCATCTGGTTCGCTATGTTGCATGCTCCTCCCTCCCAGAACAATGTCTGACACATTGGGCTGCTCCGCAACATCTCCCAGATATACTCGTTTCTTTTGAGGAGACTCATCTATACCAAGCTCTGCCATTATAGCAGATCTTTTCTTCGGCGTAGCCCCTACAAGTGGCAGTTTAAACTTCAAGCGCCCAAATCTCCCATCAAACTTACCCTCCTTAATCAACCTACCAGTCGCTGTGTCTTTTACAGACACTCCTCGACCGGTGAAGGTTGCAGCTAAGGAATTACTCAAAATTTTGCGAAGTGCAAAAAGGTTAACCGACAGAGATGGCGCAAAAAGAACATCACGCAAACGTCCTAGAATTCCATCATTCTCAATTATAATGTCTCCCATTTCCTCAACTATTAAATCGGACTCGGAATTCCCATTTGCGCACGAAATCCGCTTGGGAACATCTAACCGTCTAATGTTAGATAGCGGATCTCTTGTATTTATTATGTGGTCTGTAGCACCAGTGTCTAAAATCATTTATATGAAACCTCTAGACTTACCATCAGAATCGCTAAACATCGCCGATCGAGAGGTACCGGCAGGCGATGTGGTGCTGGCGTACATAGCCTCGGACTGGACAACCCACACCTGGCGGTGAGGTTCATCAAAATCCTCCTCCGGACCACATATGACAAGAGCCTTCCCTCTCTTGTCCCTCAACTCTTTAGCCTTCGATAAGGGCATTCTGTTCATCGCAGGCTTCGGGTTTGCACCCGCCTGGGCTTGCCATTTGGCTAGCCTCTCCTGTGCCTGCTGCCCTTTGCTTCTGGCCTTGCCGCCTACTGATCCACCATTTTGCCGAGGGCAATTGCGACTTTTATGGTCGCCTATGGTTTTGCACGAGAAGCAAAACCACCCCTCAGTTCTGCGTTTAGAAGCAAAATGGCCCGGCTTGTTGCATTTGAAGCAAACTTTCCTCTTCGACACCTTGCCGGCACTCGTCTTCCTCAATTTTGGCTTCCCACCATGTCCAGAGCTGGACGTCCCCTGCTCTCGAGGAGCTTTCCGGGACTTGTCGCCCTGTCTGGACTGGCGCTGCCTAGTCCACAATGCCCCACCAGGAGCCGTCTCTCGACGGTTCTCTTCCTCCTGGCGTCTCCCCACTTCAACGAATTTCTCCTGAAGCTTCCGGAGATCAACGTCATCCGTCTTGTCAGCCTCCGCCGCGTATAAATCGGGCATGGCTGAACGGATTGAGAAGAGAAAGTTGTACACTTTATCTTCTTCGTTGAGAGCTGTGTACTGCCCTAACTTCTCTGCCAGGTCATTAAACCTGGCCATGAATGCCGTTGGTGTCTCAGCCTTCGGATCCTACTCCATTTGCTCCATTTTGGCACGAAGGCCAAACTTATAGTGCCTACTTTTTGGCTGGCAGAGGGCCTCCAGGCGCTTTATGAGTTGCATCGGGTCTTTCTCACCCTTCACTAGTGCGTGCAACTCATCATCTATGCACTTTACTATGAAAGCTAGCGCCTTTCGTTTGGCTACTTGCACACTAGCCTCAGTAAACTCTCTCGGGATTTTTGAGTGTTCTTCCACTAGGAAGGCGCAGTTCTGGCTCTCCAGCTCAGTCACTATCCTCGCCCTCCAAGTCTCGAAGTTTGCTCCGTAAGTCAGCTGCGAATCAAGTTTCGCAAACTGAATCTTCATTGCGAAGATCATCGACTGGCTATCAGTCATCCTCTGAGAGGTCCAACTGTTCGGGACTTGTTGTGGGACACTTGAGGTGCCCACCACATGCCTGCGATCGCTGAGATCGACTCCTGCATACGTCCCATAGCCTCCTCGAGCTTACGGAGCTTCACTCTCATCCCCTCCTCGGGACTCAATTCCCGTGGGGTTTCGGGTGCAGTAGCTTGTTGGGCCAATCCATCCCAGCTAGCTACTCCACCTTCCTCCCCTGTTTGGCTTTCGCCCATCTCCTCCTCTTCTCCCAATAACGCTCTCTCCTGCTCCTCTAACTCCATCTGTTCCTCACTGGCGCTCATCTTGCTGCTCTGTGAATCCAAACCAAAAACAGACAAACAAACCCACAACAGAACTCTAGGTATTGTAACCTCATCACTAGAAAGTAAATCAAAAATTTTATTTCATCTACGTTGTGGTGTTTAATTGTCTATTCCAGGAGCACTATAAACATTCATCGGGAGATAAGCAGTCAGTTCCATCTATTGAACTGTATAAACTGCTTTACATCAAATGTTTGCCTCCAATGCAATACAGAGAGGAGCAATCAGTTCCATCTATTGAACTGGAGCACCTACTCTACATCTAATGTTGTTGCAAACAAAATTTGAAACTTTCCTTCTATTGCTTAACCTGACACAGTGCTTTTTAGTCGCCCATATCCGGCAACTACTCTTATTTTAAAATTCAAGAAAATTTTAAATTTCATCAATAGCCCAAATCCGGCTTTTAAAATTTTCAATCACATCAATGGGCCCAGATCCGGCCAAAAGAAAATTCACTTCTATCATCTACATTAGGCCCATGTCCGGCCAAAAAGAATTTAAAATTCGTTTGTGCTTACAGCCGGTCATCGACGTTAGCTAACACTGTAAATTGCACCATCAAACCTCGATTTTGACTTTTTATTCTGGTATATATGCATCGTTGAACTCAATTTCAACAACTCTACTTAGCCACTCTTATTTATTCTCTCTAATAGCACTGGTCTCTTGATAAGCTCTTCTAATTAGTTTCATCATCAAACTTCATCAAATGCAACAACCCTCTAGTACACAACCGTTACCATCCTCTATTATGGTTCCCCTTTCCTCAGCTTACCAGTACGTCTATCCAATACAACAAGGTAGGTGGCTAATTTTTGGTACCAGAACCAAACATCCTTGACAGGGTATGTAAACCGCCTCAGCGTGAAAACATCCCCTATATGTCAATAAATCCACGTTGGGTCATGATTGTATTCCCTAAACATGGTTGGTGAAAAGTAAGGAAATCCCCATGGCGGACCCCTTTCCCCCCCAACATCATGTTTGCCCATTCCGGTCGCTTTCCGCCTTTTCTTCGAATGCCCACATGTGCGGATTGTGTTATTTATAACTAACACCTCTCTAAAGGATTTTTAACTTCGACATCAAATAACAGGACCATCTCTTCCTGTTTGTGCCCCTCTCTCCGGGCACTATGTTCCACATCCGAACATCTTCTGTCTGGTAAGACTCTAATTTCATCATAGGAAGTCAATAACCTATACATCTATGTACGTACATCCTCTAAATTTTCATAAACATTTCTTACGCATGCAGCCAGACAGGTATTTCTGGGAATCCGTTATAAAAACCCAGCATAGATTGTCCCCAGTACTGCATCAATAATAAATTATGGACACATCTATGATTTCATCAGCAGGAATTACAAAGTGAAAGATCTGCTAGCAAACATCGATCTTTCCTCAACCCGCCCTTCAAAACATCGAGTGGGCTTCCGAGCTGTTGGACAACAAAAAGAAAACACGAAAAACGATCTCTCATCAACTCTCTTGATCGGTTTTATTTTCGTTTCATCGCGTTTGTTTCGCGTATTTATTCGTTTGTTGTCCTAATTCGCGAGGACTATACCCCTCTAACCTCAACCCTAACCCCCATGTCAATAAACACAAACTTATTGAAGGAGAGTACGGGGCGAATCGCAGAAAGCACCAGTCCAATCAACTTTACAAGCGTCAGCCTTTATTGAAGAAATAGCACACAACTCAGACACAAGCTGATCTCAATAAAAGGAAAAGGTTCTAGTGGAACTATATAAGGGTGGTTCTCACAAAAAGTGACATTTTCAGCATCCTACTTTTGAAATTTTTGATGTTGAAATAAAGTGTCCTAACATTTTTATGATGTTCATCAGGTCAATGACTGTTGATTTAAAAACTCGTCATAGATCAAAATCAGTTTCTTATGCAAAAATTTGAATTTTGATATTTCATTAATCCACGTCGTTGAGTTATCTCCATATTTTTGAGAGTCAGTGTACCACGTTGTTGCGACATCCCCCGCATTATTGGGGTTTGCCAATGGTTGAAACTTCAAATATTAACTAGAGAAGATATATTTTTTAAGAACATTTTATATTGAAAAATACTAAAACTTTAGAACAATTCAGTCTCAGTAGCATCATAGAACAGTCTTTAAAACATTGGTAACAATTTATCACTTATTTACTTATTATCGAGGTAGGTCACATTCAGCGTCAGTTTCATTTTTTGCCATCAAATCATTTTCTTATTACAATACTTTTCCTTACTTACTGTTATGGTAGGTAACAATTTTATTCTGTTTAACATACTTTATATAACTAAATATATATATAATATAATGCTTTACATTCACGAAATTCAAACTAATCATATACAAAAGGAGTAGGACAGCCTACACAAAGTTACCTTCAGTAAGTACCCTGAGTAGTTAAAAACGCAGCAAAGTCCTTGTCACATGAGTTTATTATTCTACTGGGCATACCTACAGAAATGTTGGCTTTTCATTTATTGTTGCTTTCATGTAAAATAATTGAAATAGCTATTTCTGATGGTATCCACCAATTTTGGCCTCCAAAACTTAAATTAGGTACGCTCCCTTTTTTTTCCCAAATCATCGTTGATCATTGGTAGTACCATTTAATCGTATTGATCCACGTGTTGAAACTTTTCCTAGTGTTATTCTACAAATTGATGGTGATTTCAGACAATTTCGCAGGTTTTTGACTCATAAAAAATCAAATTTGGAGGCTGAACATCTGGTACAACCTCAATTTTCCACTCCTTGGTCAAAATCGACTTCATATTCGGTCTTCTCGTCCAAAAAAACATGGAAACCGATACCTCAAAAGCTCATGTTACCAACGTGTTGCTGAAACGCAAAAAGTACCTATTTTTACACACATGTTCACTCATAACACCCCTGGGTGTATTCCGATCGGGCTGAAAAGTTTCGGGACACAACTAGGGCCCAAATGGAGCATGTGTGCGAAAGAATGACTTTTTTAGACCGAAAATGAAGCCTGTACACGTGATACGGCGTACGGCAGACGGACATTGCATTTTTGGAATCTAAGCACCTTGAAACGGAAAAGAAAAAAGTTTGAGGGGGTGTTATAAAAATTTTTTGCTGAGCGATTACATAGGTGTATTATTCACAGAATAATAAACCAAAAGTACTATTAAATTAGGTATGATAAATGAGACCAATTGATTTCCTATGCTAACTGGACTAGGAGACTTTCGAAGTAGGTAGTACATAAGTTGTACTAAAAAACCAAACTCAACTTATAAACCTGTACTAAATTTACCGACTAAATCCGTAATTATTAGAATTAATCGATATCATTTTAGCGAATTTTCAAAGAAAATGAAGCTATTGCAATGGCTTCGAAATTTAAATAATATAAATTTTTGGAAATTTTCTTCATAGAAATCCGTTTCAGACCATTCTAAAACGATTCCTGAAATTTAACACTTTTTTATATGTATATATATATATATTTATTTATATATGTGTCACTCCAGACGATAACTCTCGATAGAATTGAGATAAACAGCTCAAATTTGCACAAAAAATCTATCTTGGCAATCGAAAGGCTAAGTTCGAAGATGGGCGAAATTGGCCTACTCTAAGGAGGGTTTGGGCGCATTTAAAGTGCGCAAAAATTACCCAAAAATCCCCAAAATGTTATTTTCCAACAAGTGACCCCTCATTTTAAAGGTTTTTGCACGCTGAACACGATGGTGGAATCGGATTTTAGATATCTTGATCCGTTCTCAAATTAGAGCATTTAAAGTGCGCAAAAATTACCTAAAAATCCCCAAAATGTTATTTTCTAACAAGTGACCCCTCATTTTAAAGGTTTTTGCACGCTGAACACGATGGTGGAATCGGATTTTAGATATCTTGATCCGTTCTCAAATTAGAGCATTTAAAGTGCGCAAAAATTACACAAAAATCCCCAAAATGTTATTTTCCAACAAGTGACCCCTCATTTTAAAGGTTTTTGCACGCTGAACACGATGGTGGAATCGGATTTTAGATATCTTGATCCGTTCTCAAATTAGAGCATTTAAAGTGCGCAAAAATTACCCAAAAATCCCCAAAATGTTATTTTCTAACAAGTGACCCCTCATTTTAAAGGTTTTTGCACGCTGAACACGATAGTGAAATCGGATTTTAGATATCTAAATCCGTTCTTAAATTAGAGCATTTAAAGTGCGCAAAAATTACCCAAAACTAGGATAATCTTTAAACTCTTACCCCCACCCCCTTAGAGTGGTCAGATTGAAAAATGTGAGAAGTATTAATTGAAGACGAGAGTTCGAAGCAAAAAAGGGGGAGGCAAACGATTAGTACAACTCCTTGAATTTACCCACAGCGATCAAATAAATAAGCACTTAGTACAATTACGTAATAAACAAACGGTAGAATCAGGATGGACAAAACGTACAAATTAAAATAAATACGAAGAGAATATACATAGAAAACCAAATTTTAGACCGAAGTTTTCCTTTATTCAAAACCATAGCCATTAATTCGAATATTTCTTTGAAAATTCGCTCATTAAGTCATGCTGCATGACTGATTTTTTCAAAAATTCAATGTAGCTATACTCATCAACCCTGGATAGCCGGCCTGTGACTGGTTTAGGTGGGTTTTTCAAAACGTAAAGGACACCTTCAGGACGTAATTGTTGCCTGTCAGGAACACTTGGCCACAAAAACAGCAAATTTTGACCAGAGCGACTCATAAAATTTACTATGAATGATCCATCTTCAAATACTTTCTCAACAATCCCTGCAACAGAAGAATCATGTTTATCATGTTCCTAAAACTTTTGTTTCAAACAAATTTATTGAAAAACCAAAATAAGCCAATTTTCTGGTTTGAAAAAATAGTTTGAATTCATTTTAGTGTGAAAGATTATTGAATATCAACGACGTGGAAGTATCCTCAACGATATGGACGAATCAAACATTTCATTGATCCACATCGTTGAGCTCCATTAAACCACATCTTTGAGAATTCAATATTTACATTTTTACTGTAATGTAAGTATAGATATTTTTTCAAAAGATTAGCTGTGAATGGATTGTCCATGTAAACCCCTATGAAACTACAATATTCAGAAAAAATAGATATAACAAAATAATAGATATACATTAATCCACATCTTTGAGATTAATAAACATACGCACCTTCCGCATGAACTTCGTAGCGTCCTGCTGCTGACTGAGAAGCCTCCAACCGGGGGAACACACTCGCTGCAAGTCACCAGGATTGCCACTACCACAGGGATTTTTTCCCTTGCAAAAATTACCTTTCTGAGTTCATGAGGGATCTTTTAACATTCATCCACATCTTTGATGTTTTATGTCAGGTACAATAATTATGTTCCTACTAATAACCAGTACTTGCAGATAAAAAATTAATTCTTCTCATTTCTAGTCACCTTGACGTCCTAGATACCAGAAATACATAATTATTTGTGTTTGACTGACTATCGTGAATGAATCTGCATTAAAAAGATCCTGAAATGATATCAGGACGTCCACATCGTTGAGAATTCCAACTCTTCTGATATAAATTTTGCACAGTCCTGTTGTAGATTGATCCAAATAACTGTTTTTCATTCAAGAGGAACATCTGCTTTAAACATCAGAAAAAGAAACAACTTCAAAATACGTTCACTTGCTGTGTAATGCTGTCGGGACTTGAAAATGTCAATTTTTGTGAGAACCACCCATAAAACAAACTGCCGATCTAAACGAAAACGTACAAGATATCACATTTTTTTCTCTCAAGGAACGAACAATACCGAGCCACGACAACCGAGCCGTAGACGACAACCAACAGAATAAAAATGACAATGCCGCCAACACCAAAACTAGGGATTTCTTTAACAAAAATGCTATTAATTATGAAAAAATATAAAAATCCCTCTTCTAACAAAAATTATAAAGATAAAAAATAGAATTGCTGAACAAAGTTATAATATAAGAGCAATTCCCAACATACTCCCACCTGAGGAGGGATACAGACTCACAATCTGATAAAATGCAAACTAATATTACCAAGGAACGAGTTAGTAAAGAGACTAAACAACTGACAAGTGACTGAGAGGGACAACCCACTCAAGACTGAAAAGCTAAGTCACAAAAAATGAACACAGACTTTAACATATTATCACAATTGTGAATGAGCCTTAAACACTATAACGCACTGGTAACACAACCTTTCGACCACAGCGAGTCTTACACTCTTTCACCACTAGCCTTTGTATAGTGTTCTTCCTTTCATCAGCAACTGACTCCGTATCTGTAGGCAGAACGCTTTCATCACTGGCAGGGTGCACAGAAGTATCCATGTCTCGGAGCTCCAACAGTGGCTCACCAGAAGGGACAACTGATACATCAGCGTCAACTGGAAAGACTTCCAATGGGAATATTCGCTGTATAGCACGAGTTAGGTGACCATTAGCAGTGCGTAGCTTCACTGCCCGACATTTACCATCATTCCCAATGATCTTCTCTTCAACTACAGCCAAGGGCCATTCCAATCGTTTTTCCTCATCGGAGCCAATGAGAACAATTTCTCCGACGACTGGGGACCTCTTGTCTGTAAATCCGCCAGGAGCACAACGAAGTTGACCCAAATATTCGCTCCTGAATCGGTCCCGAAGCTCTTTCTTCAAATGAATCCGTCGCTGTAGCCTACGCTTGAAAGAGACAGTGTCTACTGCGTCCAGGTCTGGAACACCATTTGACGAAATTTCCTGTAGGAACATCTGAGGTGTAATAGGAACTGGATCCTCGGGGTCCTCCGACAGGTAAGTAATTGGCCTCCTGTTGATATAAGTGGCAGACTCATACACTAAGGTGCTCAACTCCTCGTAGGTGAGACACGCTCGACCTAAAATTTTCCTCAAAACCACCTTCATGACACCCACCATACGTTCCCAGAAGCCTCCCCATCAGGGGGCTTTAGGTGGGTTGAAACGCCATTCTATTCTGTCGTCGGTGCACTGAGTAGCAATCTTTCTCCAATCAACTGCATCTAGAGCATTACTTGTGCCTCGGAAGTTCAGCCCATTATCCGAGTACATTATTGAAGGTCTCCCACGCATGGCAATAAATCTCCGGAAGGCCATGATAAAAGATTCCGTGGACTGCGATGTCACAAGTTCAAGGTGAACTGCTCGATAGATGGCACAGGTGAACAGTGCAATCCAAACTTTGCTTCCATCTCTCAGATATAGCGGGCCGGCCAAGTCAACACCACAGATCTCGAAGACATTAGCGTCTCTCACACGACTTTCTGGGAGGGGCGGTGACTCCACTTCAAGCGATTTTGAATGGTAGCGTTGACAAATAGTGCACTGAACCAAAATCTTCTTTATGGTTTGTCTACCATGGATAATCCAAAATCTCTCTCTCAGCAAGTTAAGTAAATTTTGTCCAACAACATGACCGTTTCTTTTGTGAGTCTCCATCAACAACTTCTTCACGATCTCATGACCACCAGGAAGTATGATTGGAGATCTAAAATCGTAACTATCTTGCCGGGCCCAAATCTTGGTACGAAGTCTTATAAGTCCGTCAGTATCCATGCGGGGTTTCAATTTCCTCAAGGTTTTGTCTTCAACTCCGTTGAATGACTCTTCTTGGACCATTTTCAGCATAAGTCTTTCTCCTCGATCGATCTCGGCAACTGTGAGTTCTCCCACCATGTTATGTGTTCTTGAAAATCTGTTAAAAAGATAACGATATATCCACGCTATAACACGCAAGTTTCTTGAGTATTTTGAGAACTTGCTGAAACAAGCAGTGCCGAAAGTCACAGTTTGGTCTAACGCTGTCACAATCGGGGTTTTCCGCCGCTCTTCAAGGACTTCCAGCTCATCAGGGTCACCTTCTGATGAAGGCCACTGGCTAGTAGGGTTTCTTATCCATGGAGGTCCCTCCCACCATCTGGACTCAAGTAGCGTTTGAGGGCTGCAGCCTCTACTGGCCAAATCTGCTGGGTTCATGGCACCAGGTACATGATGCCAATCCTCAGGGTGGGTCAGTGATCGAATTTCTTTGACCCGGTTGAAAACAAATACACCCCAGGGCTCTTCTCGACGAATCCAACTCAGTGCAGTGGTGGAGTCACTCCAAAGGTAGCTTCTAACTGGTCCGATTTCCTTCAAAATATTGGAAGCCAATCTTGCCCCAATAGCCGCTGCTAAAAGTTCCAAGCGAGGAATTGTGATTTTCTTGAGTGGAGCCACGCGTGATTTTGCAGCTAACAGAATGACAGACACCTCGCTATCCCTTTCTACTCTAAGATAAGACACTGTAGCATAAGCCAGCTGGCTCGCATCGCAAAATGTATGGAGTGTAATGTCACGAGGGTTCACTGAAGCACTCACCCATCTAGGAATCTCAAATTTGTTGAGGGCTGAGACTTCTGAGCTCCAATTTCGGAAGGCTTTCTTCCCTTTTTCAGATAAGGGGGTGTCCCAGGTGCCTCCATTCGCCCAACTTTCTTGAATGATGAGCCTAGGTATCAGGCTCGTCGGTGAACATGTTCCAAGAGGATCAAAAAGTTTCTGTGAGGCTGAGAGTACCGACCGCCTGGTCACTTCACCCTCGTAATTTTCAATGTCTGGCGTGCTGATCTTCAAAACATCGTTCTTCTTGTCCCACATTACTCCAAGTACTGGCGTTATTGAATTGTTGGGTAGAGATGAGTCGGACCACTCCCACCCTCGAAGGTCGAAACAGGCTTCGAGAAACAACAACTTAGCCTTATTTACAAATGTTTCCACCTCTTCTTGAGTATTAACCGACGTCACACAGTTGTCCACATAGAGGCTTTTCCTCAGCGTATCAATCAACTCAAGAGTATCCATGTGTTCACCATTGGCAGCCTGCTCACTGCATCTGTCGAGATGATGTTCAATCACAGCGCCTAGTAGGTAGGGGCTGCTAGTAACGCCAAACACAACACGTTTGTGACGAAAAATCCTCATGTTACCTTCCCCATCTGTCCACAAGAAGCGTAGGAAGTCCCGGTCACTCTCGTTAACTGAAATCATCAGAAATGCTTTTCTTATGTCCGCAATCAGACCAACCTTCTTTAACCTGAAGCGCATCAATACAGAGGGAATTTTCTCGATAAGATTGTCACCCTTCTCAAGACATTGATTTAGGTTTGGCTTGCCTTTTTCATGAGCCGAAGCATCAAACACGGGACGAATGCGTGTGGTACTTCCCTCTTTCAAAACAGCCCTATGAGGTAAATAATGGCCTCTTTCCCAATTCATGAAAGGAAGTTCTTCAATTATTCCTTCTTTGAGCCATTCATTGAAAACCTCATTATAGGGCTCAAACAAGCCTTCCAGTCGCAATTTCCGAACAGCAGATTCAAGCCGGCTAGCAGCTAGGTGAAATCCACATGGCAAAGGGGGGTGACCCGCAAGCCACGGTAGGCATACTTCGTAGCAGCCGTCTTCCAATATTTCCACCGTACTCAGGAAGTGCTGGCGTGCTGCAGTCCGAGCTTCATCTTCTGTAGCTATGTCCGCTGGATCCTTGATTCCAATGGTATCCAAGTCCCAGAGCTGCTGTGGAGAAAGATCGATGGCACAAAGGGAGGTCGTATTCAACATGAAATTTGACTCGCTGCTCCTGATCCTGCCCATTACCGTCCAACCTAGATGTGTCCCCATAGCCACCAGGCCACAACTCAAAACCTCCTTGAGGCCTGTGAAAAGCTTACCGGCTACGTCAGAGCCCACTAAAATATCAATTGGACCTTCAGCAGTGTCAGACACAGGAATTTTCTTATGGCAGAGCTCGTTCATCCAAGGTCCTTTAGGTATCACAGGTATAGTGTGACATATTCTCTCCGTATCCAAAACATCAAAATTGCAGGCATACTTCAAGGACATACTCTGCAGATGGACTTTATAGCATTTATGGGTTACTACATCAGTTGTACCTCCACCAAAAAGTGCGTGTACCACATTTTCTTCTTTAATAGGCATGTAGTTCATCCTTTCAGCCAACTGCCGGGTGATGTAGCTTCGCTGGGAACCTGTGTCAATTAACAGTCTTGCTGTAGTCGAACCCATCGCTGATCTAACTCTCACCTGAAGAGTCTGCATTAGCACTGGTACGCAGCTGATATTACTGAGATTCTTCTCAACTTCAGGTTCCAATGATCCAGATTTTAACGGAGGGTCTGCTCTCTTCTCTGGCCCATAACACATTGATGTGCAGTGCCCCTTCGAACATAAAAGGCATCGTACTGTTCCCCTGCAGCGCCTAGATCCATGATACGGTTTCAAACATCTGAAACATCGCCGTTTCTCTTTCAAAATATTAATTTTGGCGTTATGTTC
Organism: Leptopterna dolabrata; assembly: GCA_954871275.1. Taxonomy (NCBI): domain Eukaryota; kingdom Metazoa; phylum Arthropoda; class Insecta; order Hemiptera; family Miridae; genus Leptopterna; species Leptopterna dolabrata. The sequence continues at coordinate 126,407,547 of OX940974.1, read as the reverse complement.
CATCTCTCGGGCTTTAAAACAGTACTCGCTAGGGTGTAATAGTGTGCAAAAAATACACTGCTGCACAGGTGCATCTGCTTCCGCCAAGCTAACCAAATCCGTGGCAGTAGACACCTTCTGATCCGGAGAGGCTTTCTTTCCTCCCCCTTTATCCCTTTCAGTAAGAGATTTTGAGGCTGAGAAACTGGTACGAACCAAGGTGACGCGCTCATCACTCACCACTACTTTCCTGAGAAACCCACGTAATTGATTCATAAGAGCAGTGGATTCAGACAACGAATTTTCAGTCTCTGTGGAGGATTTTGTCCGCTCCCATTCCCTAATGACAGGTTCGGGTAGTGTGGACTCCACTAGTGGCAACAACAGACAGGCAAACCGATCTGCCATGACACCCAAGCTTTCTAACCCCATCAACTTAGCTTCCAAATTCTCTACCAGCTCGTGTATGCCAGAAGATGCATCAATACCTTTGGCTTGTCCTATAACAAGACCCAATAGGTCCCTGACATACACCTCTATCAGAAGCTCATCACGACCAAAACGTTGCTTTAAGCGGTCTAGTGCTTTCTGGTAATTAGCTGCTGATGGGGGGAACTTCTCTAAAAGCTTACGGGCTGATGTACCTTCTTTTGTCATTTGGAGCAAGATCTGAAATTTGTCTTCCGGGTCAAGATCCTCATGCTCCTCTATTTTCTTGAACGCAGCCCAAAATGCAATCCATGTTCGCGGTTGTACGTCAAATTTCGAATTTCGAGTTTAGGGAGTCTAAATTTAAGCTTTTCCGAGTTGGCTGATATAGCTGTTGGTTCAGACAGGGGTGGCTGACGAGTTTTCTCCAACAGACACTCACGCTTGGTGGTTATAATAGACCACGTGTCACGGTACTCTTCAACACCCAGAAATTCCTTCTCCAACTCCGCCTCATTTGAATAAAGCTCCGAATCCGCGAACAAAACCTCTCTTATTCGGTTATCGACCGCAAATAATCGTTCTGCCTTATCTGCTAGTTTTGCAAACTCAACACTAACCTTCTCTGGATCCAGCGGTTGTGTAGTCAAAGCAGACTCGACGAGTTTGACAGACAACGTGAAAAATCTTCTCAGCTGCGTCCTTTCAGCTCGTAAAGCGATCAAGTCTTCAGTCATGATGAATTTCGAAACGATTCCTTCCCCACAAGGGATGCCAAAATGTCAATAAACACAAACTTATTGAAGGAGAGTACGGGGCGAATCGCAGAAAGCACCAGTCCAATCAACTTTACAAGCGTCAGCCTTTATTGAAGAAATAGCACACAACTCAGACACAAGCTGATCTCAATAAAAGGAAAAGGTTCTAGTGGAACTATTTAAAACAAACTGCCGATCTAAACGAAAACGTACAAGATATCACTTTTTTTTCTCTCAAGGAACGAACAATACCGAGCCAAATTGTAGACGACAACCAACAGAATAAAAATGACAATACCGCCAACACCAAAACTAGGGATTTCTTTAACAAAAATGCTATTAATTATGAAAAAATATAAAAATCCCTCTTCTAACAAAAATTATAAAGATAAAAAATAGAATTGCTGAACAAAGTTATAATATAAGAGCAATTCCCAACACCCCAAGCGGAAATTACCACGCGATCTTTTGATCATTATTTATCAACAATAATTTTCGTGAACTTCCGTGGGTGAGGTTATTACTTTTATTTAACCCTCCAGCACTCGCGTCATTTTACACACTTGAGCACTCGCGTCGGGTCTTTTTGGCCCAAGCTACTTTAAATTCAAGTTTTGTGGGTAAAAAGGTTACAAAAGCAAAAAACAGACACATATTCTGAAAGAGGGACTAATTTTCTTTATTTAAATAACAACATTTCCACATTAAGATCATTCTTGGTATTTTTAAATTAAGCTCGAATATCACGTGCCATTTACCCATATTTTCACTGTAGTGCCAACTTTGAGCGTCATTTACCTATATATAGAACAACTACTAATAATTCTCTGTATTTTTTATCGACATTTTAAATGTTGAAAAATCACAGAATGAATGGTGTTGGGCAATAAACCGAAGGGGGTGCAAGCAACGTTCCACTAAAAAATCTTAATTTTTTGGGGTTTTCAGTCTCCAAACTTGATGAAATTATCTTATTTTTTTACTCTAGCAGTAAAAACTAACTTATCGATATCAATTTCAGAGACCAAAGTCTTCACAGCTCTCATCATTCATAATACTAAGTAATTCGTTTCCGTAATCCTCCGCCGTGCTAAATTTCCATTTCGCTCGTCAAACCTTCGTTTTGTTCAATACCCAATTCAATATTGTTTTTTCATGAAGATTTTTTTTTGTGATTGTTTTTCGAGCGTTCTTATTGTTCAATTTTGAACCCTCATTACTATCAGTATGTTTGTTCTAGTGTAAACAGTGGAGTTCTCATTTCCTCAACTTTTGTGATAAATTTATTTTGTGGGTTCAAATCTTGCTTTGTTCAGTAGGTATTATTGTGCTTGTAACCCTATGTCATGCAAACAAAAGGTTTAAATTTGTCGTGTGGAATATAGTAAGACTGACTTGCTCCTTGTTCTAGTTATGTTACTTTTCCTCGTCCGTCGTCACTTTCAGGGACCAACTCGTCGTCATCCGGAATTGGCGATTCACAATTTTGCCGCTCTAATTCTTGTAAAAGTTCACATCACTCACAAAAAGTATTTTTTCCATTTTCTGATCGAGCGTTCAATGGAAAAAAGAGCAAGCAGTCACAAAGGTAACTCTCCGTCAGAAAAAGTTACGAGTTCACTCGCGTCGGGTCATTCGGGGTTCCAAAAACAATACGCAGTCACTCGCGTCGGGTCAAAATATCTCGTTTGCCTATCAAACATTACTCTTTGGACTGGTGAATCATACTGACAGGTGCGTCTAGCCGACTTGGAGGATTAGCAAGTGGTTTGGAGAGGAGAACAAACACTGTTTCAAAAAATATTCACCTTTGTATGGAGGCTCGGGTCACTATGACCCGAAGCGAGTGCTGAAGGGTTAAAAACGTCAGGAATTGTTAAGCTCGGAACATCAACTCGGGTCTTAGCCTTCTTGGAGTAAATCAAACATCGAAAGATTTATTCCCTGGCTGTTTACCCTAATCTCTCAACATCGCATCATATCCGAGTTCCCCAGGGCTTCGAATTTCCCCAAGCCCCTTATCATCTATATTTTATTGCTTCCAAAATATCATTTCCTGGTTGATTATACATGATATTCAACCCAGATACTTTCTAGCAAATAGATGAACTCGGATAAGATGCAGCGACCCCGGCAAGGAATACAACATGAGCTTGTGACTGAAACGTGGGGGAAATTAATTTCATTAACCTCTAATGCACAAGACTGCCCAACGGCGCCGTATCGGATTATTTCTTCAATTACCTTGTTGTTAATGGTGTGATGCTCAAAGCCACTGTGCTTGATTTGGAAGTGGCAGGCTCCAAGTTGTCTTCAAACTCAAACGGTGGTATTCTCAGGTTAGCTGGTAGCTGGGAAGCAGAGTTGTTAACTCGGGGACTTCAAGAAATGGTGTGTGTGCAAGATGGCTTCCTCTCAAGAGAAGAGCGAGTCGGAGCTCCAGTACTGCCAACCTGCAATAATATTCTCAAAAAGGTGTGAGAAGTGGCGCCAAATATGAAATTGATCATTCATAATTTCACAATATACTGAAATCACTATGTCAGAAAGCACTGTGTATTTGACGTAGTTTTGTTGGATGATGAACCAAAATGGTTGTCTAATTGTGGTTAAGAGCGCTAATTGACCAAAAACGGCTGATTAGTTCTTAACCATGGTTAATGCTTAATCGAGTGTGGTAGAATCGAACAGTTCTGTTAACCATGATTAAGGAACGTAAATCATGATTACGGTCGTCTAAAAAATTGATGAAACCGGCCTGGTTAAATCTTAATGTTGATTTCAAGTGATTCATAAGCTTCGTTCGCGGTGTGTTTTTCTGACGGTCAGGGAACCGTCTGAAGCCACTTTTCTGATCGTGCCAACACGCATGCGCCACCAATACCAACTTTCAAACTCATGATGGACCGGGTACACCGCGAACGCTTGGGAAGGAAATCTGACTGCAACCGCTGTGCAACCTGCAAATGTCTAACCTTCCTAGTGTCGTGTCCCGTGTCGTCGTCGATCTGGATTTTTTTCTGCTTTCTGACATTTGTTATACAAATCATACCTACCTATTAAGGTTTATTGAAAGGCTGTGACTCGTGCATGTGTGAGAAGTTCATATATGTCATCATTGATCTCTGCTAATTTATTTCTTCTTTTTATAACAATAGGTAATACTAACGTTCGTCCTATAGGTCATCGTTGATTTCAGCTAATTTATTACTTTTTTCATTCTTCAACTTACTCAAGTCTTATATTACGATTATTCCTATGCTTCTGATGAATGGGTAGACTATCTTCTATATGTTCCTAGTTGTAATATAGTTCCTATGTTTTGCTTCGAGTATTCATCTCTTACCAATGTTATGCATTCCTTTATCTCAACTTGTACTTAGTCAAAGTATTTTTAATAAAAATAAATCGAAATCTCTGTAGTTTTCTTCCTAACTAATGACCTAATGGGATGTTTATCAAATTCGGTGATACCAGTGTACTTCTGTGGAATAATTGGCGACTGAAGAAATACCTAATCGAAAGTTTGAAGTTCGTTGTTAGGTACCTAACTAATTTTGCTGATAACTGACTGCACATTCTTCATGTGCTCATTTTTTGTTAATATAGCCTATGTATTCGGTTTCCTCAAGGGTAAATAATCTGATAAAACGGCTGAAATCACCGGAAACGTCTACAAAAAAAAGGTAGCATAAACTGTGAATTCAGCCAGAAAAATACAATTTCAACAATCGAAGATAATTTTTCAAAATTAGGAGTCTTCGAGTGGGCCAAAATTGGCAAAAACCAACAATTGCTAGGCCAGTTCTTGGAACACACACCGTAATCGTAAAATTAGGTAGGTAAGTGGCACTAAGTTTTTCAATTGGGATATTCAACCGACCACCTCATTATTACACACGAAATGAATCTATAGGCAGCAATTTTGTATGTCCATTACAATTTTTTTGTTAACCCCTCTAGTTATTTGTGCCAGTAGAATTTGCGGCGTTTATCATGGTAGGAAACTTGATTCAGGGACATACAAGTGCTCACTATAAGAAGGACATGGTGAATGAAATACAAACTCGATGAACTCATGGCGAGAAGTACCAAAACGCAAGTGAGAGAAGTGGGTAGGGTAGTAGGGTTATCAGAACGAACACACAGAACGAATAAAGCTGGATTCACATGGAGCGGAACGAGTGCGGAAAGCGGAAGGACGGAAGGCGGAAAAACCAGTGGAGGGGGTGACAGAGTCGGGAAGAGTGTTCACATGACGGTCTCCGTGGTGGACGGAATCATAATCTTCCTACTGAAAGCCTCCCTTTATATCTGAAACCTCTCATCTTGTTGATGGTGTTTTTCTTTTCTTCCGAAATTAAAATTAAAATTTTATTTTTTAAAATTTAGCTCACTGGCAACTTCCTCCCACAGCCGTCTGACAAGTTCACAATTTTTGTGGCCCTTCGCCGTTGGGTCCCAGATTTCCATCCGGCACTTCACTTTTGGTTTATTATTCTGTGAATAATACACCTATGTAATCGCTCAGCGAAAAATTTGTATGACACCCCCTCAAATATTTTCTTTTCCGTTTCAAGGTGTGTAGATTCCAAAAATGCAATGTCCGTCCGCCGTATCACGTGTACAGGCTTCATTTTCGGTCTAAAAAATTCGTTCTTTCGCACACATGCTCCATTTGGGCCCTAGTTGTGTCCCGAAACTTTTCAGCCCGATCGGAATATACCCAGGGGTGTTATGAGTGAAAATGTGTACAAAAATAGGTACTTTTTGTGTTTTAGGAACATGTTAGTAAAATGAGCTTTTAAGGTATCGTTTTTCATGTTTTTGGGGACGGGAAGACCGAATATGAAGTCGATTTTGACCAAAGAGTGGAAAATGGAGGTTCTACCAGATGTTCAGCTCCTGAAATTGATTTTTTATGAATAAAAAACCTGGGAAATCGTCTGAAATCACCACCAATTTGTAGAATAACACTAGAAAAAGTGTCAACAGGTGGATCAAGACGATTAAATGGTACTATCAATGATCAAAGATAATTTGAAAAAAAAAGGTCCGTACCTACCTATAATTCGTGTTTTGGTGGCCAAAAACCACCAGAAATAGCTATTTCAATTATTTTATATGAATGAAACAATAAATAAACAGCCATGATTTCTGTAGGTATGTCCAATAGAATAATATACCCATGTGACAAGGACTTTGCAGCGTTTTTCAATCAAATTTTCGTTGAAATTCATCATTTTCAGTTCAGTTTTCCATTCATTATTTTCAAGCGTCAACATAAATCATAAACACGACGCGAAAATAATTGCAACCTCTACTTGCGGTTGTCAACATTCCTGTCCACTGCGCTTGCGCGGAGCTCGACGGAACGCGGAAACGCGGTAGGCGGTATGAAAATTTCTTCCGCCGACCGCTGTCCGCCCCTTCCGACAACATGGCGGCCACCCTGTCCCAACAGCCAATCAGATTGCGTTCCGTCCTTCCGCCCTTCCGCTTTCCGCTCCATGTGAATCCTGCTTAACAACGACGAACGACGGTGCGATGAGAAATGATTTGATTGGCTTAAGCGGGCGAGCGGTAGTGGGGGGCGAGCAGTCAGAAAGGAGTACATCGGAAAATCCGCCGACTGATCTGACGGTCTTGGAACTGTCTTCGAACCGCCAGAAAAACACCGCGAACAGCATCCTATGGATGCTATACAGTCCGAGACGAGTCCGCAAGACCACCGCGAACGCCAAATGATGGATCTGACGATTTGAAGACAGTCAGATGGCCACCGCGAACAAACCTATAATTGGTGACTCTCTCATTATATACCTTAGTTACCCCACCCCAATGTTGCGCCGCGCTACCATCGCCCACATAAGTGGATACCACCTATACGGGTCTTGATATTCTAAGGTCTTTATTTTAAAAAGCTGTAACTATCCCTCAGTCGTGGAGGTATGGTTGGGCGTGGTCGAAGAGCCGCGCTGACGAGAAAGCGGCTTATCAGTAAATGGAGCGAACTGGATCCGCCAGAGCATTCTGCCAACAGTGGAAGGTATTCGAAGCCTTGTAGTCAACACTAAACGTTACCCGAATTTATATTGATGTTGTAAGGATCTTCTTTCTCAATACTGGTTGATGGGAGTTTGAAGGACAATACACCTGGATCTCAATTGTCCTTCAAACTCCCATCAACCAGTTACCCGAATTGTGAATTTTCTGGCATTATGCTCTCAGATAAAATAAGGATATTGAAAAATATCGTCATCGAACTCTGTTTATTCCTATTGTTGCTTTATGGGGAATTGTAAGCTTGATTGTCTGGAATGGCAAGTGGGTTTGATAGTGTGTGGGGGGGGGGGGGCACTCTTGCACTGTTCATATACCTGGGATGTGATCATCCTGGTACCTACTCTACTATATCATTTTCTGATTTTCGTCATTTTTGAAACAACCTAGTTCCTACCTAACCCCTGAGTGCCGAATATTACTTTTACATTTTAAAATGAAAGTAGGTTCCATTCTAAGAATTTTGAGACTAACCACACTCTCCTACTGCGAAAATTTCTGTTTCTATGAGTTTTCAATATTTCGACAACAAGTGACATCATTGCACCCCTCCCACCTGGGCCGGACCCCCTTGACCAGTGTTATGTCGATTGTTGCCAAAACTTTGAAAGCTCATAGAAAAAGAACTATTCATCATAGGAAAGTGCAGTTGGTCTCAAAATTCTTGGAATGGAGCCTACTTTTATTCAAAAATATAAACAGAAGTCATGGGTACTCCTCATTGTACGAGTTGTTACCCACTAGATATGAGGATTACAAAATTAAAGGGTGCATGGATGATAAGGTGGTTGCTGTAGTAGACGTGATGGAGACAATAATCCAAGATACTAGTTTGAATAGTTAATTCTGATAGTTTCTTCAAATAATAGGACATTTTAGAGAATTTAGAAATTCCAGGGATGAGATGCTCTGAACGTAGGGAAGAAGTAACCGCATTTGTTGTATGGTTGTACATTATTATAATAATTAGGTAATTATCACATAGAAGAATCCAGCTTCGGAAAGAAGGCAAATATTATTGATATTTCATGAATTTATGTTTATATGTCGGTAACCTTCTAAGAACAAAATCATTTTCTATTTGATTTGTTTAATTGACTTACTACTCAACAAATTAGGTACGTACCAATTTTCCAAGGTAAAATAATATGTTAGCTATATATCATATACCTTCACTACCTACTCAGTAATTTCATTCCAATCCATCCATTTCCATCATCATCCATTTTCATTTTTCATTTTTTCCATTTTTTCATTTTCATCCATTTTTTCCCTTGTCATTTAATGATTACCTATATCAAATAAAATTGATGATAATGAATGATTTTTAGGTTTTTACCATTTTTGCCTTATTACGAAATTCAGAAGTACTTAGTCGAATACTTATTCGTTTCATGTCAAAGGTGATCATGTATACATAAATGACTCTCCATAAATAATGGATAAGACCCAAAAAAAACCTAACTTTTGTTTGAGAACCTAAAATCCTAGGTACCTATAGAAATGTAGGTACCTGTTAGTTTTACCATTGGGAATCTATGCACGTTGTGTATTGTAATAGGTACCTACTAAATCAAAGTGCTTAATAATAATTACCATTTTCATTGTGTTTTAATTACCGAAGTAATTAGGTAGGTACCTACCTACCCATTCAATGAGATTTCATTGAAGTTTTATGTATTTTTTATTTTTCGTGAGCAGTATTTACCTATTCCCAAAATTTATTGATGTAGGAACCTAAGCTGCAATAAAAATATAAAACCCTAATACCCAAAATAACCTAATCTTTCCTAATGAAAAGTCTAAATCGATGTACCTATTTGTAATATAAAAAATTTGGACCCCACTCGTTTCAAAATTATTTACTGCATTAGATTGTGTTCCCCAGTCCAGGAAAATCGATATTACCTTAATTGAAATGTTTCCTCCCAGACAGGATTAAAATACTCCTTGAGAAGGAAGGAGATCTTCCCTGAATGGAGAATTTATTATGGCGATTTTACACCTTCGGTTGTTCTCAGCGCTACTGGCGGGAAAATGTGTCAACTGCCGGCTGATGACCTCTTTTTGAGCCAGCTGTGGGGAGTCTTGGTAATTCCAGTGTCTCTACTCTAGTTTCCAACCTGTTAGCAAACCTCAGGCATTTGCGTGAACGAAACTTATAGCATCCACAAAATACGATCCCGTTTTGGTTTATTATTCTGTGATCTGTGAATAATACACCTATGTATTAGCTCAGCAAAAAATTTATATAGCACCCCCTCAAAAAATTTTTTTTTTCCGTTTCAAGGTGCGTAGATTTCAAAAATGCAATATCTGTCTGCCGTCCGCCTTATCACGCATACCAGCTTCATTTTCGTTATAAAAAATTCGTTCTTTCGCACACATGCTCCATTTGGGCCCTAGTTGTGTCCAAAAACTTGGCAGCCCGATCAGAATATACCCAAGGGTGTTGGGTGAAAATGTGTATAAAAATAGGTACTTTTTTGTGTTTTAGTAACATGTTGGCAACATGAGTTTTAATGTATTGTTTTCCATGTTTTCCGGGACAAGAAGACCTAAAACGAAGTCGATTTTGACTAATGACGTTCCGATACTCCTTTCGATCCGATATTTGGTATCAAATCAATATCAAAAGCACGGTATCGATACTCCGATATTATCGAAAGGAAATATCGATATTGAAAGTATCATTTGATATCGATAATTCTTACTTTTTTTTTTTTGCAATACTGTCCTCAAATTCTGTAACTCCATTCAAAAAATAAATCGTGTTTCGGCCTACAATGATCCACCTATCTCAGCATTATGATCAGTTTCGGTACATACTATAGGAGTGGAAATAATAAACCCTTGGGTAGATTTTGAAGTTTTTATTGTTATCTATATCAAAAAGTACAAAGAGTGGAAAATATATTGTGGTGAATGTTTAAAAAAAAAAAATATTATAAACCCCAATCTTCGGAAGTAAACCAACGGCTGGTGCTATGTTGGACACAGGTAAGTATTTTGATTCGATACTTCATTCGATTTCCCGATATTATTGAATTCTTGTTATCGATACAAATATCGGAAATATCGAAACAAATGTATCGATATTACTAATATCGGTAATATCGGAACGTCACTAATTTTGACCAAAGAGTGGAAAATTGAGGTTCTACCAAATGTTAAGCTCCCAAAATTGATTTTTTCATGAGTCAAAACCTGGAAAATCGTCTGAAATCACCATCAATTTGTATAATTACACTAGAAAAATTGTCAACACTGGATGAAGAAGATCGAAAAAAAGGAGCGTAGGTACCTAATTTTTGTGTTTTAGGGGCCAAAATCGGTGGAAACCATCAGAAATGGCTACTTAAATTATTTCACATGAAAGAAACAATAAATAAACAGCTAACATTTTCGTGTGTCCAGTAGAATAATAAACCCATGTGACAAGGACTTGCAGCGTTTTTAATGTGGAGCTTTCTTCTGGCACCATGGAGTTTGAGATGTAAAGGATACAGTGTTGTGTACTTTTTAGCTCTTGATCCTAATAACCAGAAAGACTCCAACTCATTTGGTAGTATTAATATAAATTTTGTGAAAAATTGATATTCCCGATTTGTGAATATTATATTGAGACTACCGTCTTATTCAAAAATTAGATTTGACTTTTTGAAACGAGGAGACGCTTTGTGACTGCATGTGTTGCTCATGTATGATAATAGTGTCAGCGGTGGCCATTGCTTGGATGCCATACTCGAGGGATAGTTTACAACTTCGGTCCGTGGTTTGATTGATCATATTTGTTTATAAAACTTCTCTTACGTTTTTAGTTCTAGTGTTTTCGAGTGAGTGGATTTGAGGACAGGTTCAGTGACAGTAATCAGCATGAGTGACGAAAGCAACCCGACTACGTTGTACGTTGGGAACCTGGACCATTCGGTCTCGGAGGAGCTGCTTTGCGCTTTATTTTCACAGATCGGGCCAGTGAAAGGATGCAAAGTCATCCGGGAGCCGGGCAATGATCCCTACGCATTCGTCGACTTCACGAATCATCAGGGAGCAGCCACGGCACTGGCGGCTATGAACAAGCGGGTTTTCCTTGAGAAAGAGATGAAAGTGAACTGGGCTACGTCTCCAGGTAATCAACCTAAACTCGATACCAGCAATCATCACCACATTTTCGTGGGAGACCTCAGTCCGGAGATTGAGACGCAAACCCTTAGGGATGCGTTCTCGCCATTCGGAGAAATATCCAACTGCCGGATAGTGAGGGATCCTCAGACCCTCAAGAGCAAAGGATACGCATTTGTATCATTCGTCAAGAAGGCAGAAGCTGAAAATGCCATTTTAGCTATGAACGGTCAGTGGTTGGGAAGCCGCAGCATCAGAACTAACTGGTCTACTAGGAAACCGCCACCACCCAGGGATAGCAGGAGCCGGCAGAACAACGCGAAACAGCCGACATTTGATGAAGTTTACAATCAATCTAGTCCTACCAATTGCACCGTCTACTGCGGAGGGTTCACCAATGGGATTTCTGACGAGCTTATGCAGAAGGTTTTCTCTCCTTATGGAACGATTCATGACATCAGGTGCTTCAAAGACAAAGGTTATGCGTTTATCAAGTTCACAACTAAAGAAGCTGCCACCCACGCCATAGAGTCTGTTCACAACACAGAAATTAACGGGCAGGTTGTCAAATGCTTCTGGGGTAAAGAAACAGCCGATCCAAGCACCAATCTGAACAACGCTGCCAATGCGAACCAAGTGGGAGCTACTCAGTGGCCTTACATGTATGGAAATATGGGTTACTGGTATCAGCCTGGTTATTCTACACCTAGTCCAGCACACATGCAGCAGGGCTATCTCCAAGCTGGAATGCAAGGATACCCTTATGGTCAGTTTGGATATCAGCAGAACTACATGGGCCGTGTTGGAATGCCTGGGACGTGGCCTGCCATGGGATCTCAGCCTAACCCTAACGGTGCTCCTGCTTCAAATCAGCAGATGCAGGGACAGTCCAGCGGTATGACTTCGTCCAATAACATGATGTCATATGCGATGGGCCAGTTCCAAACGCAGTGACATATTCTCGTCAAGTAGGTAAATATCTTTTTTGTTATTATCCTTACCCTTTCTTTCATTTCTTTGTCTTGTCATTTTGTAGCATTATAGCTCTCGGTTCCTAGGAAACTGGTTGTATGTATCTTTTTTTCTCTCAAAAAAGGTCAGCAAAATAGGTCAGAAGTTGTTTTTGCAGAGAGAAATTCGTTCAGGTCTTCATATCCAGGTCAACACATATTATTGCTGTTGACGAAGAATGGAACGTGTAGGAGATTTATTATTGATTTCTTTACAAATGGAAGACTGGTGCATGCTAGCGTGGATGCCCAACTAGCTCAATCCCACCACTTTTTAGTGGCCGCTTATAGGATAAGATGCCAGATATCGATACCAATACAATATCGTATATGTAAAGTATCGATACCGATCGGTATCAATTGACACGTGTCATTAAGCGGAAAAAAACGCTGTAAGTAAACTAAATGGAAAGTTTCGCTACTCAAAGTTTGAAACCATCTAAAATTAGGTACAAACAGGTACCTCTATGTTTTGTAATAAAGTCACTGTCGAAGTGTCAACGTTGGATGGGTCATGGCATGGCCTCATGGCCATGGGTACCTAACGTGAAAATGAAGCCAATTTGTCAAATTGGACCTACCTACCTTGACTATTTATTTTTAAGTCAGGTATTTATTTAATTTGATATACTCACAATCTCACTAACAAGTGCTGGGTAATAGTGAGAAAAAATACGCCATCTTTTTCACCTCTCTTTTATTTGTCGTGGCGAGACATAGCCACGGTAGACACAGGAAGAATGAAGAAACAGCTTAATGTTCCTTTCAATGAGGAATTTATATCAGCTTTTCATGTATCTGATAATTGATTTTACAGTTTCATTTGTACCTTCTTTATTAGATATTGTAAAATGATATTTTTAAATACCATCATTTTTCTGTTTGATATTTCTTTTGATACCGATAAATTTTTCTGATACTGGTATCGGTATCAGATGGAAATTATCGATACCAAAACTGTCGGTATCACATGAAAAGTACCGATACCGTATCGCTGTCGACAGGTATTGCATATCCCTAGTGGCCACATTCCCTCTGCTCCCACAAAATGCCTGACGGAACTATTCTGGCAGCTGAGTTGCGATTGTTTGTGGGTTACCCATGTTAACTAAATTGTCTTTTGACTGGAGCCACATTAAAATTTGAACATCTTTCAGCCTTTTTCGAGTTTCATTCATTCATTTCTGTTGAAAAAATCATCTATATCATTATAAAAATGTCTTACGATCATGCTTGAGAAATCAAAGAACTACTCATAATAGAAGCTTACCTATACATTTTGCTTGATGATGGGTACTTAGTGCACACAATTGAACGATGGCAAGTGGAATAGGAAAGACATTTCAAACCTCAGATCTGTAGCCTCAGTTTATTGAATCTAGAGGGTCAGTTCTGAGTTCTGCAGGTAGTATTCCGTTCACATTCAGCAGGAATCCGTTGTGACTAGCAAATGGAGTACTGTAGGCGAGCACTTTCGAGGTAAGGACGTCAGCTTCAGACCATCGTGAGAATTCTCCTATACTAGTATTCTCTCGATGGCCTGAAGATGATATCCTTATATTGAAAACTGTGGCATTTTTTTAATGTCATCTAGTAGCCACAATTTCCGAGTGCTCATCTCGTCTCACAGTGAAGATCTTAGTTGGGTTCAACCTGGCTGCAAGTTGAAATGACGCTAGTGTATACTCCCCGGGTCATTGAGCTTAAAATATGAAAAGTGGGTGAAACCTGGCGAAGTATAATAATCCGAACATTCTTGTCTGACCTGTGAGGGATGAAAAAACCATTGCATCATAATATTATTTATCTACTGTTATTACTTATCTACGGTTGATAGCGCAGGCAAATCCCATTTGACCTGGAGCAGGACAGGAGTCAATTAAGAGCCAGGAATAATTATTTAAATACCACAGGTATCTACAGAGTCAAATCCAGGTTCTTTTTACAGTTATTAAACTCTGAAACTTCATCCAACTCTCTCACTTGGCTCATGCTATTATTAAGATTCTTATAAACTGTCCTCTATTTTAGGTTTTTCTGAAAATATTCTGCTTACCTCTACTTCTATGCAGGGTGGCTCATCCGAGGTGTACCATCCTAGTTTGTGGCTTATTTCGAGCCAAACCAAATAATGTCAGAAGTAAACCCCAAATTACTCCAAATTTGCCCAATTGTCACTAACTTCGTTTGGGAACCCCAAGTTCTTATTTCAGATCGGATTCTACGCAAAATTTCATGAATAAATCAGACACCTCAGCCGACTTTTTACGCCACTTCCAAAATGGCCAGAAATGGCGGTCAGTTCATAAAACGTGGAAGTTTCACCAACTTCAAAAGTGACACTGACTGGCTGAATTCAATGGTGAACTCAGTTATTTTCATCACGAACATTCTGACTTATGATTCTTATTAGCCATACGGTAAAATCGCTCATCGAATCTCACAGATGCTTTGAAAATTCAAACTGAGCTCACCATTGAATACAGCATGAAAAAACGGTTGAAAGTCATTTATCACACGTGATGTTGCTGAAACTTCCATTTTTTTTAAGGAATTTTTTTGCCATTTTGGCGCATTTTGAAAGTGGCTTAAAAATCATCTGTGAGGGGTCCAATTATTCATGAAATTTTGCGTAGAATCCAAATCTGAAATAATCCAAAAACGAAGTGAGTGCCAATTTGGTTCACCTGAAGCGCGCGAAAAATGGCTATATGCTGTATCGTTGAAGAATTAGAATTCCATGGCTTAAGGAGCGAATTTTCAAAGAAATAGTTTGGGAAATTGAGTGACTCTGAATGAACATGACTATTTGGACGGCTGTGGACGCATCTGGCGCTAATTACGGCCTAACTGGGCACTTGTTGAGACCAGATTCCTCACATGTCTGCATAAAAGAAAACGCTGCAAAGTATTAAACAATGTTTAATAATAATTATTGCACAACCGTTACCTGTATAAATGCCATTTCTGCGTAGATCACTGTTTTCTGTGGTCAATCCCTACCTGCACTCATGCTCCCCCCAGGAAAGCCCTAAATCGAGTACTGGAGCTGGAATTACGATTTCATAGCTAGTATGCAGGAGATTCAAGAATTCTTTGGGTAATTAATTATTTATCGTATTCATGAAGCAGCGTTATGCTTCAAGTTGCAAAAGTAAGTACCTATCAACAAAATCCAAAATAACCGTCATTCCTCAGACGAAATGGAACTGTTCCTCACGGAACAACCAACTCGATACTATCATGCAGCCATGCGCAATTATAATCAGCTGTTCCCTAGCGGCTAGCGATGATATCTTTGCTGGATCTATACCGTTCCATTCACGATCATGTTGACGAAGTTTTTCTGTGCAAAATTCAGGGCCTTACTGTGAACGAACAGCTGGATGGACAATTCTCCGGGTGGTCTCAAAAAATTCCTCTGTTCGAGACCCATCTAAAAACGTGAAAAAGATAGACATGACAGCACCCTGGAAATTTCAACCCCTATTTTTCACCCCTTAGAGATGACTGACAGTAACCCTGAGCTTCGCGGACCAACTAGATCTCAAACGGGACCCGGATACCAAATTTCATTAATTTTCGTTCATGGTAACTACGTAAAGTGCAAAGTACGGCGGACAGACAGAAATTTTTCAATTCCATTTTCGGATTCTACTTATCTTGAAACAGAAACCATCAAATTTTGAGGGGGGGGGTTACATTTTTTCCCATGCTCGATGACGAAGGTTCATTACTCAAAATAATAAAATAATATTCAATTTTTTTGGATTTTGGACTACATTTTTGTAAACTTGGTAGGCTGGGTGAACCTAATCTAGTTGCAATCGATTCAGCGCCAAAAAAAAAAAACATGTTCGACAACATGTCTATATTTATTTTTATTGTTTGGTCCAAAAATTTGTAAATTTGGACCGCTGTGAACAGTGCGATCGGGCTGGTTAACGAATTCATCATTGCTCCTGCAAAGAAAGTTTTTCTGCGCAAAAACGATTTTTTTTTTTCGTGGAAATTAAGTGACTTATCGTTTGGATTGACACACATACAGGGTGGTCGCGAACTAATGGATCGCCCATTTTATTTCGGTTAATACTGGTGATAAAAAGTTCGTTCAAACGCTATACTTCGTGATTTTTTGCGTACAATGCGTCAGTGACATGATTGTTATTTGTCGCAAAACGTGGGCATTGCGCAAGAGTGTGGTATTTTGGTATAGGACCCCCTTTTAATTGCGGTTTCGTATTCTGCGTGAAATTTCACAACAAACGTCCCCCTACATGACTAGCGAATTTTCACAAAACTTAGCTATTTGGCTTGTTCAAAAATTGCATAGATGCTCCCTATGAACCGGAAACCTCCCCAAAATCTGTTTCATGCATCGAAGATGTAAATCATCTCCTAATTTCCGTGTCAAAAAATTCGTCTCAGCATGATAGTGGTGAGTTACCCAGCCCGATCGCACTGTGTGGAGCAGTCCAAAGTTACAAATTTTTGTTCCAAAAAATCAAAACAAAAAGGATTTCAGCAACATCATGTGGGGTGTTGCCACTCATGGTTTTTGGGGGGCTGAATTGATTCAACTAGTCCCAGTCCGATCAGACGCACCCAGTTTACCAAATTTACAAAATTGTAGTCCGAAATCCAAAAAATTACATATTTTTTATTTAGGCCATGTTTTTTGGTCGCTGAATTGATTGCTAGTAGTTTCAGCACGTTCAGACTGCATCGAATATCAGAATCTTTATTTTTTCCTTCAAAACATCCAAAAATGATTTTCGATATAATTCTGCACTTTTTGCCACTCTGGTCTCAACAAGTGCCCAGTCAGGCCGTAATGAGTGCTCCGGCAGATGACTGTTAGTTTAAATTCTCAATTTCCCAAACTGTTTCTTTGGAAATTCGCTCCTTATTCCATGCTGAAGTCGGTCTTGTTTTTTGTGACACGAAAAATTTTATTTTTTGCTTTTTAGGTCGAATTAAAAAACCTCCTCCTTTTTGTAAAGTTGGTTTAAAAAAACATACCCTTTCATGGAAAGTGTTGAGCGACAACGTTCTGAAAATTGCGACCCCTATTTTTCACCCCCTGGGAAATGACTAACAGTAACGCCGAGCCTCGCGGACCAACTAGACCCCATTGGGACCTACAAATTGAATTTCATTCATTTTGGTTCATTGTAACTAAGAAAAGTGCGAAGTACACGTACGAACAAATTTTTCCAATTCCATATTCGAATTCTACGTGCAATGAAACAAAAACCGTAACATGTTTAGGGGATGTTAATTTTTTTTAATGCTCGATTCCAAGGTTCATTCTTGAAAATAATGAACCATAATTAGGTACTTAACACATTTTGAGTTCTTGAAAGTTGTAGTTCGCGGCAACTGTAAAAGTAATCCACTATTTTGGTCTGCTATTTGGCCAAGGCCAATAATTGAGTTTTTTCCATTTAGAAATCACAGAAAATAAGAATAAGTACAGAAAAACTTTCAGGAACCAACCAACCAAATCATGAGAAATGTGCATGAGTTCAACTAGGCACGTTACTTAGAAAATTCGCTCATGTGGGCATGCTGCATGGCCAGTGATGGGGTAAGTTCCCGGGAACTTATTTTTGGGGAACTTCAGGGGAATATTCCCAAACCAGGAATTTTCGTTTTTTTTTTTTTTTTGAGAATTCCGTTTTTTCCTTGTTCAAATATTATTTAACCTGTCCTATTGTTTTGAATACCGTCATTGTGCTTCCCACTTGAGATAACATTAATGAGCACCGCATAGATCCTTCAGTTTGTACTTGTGGAAAAAATATGCCTTACATTCATACCCTGAAAAATGCGTAAATATAGATGAATTGATAATATAACCAACTAGACCACCAGAAACGGGACAGAGAAGAACTGAAAAAAATTATTCTTGTCAAAAAAAAAAAAATATGAACCAAACTGTAAAAATTGTGAAAATGTTATTCAAAGTCGGAGCCGGATTGTGACGGTATCCCTGGGGGATGGTTTGGATATTTTGGGAATCGATACATTGCCTTATGGTTCCTCGATCTATAGAAAATCGACTTTTCGACTGACTTTCCAACCCCTTTGATGAACACAAACGAAAGTGGTGGTTGTGAACTTCCTTCCTCAAGAAGGTTATCTTATAACCCGAAAGGTTTCCATGAACTTCTCCCATTGTTTTTTCTTATTGATAAGGCTCATTGGGTGACACATTGCATTCCGAGTTTTTGTTTTTATGCTACATAGGTATGTATTGTTCAAATAATCAAGAATAATGTAAATGTCGAAAGTTCCCGATTTTTTATGGGAATTTATATGTTGGGAAATGTTCCCAGGAATTTTCAGAGTTCCCAGGAAAGTTTCCATGGAAATATTCCGGGTGCCCATCACTGTGCATGACTGGGACTTCCATCGAAATAACATCTTTTGCATTATAGCCATGTGAGGGAATTGCCACTCACAGTCGAAACTCCCCCCCTCCCCCTTCACCGTATCACCAAATTAAGGTAGCTAGGCAGTTATACTAGCTTCCCCGACCTAGTAGACATTTTTATGCTTCAAGCCCATTGAATTCCAAACAAGATTCAATACAAAAAGCGCGTTCTAATCTGAGACACTGTAAAATCTGTCTCGGCTTCCCACGGTCGCCTTCTTCTGCCCTGCAGATTAGGTATCGAGGAGTTTTTATTTGATAAGTAAAATGTGCGCAAAACACATATAAAAGCAATTTTTTAAAAATAGGTACCACATATATGACACGTCATTTTCAGGTATTTTTTGTCACGCTGAATCACGTGGTGATGTCCATTTGTCGATTCGAGTGAATAATATTGACAGAAAACCTAAGAATATGAACTTTAAATATGTTAAAAAAAGGGAGCCCTATACCAAAAACCATATTTTTGCGTATGGAACGCGCGCAAAAATGTCATTTTTCGATTTCTACGCAAAAAATAACGAAGGATGGCGTTTGAACGATTTTTGTGTCTAGTATTAACTGAAATAAAATGGATGATCCGTTAGTTCACGACCACCGATTTGTGTGCATGTGCGTGCGTGAAAAAGTGAAAACTTATAATTTAGATCTCCGATGAGCATAAAACGGATTTTGGAGGGTTTTTCGGAGCACAGGGAGCATCTCTGACATTTTGGGACGAGCCAAATGGCTGAATTTTCTTTGAAAATTCGCTAAAAATGAAAGGGGTTTACCTCGGACATTTTAAGCCAAAAACTGGGATGGTGCACCTTGGATGGGCCGCTCTGTATAGTATTAATTTGAATATTAATACTTACTTAAATACCATTTATTGCTTTTAGGGAAAAATTTGTTCCCTGGCGTTTGTTCTCTTCCATCTTCATTACAATAGGGCGTGGGTGTGTGTGTATGAAAAAGTTAAAACCTATAATTTAGATCTCTGATGCATAAAACGGATTTTGGAGGGTTTTCCGGTGCACAGTGAGCATCTCTGACCTATTGGAACGAGCCAAATAGCTGCATTTTCTTTGAAAATTGGCTAAAAATGTAGGGGGTTTACTTCGGATATTTTTTAAGCCAAAAACTTGGATGGTGCACCTTGGATGGGCCACCCTGTATAGTATTAATTTGAATATTAATACTTACTTAAATACCATTTTATTGCTTTTAGGGAAAAATTCGTTCCCTGGCGTTTGTTCTCTTCCATCTTCATTACAATAGGGCGTGTGCATGGTCTTTTTCACTCTTCCAAAAGTTATCATTTATAAAAGACTTCAGGTGAGCGGAAATGGGCGATGAAATCTTTATTTCAGCGTACCTTTCCTCTCATTATGTTGAATTGCGCAAATTCGCTGAATCTGGTTTGAGATGGAGAAAAATTACACAAAATTCTAATCCATGTACATCCCCTATTGCTAAATTCTAATCCCCTATTGCTTATTACTGTGATTATAATTTCTTAGTCGTTCTTATACAGGGTGTTTTCCAAGCAAATGACTATTTTTCAGGGGGTGTTCCTACTACGATTTAGTGGTCGAATGTCATCAACCACACTGCAAATCTGCGGCCCAGTGTGCCATTTGTATGGGTAAAGTGGACAAGACTCATAATTCCCATACAATTTATTATTAATAAATACTAAACATATCTCGATTTGCACAGTAGTGAAGTTATATTCCAATTGCTTGATGTGAGTAAAACAAACTAGGATCATGATCGCCATCTAATCTATAAATATCCTGATCAAGTTGTAATATCAGTGCACACTAGTAGCCAAATCAATTTTTGTATTATATCTACCTTAGGGGTGCACTTTAGACAGGGATCGATACTTCCACTATATCTGACAAAAATGTCTCTCAAACAAAATTTTTACTTTTTCTCTTTCACAACTCCTTTAGCTCCCTTTGCATGATCTGTAAAATCAAAATTGAGGATACCGTTGGAAAGAGCATCAAGTTCCTATCACCCTAATACCTAATCAAAAATTTTCAAGTGGTGAAATATTGAACAGGTAGGTATAGATAAAAGTAGTCTGAGAAGTTTACATTTATAAAATTTATGAAATTCTAGTTTTTCAAATGTTTGTAAGCCCAAATAATAATAATGATGCACATTATTTTTCTACTGTAACCCCAAAAGTTGAACGAAATTTTTTGTAGAATCCAAATCTGCATTACGCTCGTTTTGCCCATGACCAAAAATGTGTTATTGCTACCATACTACATGAAAAATTAAGGAGAGTTGCCATTCTAAACCTTTCTTGAACATTGCATATTAGAGAAGTTAAGGATGAAGGGAGTTCAGTAGGTGAGTCTAGCCTTGTATGTATATAAGAACTTCGGTTAACTCGTTAGTCACCACCCTTTTTCCTCAGTTACCTTAGTAGAATATAGGCTTATCAAATAATGGACATCACCACGCGATTGTGAAAAAAATACGTGAAAATCCTGTATCACATTCATTAAACCTTATTTTTTGCATTTTGCGGCATTTGTGCTTACCTTCTTTGTTTATTGGGAAAAAGAAAAAAAAGAGTTAGGGAGTAGTGGTTTGATATGAAATTTTACGTAGACTTCGAATCAGAAATAAAAAAATTAAGGTTGCCGTGGAAGAAAAGAAGTTTGTATGGATTTCACCTTTATGCACGTGCGCAAATGTAATTTTTCAATTCATGCCAATTTTTTTCACGTATTTTCTAAAATACATTATGGTTTTGAAGATGCAAGTGGTGGTTTACTCATTTAAGACCTTCAGTCACTTTTGGAAGGCTTCAATCTTGTCCTTCATTATCAGAATTACGATCCGTATTTTAGGTTTCATATATTTCTGAACAAATTTGGTGTGTGTGTCTGCTCATTGCCATGCGCATTACTACTCAAAAAATGACTAATGAGCTGAGATTTGGAGGGTTGGTATTAGATTAGGCCCTAGATGTTTCCATAAATAAAACCACTCAAATGATAATCGATCATGATGTGAATGCGAGGAAATCACACCTTGGTTTGAAAATAGGAACAAAATTGCCCGAATTTGCTCTGCAAAATACTCATTTAAATTTTAAATTTATTAGCTCAATAAATGGTAGAGGATGGTGACTCTACATGGTCCAGGCATGCAGTATGACCATGTGAGCGAATTTTCAACACGTGACTTGGCATAATGTGATCCCAAAAACGCAGATTAATCCTTTTTTTACCACCATTCTATACCAATTGTATTTTTGTCTCCCAAAAATACAAAGGGCCTAGCACTGTATGGAAAATTGGTTTCACTCAGAAGCTCCCACATTTTGCACAGAGGTTGTTCTCGTTATTTTGTTCAAAAATCCCAATGGGCACAAACAATTTTGTCTACAGGATTTCGAGATATTGGCAGTTGAAAATCCGATTTCATGTATCCGGGAGCATGACGAGTTTCTTTGGGGTATTCGACTTGGCATTGTATATATCCCAGTTTCGACATTCATTTTGACTACTGGCACTTAACGTGCGTGCGTGCGTGCGCGCGCGCGTTTGTGTGTGTGTGCGCGCGCGCGCGCGCCATCATAATCATCCAAGATAATATTCTTGACGATCGGCAAGCTTAGTTCCTAATTGATCTAGATAACCCGAATGGTTTTATTTAGGTCATAGTTTTTTCACGGTATAGAGGGGGCACCAAACATCAATAAATTGTGGATAGCATGTACTAAGCATGTACGGGTTGGCTCCACCACTGGTCCAATATGAATTTCAATAAAATCCTACAGTAACTTTTGTTGGTGCATGAACAAATTCAGGTCGCACCTAACCTAAAAATCAAGCCACTGCTGCAACATAAGAGTTCTGGCCCCAGACTGAAAAGTGCAATAATTCCCGACAATAGTTTTCTCTCTCTTGATGTCAGCTCGTTTGGATAGTTGTTTCGAAATAATATGGTGGTTTATAGGAATTTTGTACGGATGGACTGATAGTCTGACAGATGGACATGGAACAATTTTTTGTTCCTTGTCTGAAATGCAAAACGCGAGTGGAAACTTCGCATTTTGTATATACATAATTTTTTCGATGTTTGCATTTGTACAAAATGGGAACTGAACTCCCAAAAAAAAATCCCTGGACAACCCAGTCAAATGAAATTCCAAACATTCATTAGTGTGGGAAAGGCGTGAGAGGGTTAAAGTGAACACCGCTATCTCAATCACTTCAAAGTAACCACCCCTCCCCCACCAGTATTTACCCCCCTCCCCCCTCTAAATTATAATTTCCATTATTACGATAGATATGTCCCTATCCGATTTTCATTCTGAAAAAGTTCTGAACTCAGTTTAGAGTGTCTCGAGAATTTAACATTTGTACCTAGTGAGTACATTGCAAAAATTAGATCAGAAGTCGGTTGAACACAACTTGGAAACTGTTATACAATTATTACAACTATTACAATTATTACGGTACTACCGTTTACAATTATTTGAATAACACAATGTTTGTTGGGGAAACATTGTTCACCTCTGGCAAACAGGCAAATTGTTCCACCGTCATCTTGTGAACTGTTTTGCTTCCCGATATTGTGTGGAAAGCTCCCTCAACGCCACTCGGCACCCTTTGGCCGTTGATCCTTTTTTTATATCTACCTTTTTGCAAGTTCCCCTTCATTGCCTGTCTTTCTCTTCAAGAATTACCCTCAGAATCGACTGAATTTAGTCGAGGCGTGTGTGTGTAAAACTTGATCTGTAGAGGTGTGATTGATGATTTGATACATGAACTAGAAGAATACCTGTTACTCCATGCTTGTTGCCACTTGTAAGTGCTGCCTCTCTGTGAATCAATATTCATTTTTATGTCACTTGACATTTTTTCAAGAATATTTGACTTTGACTCTTCATCTACATCGGGTGATGACGTTAGTACACCCAGTGAGGTGAAAGTAGGGTTGCCAGTACACCCGTCCGTGCACTACCGCAGTACACCCGAGAAGGATCGGGCTATTGACGCGAGTACACCTAAACAATCCTGTGCGGACGGCCGCTCGATGGGCCAATGATCCCGGCAGTATCTCGTTTATCACTATGTGCGACGGAACTGTGTTTGTGGAAGGGCCTTGAAAATAGGGACGTTATTTTTCGAGGAAATTGTAAGTGCGGGTGTACTCACGTGCTTTCTTTCTGGGTGTACTCACGTACTGCCTTTCACGGCTGGGGAGTACTCGTGCTGGTTCCCCTGGTTTCGGAATAAAACCATCGTCAGTAACAAACACATAACTGAAGGCATATTGGAAAGAGGTGACCCTATAAATAGTCCCAAAAAATGAAAGGTGGTCGATTGGGATAGGTTCGTGAAGATGAAAGGAGAAGGGAGCAAAGTGAAGGGGGTCGATTCTGATTGGGATTGGTTTGTGAAGATGAAAGGAGAAGGGAGCAAAGTGAAGGGGGTAGATTCTGATTGGCCGTGGAAGCGAATGCCAAAACGTGAAAGGAAGGTAGGGTGGAAAAGGTTGTTACAGAAATGAATGCAATAATGGAGAAAAAGGAATTACAAATCAAAGATTTGCCTAACCTATCATGCTTGATAATTTCGAATTTTTCAAGTACATCCAACATGCTTCCTTTCAGGCAGAAATGAAGGAACTCCACAAACTATCTATCTATCTGTGAGATCAAAATTAAGCTATGACTGAATTCATTCAAGTGACGTGCAAAGGCTGAAAATCACCCTTATTATCCCTGTAATCTTTTTCATGTTCCTTTATCCTTTCTCTAAACTTCCTACCAGTTTGACCACAATATTTAAGTCCACAAGAACACTTTAATTTATACACACCACTTTTATGTTGAACATTAATTTTATCTTCAACTAAACTTAATGAAGAGCTGAGATTATTTTTAGTTTTATACCCTACTTTGAACCCGTTAGAAGTTAATATTTTACCAATTTTGTCCGAAATTTTTTCTCAATACGGTAGGTATACTGATTTAAATCTTCTCAGTCGTAGCTTTCCTAACAAGATCTGAACCTGCTTCCCTACTCTTTTTCCTAAGAACCCTACTCCATATTGTATCAATGGGCTCTCCCTCGTAGCCATTACTCGCCACTATACTTTTAATAGTTGACTTTTCTTTAGCTAAATGCTATTCACGTTTCGGTATAGGTTTCGGTAAAGCTCTGTTAATCATACTACGGAAAGCAGCATTTTTGTGGACTACTAGATGATTTTAAGTAATATCACTGTATCTTTCCTATTTATGGAAAACTCGTGTTTTCCATTATTCAACGAAATGGAAAATCAAGAAAATTTAAATGATTACATTCGAATTCTAAGGTGAAGTTAATGAATGGATCTAGGTTATTAATTGTTGTATGATATGAACCAAGTTGTCTTTCAGTCCGTTTCCAAAGAATGATGATTTCGTCTACGTATCTATCCCAATAAAGGAGACTATCTAATTTACATATTTGAAAATTTGTTGTTCAAGAAAATTAAATCGATATAAATATCTGCAAGCAATGGAGATAATGGAGATCTCATTGCAACCTCTGGTTGAGTATAATATTTCCCATCGAACATGAAATAATTCTGATCCATACGTACATACATTAATTACACGATTCATCTTTTTCAATCACATTTAGATTAGAATCGTGAATCAACCTATTAGCAACATCTGTACATCTATCGACATTAATGTTGGTAAAGAGACTGACCACGTCAAAAGGTGCTAGTTTAGCATTTGGAAACACCTGAACATCCTTAATTTGATAAAATTTAGAACAGTAAATTTGGTAAAATTTAATATAAGAATTTAGAACAGTATCTTGTGGTCAAAAATGAATTTTGCTTCTAAACAAACTATTTAACTTTTTCGCCGAGTTATAAGCAGGAGCACCAATGAACCAAGAAAACCCGTCTCATTGGTGCTCCTACTTGATGAATTATTGGCAGAAAGACAACCTAGGTGCATGTGGATTAATTTCTGTAAAGCCTGGTTTGTACATATATGTTTAAGGATATTTTCGGACTTACTATTTTTCTAATCATTTTTTGAAAATTTTCTGTTCAGTACGACGGCAGTGGTTTAAAGTTATTGTCATTCAAGAAATTAACAGTTTTGGCTACATGGTACTCAGTTTTTATCATAATGACTGTAATATTGCCTCTTGAAACACTTTCTCACCTCCCAGTTTTGATGAAATTTGCAACAATCGTGGAGGTTGGGTGGGCCCTTATCTCTACTTATCTGTACTGATTTATCATACATTTAATTAATCGATATGAACATGTTATCGATACAAGGAAGCCGCGTGCCTTGATGTTTTATTGTTGTGGCATCGAGGATCTCATGTCTGTGCGTGGGCAAACAAAAGTTATGAAATGCATATTGGACAATTTAGGGCGCAACCTGCACCTGTCAACTTCATTTCAGCTCATTACGACAGACAGAGATCTTTGTAGAAAGGTCTGAAACGAAAAAAGCGATCGGAAATATTGATTTTCCGCAAACATACTTCTTCTACCTTGGCATACTGAAGCAAAAACCGGGGGGGTCTTTCTAATTGCAAACACCAATGGTTGGAGTTCTACCTATTCACCGGGCTTGAATACATTATTGCCCTGAATTCATTACTCCTGAATAAGAAATAATATTATTGTGAAAATGCATTTTGGCCCGTGTGATTCATTTGTACGTGTTTGCTAGTGTATGCTATCAAGGTGGTGCTCGATTTGGGCGACGAGGCAGTTTCTAGTAACTACCTACTGAATAAGGCGTTTTTGTTATTACTGTTGCCCTTACCCCCAACCGGAAATTGCCATAAACTATGTCATGAATCGTTTGTATTCATATAGATTCTAACGTATATCCTATGAATTAGAAGGTGGCAAATGACTATGAGGTGGTGTTTAATTAGGAAAAGTGCCATTACCTCCACTTCGAAGCTGCATCCATCATCATTTTCACTGAAGGGGTATCATTAAAGTGTGGCCAGACAGCTACCGGACTGCACTTGACTTGTGTGCTGGACTGGATTCGTCATGTGTATTTCACTGTGGGCAGCAATCGGACTTGAGCAGACCTGAGCTGGTCACCAGAGTCAGGTCTAAATCTGGCTCGCTCAGGTTGCCACTGGACTCGCAGTCCCGCTCAACCACTCGTACCCTCTGTCTGGAAGAGTTCTGACCTGGCTTGTTCACAATGCCTCAAGTCAGAAAAATCTGATTTTCACAATTGCCCCATTAATGTAATGTTTAGTATGATAGAAGAACCCTACCATGATATAAAATTCATGTAAATTTGAAAATGCAAATGAAAATTCTAAAAAATTGCTAAATGAATGAAATTTATTGTTATAATTCTTGGAGGTCAAGTTTTCTGTGTACCTGTAGGTATCATGATATTTATTGGGGAAACATGGTCCTCATATTTTGTATCCATCAGCCTTGGCTTTTCAAGTTTTTATATTGAATACCTGCTCCCTTTCGTGCTTTTGTCAGTCACCTGGAGAACACCCGGAGATGATCCTTTCTGGTAATATTTAACATCCACGGATGCTCGATTATCTCTTGATTCAAATTTATTCTTTCATACATCTTCTGTGTTGATTGCATTGGTGATAGCATAGTTGAGGTACATGTCCGTTTTTTGTATTTTGTTTGCCCCCCCCCCCCCCCCCTAGATTCTCTTGCATCGTTGGTAATTGAAATTTATATTCTTCTCTCGTCTTTTTGTTGCAGTTAATTCCATACTTACATTATGCTGATCGTCATCGGGGTGTATAAGAAATGTTTGCGATTCTGTGGAGCTACCATTATTTTACCTCCAACGTCGATTTTCTTTTGACTCACCACTAGTCTGGTTGAACTGCAGGTAAGAATTTACCTGCTCATCTTCAAGTCCCCCCTCATGGCATATATTTACCTCAATAAATTAACAATTCGTTGTTCATTTACAGATTCTTCCCAGCATCAATTAATATTTTGTTTGATTTCTGTTTTATTGGTTTCATTTTTTACTCTTTCCACTCTTATATACTCATTCTTCAAAGAGGCGTTTCAGTGTAACCCAGTTGAGTTTTACTCTAACAAGAAATAAATAATAATGAGTTTGCTTAATATGAACCCATTCAACAACTCATTCTTTTCCTTCAGCTCCTACTTCCCTTCCTAGTTATGTAATGATTTGTTGCTTTTTTAAGCATAAATAGAAGAGATTGCCCATAAAATACCCGAATTCAAACTTGTATTATGATTCGTTGTGGAAATTAAGATGGTATTTTCAAGAGCTCACTGTTGGAACATCTTTTGTTTCAAAGCAATAATGAGATAGCGTTATTGATACAATGATTTATTTTTGAATAGTACACTTTCTATAGGTATAAGCTAGAATACACATCATATAGTTGCTCCACATCTTTTGCACTTATAGCATATATTTCTGGAATGGATCAGTGGTGTTTTTATTCGTCATGTGTTCATTCAAAATTTGTTACAGTGAACAATACAAACTGATATTAAGCCTTCACCAATAGCCATTGTTGATGTGGCTTCCTGCTTTTCCTTCTCTCCAACCAACTCTTTTTATTGTACATTAACCAGTTATTCAACAATTTTTGAGATTTTCAACAATAATTTCGTATTTGAGTTCAAAACAAACCTTTGTAACCTTTTCAGGTTTCTTCGATTTGAAAATCTTTTCCATTAAAATATGTTGAGATTCGGGTTTTGTCTCATTAATTCACCAACTAACCCAAATCAATTATTTCGAAATGTTGGAGTTTCACTGCAAATAATTATCATGAGATGCCCTATATCTCCCTCCCATCTCATAGTCGTTAGTTATATTCGTTTTACCTCCCTGTTATGAGGCAGGTCTACAACCTCTTCCCGTGTGATCTTGATCAAGAATACGAGATGCGAAATTAGTAAAAATGGTACAACAGTGCTAATCATTATCCTAAATATTAACATGATGTATTGCAACATCGTTCTACTGGAATATCATTCTGTTCAGCCCTCGAGTAGTAAAGTTCTAACACTTCCTGGCAAACCCTTCAATCAGTCTGAACTAGATCAAAATATATACATAAGTAGTCAGAACTTTTCACATGCTGTGATTTTTATTCACTGGAATTTTGTCTTCCAATTCTGATAACTATTGGCCAGTACGTCATACGAAGTTGAATGAATGTTGTCAATACAGGTGCATCCCTGAATAAAGGGTTGGTTTCACAGTGGCGCACATTTCTTGGCTAGTGTTTGAAATCAGTCGAAAAATAACGTAGTTTCATTGGAAAATTGTTGGCACTATTCACATGTTCTACATTTCCCATCAGAACTACTCTCAGCCTTGTTGTGAAAGCATAGGTTTGTATGGTACACCTCAGGCTGGAAAAATCTCATTTGAAAATGTTTGGTGGCAGGTTGACTTTAACATTAGCGCTCTTGAAAAATTACATGGCTGAAGATACAGTGGGCAGTAAATGGGAGGTATCTGTGCATTTTTTAAAAATAAACCGAGAAAGATTTGTGATTCAATTCGAGCACCGACCCAAGGATTGTTGGTGAAGATTTATTTAAATGAGCTGAATAAATGTTCTTCATCACTGAATGTCTCATCACCATGTGAGTTCATTATCCAGCCATTATAACTTACTCCACTTGGTATGTGTGATTTTAATTTCCTTGAATATTTCAAAATGACAAGCGTTTTTTCATCAGTGAGTGGCTCCAAATTTAATTTTTTTTTCTTTTTGTCAACAATTCGTTCAACCTTAACTGTCCAGCTACTTTTCTTTCTCATGGACAGAGTCGGCAAGAAGTTTCATTTACCAAAAGCTTCGTTTACTCCTGAAAGTACGAATCTGGAAAACTAGCTATGACTCTGTTAGTGATGTATATATTAAGGTTAGATGGAGTAGCCCATTCGGTGCTCTAAGCAGATTTATCAGTAATCTAGTGTTGCTACTAACCAGGGTCATCTCGTGAACCATGTTTCTGTAATTCCGGATTTGTTGATGATCTAACATAACAGTAAATGAAGCGGATTGGAGTAGAAGTGAATTAGCAATTCAACAAAATAATTTGCTTTTGTACAATAACCCCATTGACCTATTTTGTCTTTGAACAAATTTTCTTTATTTATGCTGTCTGTCTTGTTCCACCTTCTTAGGGATATCATAAAGTTGTTTGCATCCTTGGTCAAATAAAATTGTTTCACTTCCAACATACCATTAGTAAAAATTCCCAAAAATCTATATTTGTTGCTCCATGAGGGGGGTGGGAGTAGTCATTCAATTCCATGGCTTGGTATGGCAACTCTGAATTGATCGTTTTTTTTTTTTTTTTTTTTTTTCAAAATTTGTAACTACTCAATGATGAAGAGTATTCTTACATTCAAATAATGCGTTCGTTATCTTTATTACTGCTACTGGATATTGAAACAGCTTATGAGATTTTTCCTGTGTGCAGGAATAACCTATCAATCTTCTGATTAATGGATCTTCTAATTTGGCTTGGATTGGAGCCCCCCCTCCCCCTCCTACTTGTTTCCATACCTTTGAATATCCTTAGAAGTTCTGCTATTGGTTTTAACAATAGAAAATGTTGAGGTACTTTTAAGTTATTGTTGTTTATTCACTTCTTTTAATTTTTTCAAGTCCATTAGTAGGTAACTAATCCCTTGTCATTTGTATGTTCATCTCAATCATTTGTAAGAGCATTCATTCCCTACATGTTGTTCACGATATAAATTATTCCCATCCAAGCTGCCTTCTTCATCTTGATGTCTTTAATCTTGTATAGGCTTTGTTGATACCTAATTGAAGTTTGCTTGGCATTACTTGTAATGTCATAGGCCTCATCTGTATTCAATGCTACTACTTTCTTTGTTTTCAAGCAGCCCGTTTTTAATTGACTACCTATTTTACATAGATTGTGCATTTATAACTTGGTAATAACTTTTGAAATCCTTGATATAAAACAACCCAAGTATATTTTTTTAAGGTAATTAGGAATATGATTTGTTAGTTGTATGGTTTGGTACTTAGACCATTAACCACCAAAAAATATCTACGATGTACATAGTAATGATATTTTTAACATAAGGGTCATGAAGTTATATGTTATGATCGCTACCAGTAACTATTACTTATTGCAAAATAAATCTTTGTAAAGATCGATGTAATTTATTGGATTTTGTAACATGGACTATTTCCATTTACATTTTGTTGTATCTACTGTCCCAAGTATCCAACACGTCATTTTCTCATCGACTTTACATGTTCCCTACAAAGAATATAGTGTTGGGATAAATGGTTCCCTGTTACTATTTAATCAAAGTACGTATATCAACTAAGAATTGTGATAGCCTCTATTCTATCTTAGTGGAGCTTGTTGGTGGTAAAATCATCACCTTGAATATGAAAATTAAGTTCAACATTTTTCTTATTTTCTAATGCTAATTAGAATAATCCAAATGGACATGCTATGTTGATCAATGAGACCCAGGGAAAGGATTTGTACATAGTTGACGTTTTCACATGTCTTACAGATTAGTTTATTGATCAAGTTTGATTATGATTCTTTATATTCTTTTCAATGGAAGAAGCATTAAGAATTATTTGCCACTTTTCTATGTATATACAATAGCTGTACATTCTTGAATTTATACTAGCCCGAAGATTGTATTTTAATATACTAGAATAATGTTAGATGAACTTTGTTATCGTTGACAGTTGTCTCTAATCCATATGTTAATTTCAACCAGAGACTATTATCTCTGTCTTCTGTGTATAGCTATTATTTCACCTTTTTCAGAAAAAATTATGTACATTACACAGCAACTCAGTGCATTGGTATTGAAGCAAGCTTTTAAGGAAAATTGCTGGTAGGGAGACAAATTGTCCAAACTCTCCATTCTCAATATAAATAGCATCCAATTAATACTATCTTGGATTAGACAATCTCTGTGGTTATCTGTTGTGGATGTTGTATCGAGAAAATTGGCCGTGCTTAGTTTGCTGTACATTCAATTTGGAAAAGAAGATTAATTGCTTGACGAAAATGCTGTAAATTGATCCTCAGTTAACATGATATATCACACAGCTCTCACGGTGTTCTTCCTACGACACAAAATTCTTTCCAGCAGATGTTTCTCGTTAGTGAAACTTTCTATGTAATGGGTACTCTTGTACTTAACGAGGCATGCTCTAGAATTGACAAAACAGGCTTTTACTAATGCTCATATTGCTGGTAGTTTGTTCTCCTTGTAGTAGGAGCAGCAGGTAAGCCCTCATCCATTTTTCAGTGGTCTTTATGTGGTGGGTTTATTCGAATATCTAAATTTTACCCATGTAATCTTTATACTACCTATCTGTTGTTTATTTGAGGTTCCCTCTGATATCGTTGTACTCATTATTCCTTTCTCAACATTTCTATGTTCTTGTTTTCTCTCTTCCTCCCACACTTTTTCATGGTAGACATTCTACGAGACGTATTCTCAATTCCCTTGGCTGCCCATTGATGGGAAAATTTCTATGAAAAGCTCTCCACTACTGTCTGAATTCTATGACTTGTAATAGCCATTATTGAGACGTTACTATGTTGGCAGGATGGGTTAACGTTGTTTTTGTTTATTGTATGTAAATTTTCTTAGTTTTAGTTCATTCGTCTTCATAAATAAACTATGCAACTGCCATTCTTCACACCTACTCCGATGTATAACCTATAAATGTGTAATTACATTTCAGTACTCATCATCATATTTAATACCCAATGTGAGCGCTCAAAGTGTGTCATTCAGTTGAAAAAAGTATATATTATGATGTTCCACATACTCAGGTATATTTTTGATGAATCTGTTCATCTTTTTTGACATTATATCAGAATTTATTGGCTTTTGTTATTTTGAGTGAGAAAAAATTAAGAGTCATTCAAGCTGGAGATTTCTCAAACAGATTTCTGTTTGGATAATTTGTACCCCCAATCAATTTGCTTGTTCTCAAGCATTTTGTGATATGTACATAATAATTCAAGACATTCCCTTTATAATTTCAAAGACCAGGATGAATGCAATAGTGGTTTTGTCCTTATGACTCAGCTTTTATTTGATTTATTATATATGTATATATATAATATATATAATAATTATATATATAATATAATATATGTATATATATAATATATATAATAATTATATATATAATATAATATATATTATATATATAATATATATATATAATTATGTGTGTGTGTATATATATATATGTATGATTTGATAAATGTTAGATGCATAGTGATGATTGTATCATCTGTGAGAATACATGCTTGAAAACAAATGAATTCCAGGTCTGTTGAAAATACAACAATCAAAAACAGGTTATTGCTTCATTATGCCCATGGGGTTTTGTTTTGTTTCCTTCCTTTCTTGGGCTTAACCCCTTTACATTGTCGACCAACTGGTCTTCAGCGATTATCAGAGGCGGCTCCTTGAGCAAAATTGGCCTCACCCCATCAGTAAATTCCCGGTACCTACCTACCTCTTGATTCATTTACTCATGTCCTTTTTGTCAGCACCAACTGTCCGCCTCAGGAAACGTAATTTTGTCCAAATGCTGCTATAGAATCACAAAAATGTAAAACCTATGAAGAATGCCTAGGGATAAATTTTTGTTCGAAAGTTCGATGCTGGAGTGACATCGATATTACATTTAAATCTTATGTCTGGTTTCCCCTCAATCCGGGTGGCGGAGGATACGCGAATTTGTTTTATGAATGGGACAGTACAGCACCCAGAAAGTAAGGAAGTTTTATAAACAACGGATATATATTTCTTTAACAAATTTATATGCAGAAGTTGAAGAAATCTCAAGTTCGAAATTGGTGGTCTATTTTTAAGGTTTGGTAGGTAAGTACGATGAAATAATTTGTGGACAGATATCATTCTGCATTATTTTAAGGTCCAGGCAGTGAGTATTTTTCAAGTAAATAAAACTTCGAAGTAAATTAATCAACTTCGGAAGAGTTCGTGATACAATAGGCAAAGGCGATTTACCTCACTCAAGTCATTACCATAACCCAGAAAGGTGAATCTAGAATCTGTAGACACTAGGAAAGTACGGAAATTTGTCAATTAGGTACAAGACATTTGTGGTGTTAGGAAATTATATCCATTGGTGGGCATGTGAAACCGACTGCAGCAATAAAATTTTAAATTACCTACTTGAAGGTCCATATATTAGGCAGGTACCAACCATTTTTATTTTTTGAACTTGACGTGCCTGAATGCACTTTTTTGGAAACTGGTTTTCTCGGCTATGCCATGAATAAGTGTAGACCCGTAAATCTGATCGCCACTGGTGATAGGCAATTTGATGAATGGTTAAAATGGATAACACTTTCTCGACTCCATGTACTTACTCCTGTTGACATGATGGTGTTAGATAAATATCCTTTGACCAGTTCAGAACTCTGATTGAGTAGGTAATAAGACCGTCGCTGAAACCAAATTTG
Organism: Leptopterna dolabrata; assembly: GCA_954871275.1. Taxonomy (NCBI): domain Eukaryota; kingdom Metazoa; phylum Arthropoda; class Insecta; order Hemiptera; family Miridae; genus Leptopterna; species Leptopterna dolabrata. The sequence goes on along the minus strand of OX940974.1, from coordinate 126,373,222 downwards.
CAGGCAAACGGGGGGGAGGGGGGTAGGTTAATTCAATTTATTCACATTGTGGATTAGTCGAATTGACATAATTCTCGTTAAGTGCTGACATAGTACTTGCAGAATGTATCACAATATTATAGCAAAGTAACATCAGGAGCATGTCGTAATTTTGGTTGAATTTGTTAGGTACCTAGCTACTTTTTTTCCCAATAGGTTCTTACTTCATTTTGTCAAACTGGTAGCAGTGCATGGCCAGCTGAAGCCCGCGGCGCAAGGTTTGGCAACGCTGTAATAGCTTCTTGGTTCAGGCCGCTCTCATAACCACTGGTTTCTTTTAGCTCCATGAATGAATGCTTCAGTAATTTTGTTATATTATCACGAGTAGGTATAAGTAATGAAAACAACGGTCTTCTGAATAATGCTTTATTTAAAAGGTATTGACCCAATACCTAGAACAACAGAAAGGAACAAACAAGATGACTTGGAAAAATAAATGGAACATGAATCATGGTTTGCTTATAGTCTTCTGCTTCTGGAACTTCTTCAACTTGCGACTGTCATTTTGGTTTATTATTCCCTGAATAATACCTACACCTATCTAATCTTTTGGAACCCCCTTCAAAATTTGTTCTTTTACGTTCCAAGGTGTGTAGATGGCGCCGGTATAGTATGCTATCTCGATTCCACAAATGTAATGTCCGTCTGCCGTGTCATCGATATCTACCTTTATTTTCAGTCTAAAAAAACCGTTCTTTCCCACACAGGCTCCAGTTGGGCCCTAGTTGTGTCCTGTATCTCGGCAGCCCGATCGGAAAACAACAAAGGATGTTCTGGGTGAAAAATGGGTGCAAAATTAGGTGTTTTTGAAGTTCTAGTAAACTTCGGCTTGTGAGGTTCCATTTTTTCCATTTTTTTTTTTTTTTTTTTTTTTTTAGGGCGAGGAGACCAAATATGAAGTTGATTTTCACCACTGAGTGAAGTACCTACCGAGGTTCTAATGAAGTTTTAACTCTCAAAATTCAGAATTTATGGGTCAGAAACCTGTGAAAATGGCTGTAATCACCAGAAATTTTTATAATAACACAGGAGTTAGTATCAACAGGTGAATCAGGACAATTCAATGGTCGAAGACAACTTGTCAAAAATGGGAGCCTAATTCGAGTTTTTGGAGCCAAAATTGGTGATAGGTACCTACTGTCAAAAATAGCTATATCAATATTATTACACATGAAATAAACAATAAATGAATAGCCAACATTTTTGTATGTCATATAGAATAATAAACCCATGTGACAAGTACTTTGCAGCGTTCTTTGATTTCTGATCACAAAAATTCTTGGAATAATTATTCGAAATCACTTTGGCCACACGTAATGCTGTCTTCTAATGTGGAATCCCCACATCCAAGCAATCTCTTTGAGACAAATGTTACACGATGTCTTTTTGGTTAGGAGCCTTCAAAAAATTATCCTCGAACTCTTGAGAGATTAAAATGTTCATACCATTCAATGATGAACGTCATAGAATATTCAATTATCATAACAATCACTGCAGTTGTTGAATGATTGGTAGCACTGTAGGTGCGTATCGTTAGATTCAAGAGGCCATTCTTTCTATTCTCTCTCTTGAAGGTACCCTACTTATCTACTGTGGTACCTAATTCGTTTTCAGAAAAGTGTTATATACAAACCACTGACCTTGGTTTTGGTTCCCAATTAGTACGGGGAATCGCACAAATCCACTTTTTCTCTTCATGGAAAATGAAACGAAGTCCCATATTCTTTTGTATTTCCGTAATGACTTGCACCCTGGCACGACAATTTTCTGGCATTTGGTTAATAAATTTTGTTAATGTTATTGTTGTTGAAAAGAATTTTTGCGAACTATCAAAACCCGGAAATGAACAAACCTAGGCTTATAATTTTATTATTGGTGGGTGGCTGTAAATGCCGGCCTGAAGTGCGACGTTGCCAATTCTCTACTGCCACAGCCTTCTCTGAAGCCGGCCGTGAGCAGTGTCAAAATTTGACTTTGTAAAAGGCTCTATAATTTGAAGAAACGTTTAACTTACTGCAATTTGTAAAAAGTTGGCGTCTGGCCTGGGTACACCAATTGAATTTGGTATTTCTGTTGAACAATGTAGAACTTGTAGAACAAAAATAGCACTAGCAGTTGAACTATGTAGAACTTGTAGAACAAATTAATAGCACTAGCAGTTGAACTATGTAGAACTTGTAGAACAAATAGCACCACATCAGCTGCAGAGCAGCACAACAACCATATTGCTGCAAGCCATAAGTCCAGTCAAGCAATTGAAATGAATGATATTAGTTGGTGATAATTGATAATATAGCTGAGGCGTAGGTACCTTCATGTTGGTATATATGTAAAGGCAGGTAACAGGTCGAATTTCATATCTTCCTATTATGTAACTTCCTACTTATGGTAACTTCAACACCATCCATTGATGACAAGTTCGTTTAGGTCAAGATACTGAAATATTCAGATAGGCAACACGGAAACCTAGAGGAGGTGAGGAGACGCTAAAATAATACAACAACAGTATATACCGTATAACGGGGTAGCTTTCAAATCAAGAGGTAAGAATGGGGCTCCTTTTTTTTCTAAATACATTTTTCAAGGTAGGTTAAAATACATTTTTCGAGGTAGGTAAGCTCTGAACAAATAAGTACGCTCAAAAGCATTCCTGTATACTTCGAGGTAGGTTTAGTAGGATATATATATATATATATATATATATTCTGATTCTGTGTTGTATTTAGTCAGTGTGTGTGCCCTTGTTATAACTTACTTATTACACAGCTTATGTATACAGGGTGGTATCAGATGGTGACAACACTGGATGGAGTTACTAACACATCTCTATGAAGAGAGACAGCCATGCTGTGTCGGGTGTCTGCCTTGTTCAAGCCTACAATCACTGTCATCAACTCGCGTCCTAGATTAATAATAATGTATCCTAACTATATTAAATCTCTTGTCAGGTAAAATAATGAACCAAAAGGGGGCTGTCGTCCCTTCTGTATAACAAACAGCTCGTGCATGGGAGTGCAAGACTACCTGTAAAACCACTTGACAAATCAAATGCACCCAGGATTTTCCTCAAACACTCTCCGGATCATTTTCATGAGTTCGGGCGTATGGTGAAGAGTGCAATTAGAACGGTTGAAGATTTGAATACGCTATGAAGAAAATAAGAACACGTCTGCGAGTAAAGATGTTTTTAGCTGCTGAGAGTAACTATGTAGAAAAGTGACAGTATAAAATAATTTTGATGAATAGGTATATAGTGAATTTTTTCAAGCGAAAGATTCGTCTTCCTGAATGCCTCCCATAGTATCTACCACATTCAAAGATAACAGGATTTTCTGCACATTTGATAGTGTGGATGGTGTCCTGATGAAACAGACTGCAACAAAACAAGAGTGCAGAGGGATAAATAAGCAAAAAGTGAAGCATTTAATAGTTACTGGTTAATATAGGTAGGTACACTTCATATTACAATCAAATCAAAGTGTGCACATTTACCATCATTAGCGAGTAGATAGTGGATTACAAATTGGATTGAACTGAATTTGCTCAAACAGCAGCCTGGTTATTCCTGATGCATTTCAGAAATAATAATAATAATAATAAGTTTTATTTGTAAAACATCCAAAGGATATTACAAAGTCAAAAATTCATTGGTCCGTGAGTTAAATAAATTAACATGAATCTACAAATACCTAGTAGTCGCATAAATAACACAAATAACAGTTGGTATTCAAAATTTGAGGGCTACATATTCTTCAATACAATAAACAGGACGGCTTTTTAAAACTAACTAACGTTTTTCTCAACTGGGGAGTAGAAATGTTTTCAAGTTCAGGGGGCAGGCCGTTGTATAACTTGGCTCTGAGGAAGGTCACGTCACGAAACTCAACAGCTCGACCACATACATTCCAACGACCGTTACAATCCCCAGCTCCTTAAGGGGAAATAGCCCGAAAAAAACTTGTAAGAATATTCAACAGATGGCAACACCATCGAAGGCAAATTAATATTCGCTCTCAGTTCGTTAATAATTGACCGATTTTCAATCAGTAAACTGCATTGGATTCAGAATCAGCATAGAATTTCCGGAAATTGGTTCTGGTGTTCAAAATGTCAAAATTTGTACATGTGGGTCACTGGCGTTCGAATTTGGCTAATTTTTTCGGAAATCCCAATTACCCAAATTCTAGAGGGCTGTGTGCTGATTACTATGGTTTTTTCAAATTTAAAATTGGACCACTAAAACCCCATCAATTGTTGTCCAGAAGGTGATGGGCGAGGGGGTTGGGGAGGAAGGCAGCTCTTGAATGGGGGTATGCGGCTTCCCAGTCGGGCCCGAGGCCCCCGCGGCGCTCAGGTACCTGACTTGTAATTCTCTTCCAACAATAGTTTCAACCCAGCTAACCATAATTTTGTCTACCAAAACAGTAAGTTTTCCATTTATCATTTTCAATAATGAACCTTTGTAATTGAGCATGAAAATTCCCCCCTCCCACAACCAAATGTGATGGTTTCCGTTTCAAGGTATGTAGAATCCGAAAATAGAATAAGTAACGCTACAAATTATTATACAACGGTTTATTATTTACCAGTAGGTACCTATAGATGATCACTGTTTTCTGAACTCAATACCTACCTTTGTGCTTCCCACAAGAGAGCCCTAAATCGAGTAGTGGATCCATGCAATCACATTTCATAAATGTGCGGCTGAATGAAGAATTCTATAATTATTATTTGTATATATAATTTTTATTCTATAAATTATTTGCTGGTATTCGTGAGGCGTACCTAACGTTTGTTCAGATTAAAAAACTGCCTATAAAAAAATCCAAAACAACCATCATTCTTCAAACAAAGTATCACGATACAACCAACTCGATTTCATACAGACATGCGTAATTATAATCAGGTGCTCCCTAGCAGTGATATCTGAGCCGGATTTAAAATATCGTTTCATTCACGATCAGAAGTGGACTGAAAGTCAGAGAGTGTGGGCTTTTCGTTGACCGAAAATTTGGATTTTTGGGTGCGTCACCCGATGGCTGGATTGAGGATGAAAATTCAATCATTGAAATTAAATGCCATCAGTCAGCCAGCAAGTTGACGATAGCTGATGCTGCGTCCAAAAACAAATCATTCTTCATAGGTATCTCACAAAGATTTGAAATTGAAGAGAACCCATCCCTATTACTTTCAAGTCCAAGGGCAACTGCACATTGGCAACTGCACTAAATGTTATTTCGTAGTGCATACCTACAGGCAAAGACGTGAACATCGCAGAAATTCCAACCGACGATGAGTTATGGAATCAAAAGATGGAGAAAAAACTCATTTACTTTTACCATCACGCTCTGATCCCTGAATTGGTAGATTCAAGATTGACGAGAAGCAGCCAAATTCGGGAGCCAGAAGTCTCTTTTGATGAGTTCTTATTACTCAGTTGATATTGTTACTTTTGTTATTTATTTCCGAAGAACCAAAAAAGTTATTAATTAATAAATTGAAATTGTAACAACTTCGTTGCTACGTTCATACCCCTTCTTTAGCAAATCTCACGTTTGCTCTATCATACTTTTTCGATTTATTAGAACATTATGTATGAACAACCTACCACATTATTCCAAGTGTCTTTCAGATTTGAAAATTTTAGGTGTGATCGTCCTGGAATAACGTCGATTTGAATAAATAGAAAATAACAAATTAATGACTGCGCAGGCACTGCTGTAACGTCCTAATTATCAAGTACCTACCCGTTGTGTACAACAACACGCCAATATTTCGGTTTTTAAAGTAGGTAGGTGGTCTGAAAATTATCGATGTTGAATGAACAGGGATATGGTGTATAAAGTTTGTGCGTCATGTACAGAGGCGTGCAACTCGTTGAACAGATTGGGGTAAAATAAGATTTGAAATCATCATTTCAAACGGCCAAATAACCAATTACTACTCAACAGGTCAAATAAATATAACGATGCTATTATAAATCAACTGAGAAAGCATAATTATATACCTTCCACAGATTTGGTCTTGATTCGAGATAACCGTCGGTGTCCATTCTTTGAAAGTGCGTAGGTAGGTAGGTATACCTTGGTTGCTTCAGAGAATATAATACGGTTTTGGAGGTTAAAACAGAGGTACCTAGTACCTACTCGTCCCATTACGTCCAACTGGCGTTGAACTTTGAATTCAGGTATTTGGGTAATTTAATTTATTTTTTATTTGTAGTAGGCTATTTGCAGTTTCAGGCGTCTGACCTCGAAGTCACTAATTTTTGTTTAGGAAATCGATCGTCCAATTTGGTACTTATAATTTATTGGATTCAAATGCGATCAGTTGGATTGGGAAGTGAGGAGAGGTGCTTAGTTTAATTTTGGTGTAGGACCACCTAGGTAAGATCCTATACACTAATCAAATAAAAATAAATCACATTTATTATAATAGGTACTAACAATGTTAAAAAGTAAAAATAAATTATAATATAACTCAAGATCCTTGTTTAATTTATTTGATTATTTTTTATTTTTTATGTTATCATCCCTCCCATGACTGATGCATAAAAAATAGCTCACACTCTCGTGTAGTTTGGCACTTGGTCATGGATGGGCCCAAACAGTTTCATAGCAAACCTCGAGCAGGGAGGAAGAAATCTAAAATTTTTGAATGGTGGGGCAAAAACTGTTCTCGGAAATGGCAGGTATCCAAGCTGCTGGGGCGGCGAAACCCCTCCGAAGGGGCCTGGGAAGCCGCCTACCCCCATTCAAGAGCCGCCTTCCTCCCCAACCCCCTAGCCCATCACCGTCTGGACAAGAATTGATGGGGTTTTAGTGGTCCAATTTTAAATTTGAAAAAACCATAGTAATCAGCACACAGCCCTCTAGAATTTGGGTAATTGGGATTTCCGAAAAAAGTAGCCAAATTCAAACACCAGTGATCCAAACATAGGTACAAATTTTAGAATTTTGAACACCAGAACCAATTTCCGGAAATTCTATGCTGATTTTGAATCCAATGCAATTTACAGATTGAGAATCGTTCAATTATTAGCGGAAGGAGAGCGAATATTAATTTAGCTCATTTTGGTGCTGCCACGTGGTGGCGGCTTTTGGAACTAGTCGTCGGACTAGATAGATACAACAACAAAAATCGGATATTCATGGTTGTCATTTACAACAATGTGAACACTATTATTCACTAGAACACCCAGGAAATAGGCCAGCCAGTATAAAAACTGACAGTTTTGCAGACCAGTCAGTCACTGAGAGTGATAAAAAATCCATGAAACTAGAAGGTTTTTCGTGTTTAGCTGCCATTAAGTAGTTGAGAATGTAAAAATATTCATACCGAGCACTAAAGTAGATCTCTTCAATATTGTTGCTGATGATATTACGTATAACAAGGTTCCTGAAATAAAACAATGGCGAAGGGGGGGGGGGGGGCTCAATCATATACTTCACTTTGATTTAATTGGACTACAGAAATAAAAGGTTCTCCAAAATGAGCATCAAACACAAGTAATATGGACGGAGAATAACATCCAAAAAAATAATTTATTTTCTTCATGGAAACCAATACCTGGGCAATTCCACAGAAAGTGTACAATCGGGCCAGACCCCATCCTCGAAATTAAACTTGACTAAACCCCTTCATATATGGTATCATGGGATCAGTGAAATGTCAACTTTATTGCTGTAAAGTTGTGCCATTATCCATTCGTACTAGAAAAAGTTACATACCCTTTTTTGTGTAAAAACACTAGATCAAATTTTGGTATATAGTCATAAACGCTCGATAGACCAACAATAAAAACACCCTGTGAACCAAGTGAAGTTTTTTTCTGCTCATTAAGTATCCCTCAATCATTTCCAAACGCTGTTATGTAACATAAACATGAACAAAAATTTTAATCCAAAATTAATGAGGTTTTTCATGGTTTTCGAAACTAGGAACACACTTCATTTTCACCTTGTTGTCTTCCTGAGGGTCCAAGTAATTGACCTTTATTTTTCATGGGTACTCTAGCCATCCCTCTTTTAGAAATATCACAGAGTTGGCCAATAAATTCTTACGCTGAGCGAATGATTTAGGATTTAATTGAGAAAATGTGGTGGACGGACGTGAGTTTCACGGGACGGCTTTGAGCTGTACAGAAAAATGTCGGGGACAAACTTGAGTAGTTGGTACGAACTTGCGTTTTTTCCCCAAATTTCCACTCTGCAGAGCACAAGCCATGCCTTGAGACGAGGGATAGGAAGTAACAGGCATGGGTAACAAACCGTTAAGAATATAATTTTTCAAAACTCTCGAAATAATACAAATGATTTTAGTGCTCAACTTCAGATTCCAGTGCTTTTTTTCTCTTTCATACCTACTTCTTTATTTTCCTCTGGGCCTTTCTTTTCTTCTTCTCCACCTTGTGTCTCAGTTCGTCGTCATCTTCTGAATCTGAATCTGGTGGGGAGTTATTTTCTCTGAACAAATCCGCTTCAGCTGCAACCCCTTTTTTCTGGACAAAACTGTATCAAGCAGCTTTCCGTAGTCTTCTCTGCTTTCTCTTCTCTCTCTCTATCTCTCTCTGTCATTTGATCAGTCTTCTTTATGGTCCCATCAGCCCTTCTTTTCCTCGCTTTTTCCCTGGATACAACTTTTCAGCTTCCAGCCCTGCTTTTTCAGCTTCGTAGCAGGATCCACTCTCATTTTCGCCCTCCACTTCCTTTTTTTCTCTGCTTCGCCCGTCCTTTTTTGATCGGTACTTTTCCCAGCTTTCCTTGTTTTATCCTTACGTTTCTTAGCACCAGCAACAGCTGCAGTTTTGTTTGGATCAGTAGGATTGTCAGGACGGTTTGAATGAGTGGCTGTTCCTTCTGAAGGCGCCTTTCACTTTGATTGTTGGCTGATGGGCATCATTTAATGCTGAAGCCCCCATTGAGAGAATATTTTTGTGTGGATTAAATTTCATCAGTTTAGGTAGGTACCTACCTAATTGTTTCTTGGCGTTGGAAGGCTGGTGAGAGGCTAGTCTGTTTTTCCCACTCACCTGCTCTGTTGAAGGACCAGAAAGAGCTTCAGATTTCCTCCTGGTTTTGTCCTCCAGTCTTTCTTTTTTCTCTGTATCCTTTTCCACATGTTATTTCTCAGTGTTCCTATGTAGTGCCTCACTCTAAATTTTCCTTAGCTTTGCTATGAAATCATCCTTTATTCACCCCTCTGCTCCATCTTCTATAGTAACCAAGTGTGAAATCCAACTGAGTAAAGGCATCAGGCAAATAACAGAACAAACAACAGACTGAACAGATAAAAGATCAAACCACCTCAGTAAATATTAAAAAACCTATAAAAACAGTTAGAGAGAATTGAAATAGTGATGTAGAACATCAGTCAAAGTGTGAGTCTCACTTCTACATTTACCGGGATGCTCCGTACCTCATCATTCTTAACCAGTAGTCCCACAGAGCTCCGTTTCAAATATCCGCATCACAGGTTAAATAGGAATGAAATTGACATTAGGGCTACTCAGCTGACCAGGGATCCCTCCCTACCTTGACATTCTGATAGTCTATAACCTGGCCAGGAACTTTGCCGTCATTTTGAAAAATACTTACCCAACAATGACTCCAAACTAGGTAGAGGTGTGAGGAAGGAATGAAGATAAATTCATCATCATGAATATAAAACCGAAGGATTTCAACTAGAATGAGAAGTTTCTGTAAGCATAAATAAACCCGGATGTGAATCACAAATAATACCTAACACTGGAACATAATGCCTCAAGTTTGTCCACCCACCTCAAGGCCGTCCCTATCCAGATTTCAGTTATTCACCCGATAACAAAATAAAATTAATATATACCTACATAATGTTCTGTGTGCGGGATTCATGACTTCTCATCCTGTACCTTAAATCAACGTGAGGAACATTACAAGGGCACTAATTAGAAATATCGATCATTGTAGGTAATTGATTCGTCAATGGTAACTTATACCTATGGGTACCAACCAGACTTTCTGTCGTCATGCTTACTGTTTGACTTGATAGAACACCGGGGAAGTGGCCATTAGTGTTCAAGATTTAGAATTACATGCCCCTTCGTACACTTATAATGCTACAAGTTACCTACACCCATCAGCTGCCTCCCATTTGGGTAAGTTCAGCTTACCCCAACCCTTGCCTTTGTGCCTACTACTTTCAAGCTACTAAACCACTGGAAACTAAGGGAAGGGTAGACTTGTTCTAAAACCAATGAAAATAAAGCTTCAATGATTAAATTAAACAATGAAGGTAAAAGTTCACGTGGGAAAGGGACCCATACCTAATCCAACTTTAAATGGTCCATGTTGTTCTGGTTACCTATCTGCGATATAAAAATAAAAACATTTATTCTGGTTTGGAACTCGCTCCCGTGAACTTCTTATCCTCTTTCTCCCTTCACAGCAGCTGACGACAAGGAAAATAGTTTTGTTCATCTCATTTTTCATCCGCAAACATCGGAATATTTCGTTTTCATTTTAAAACGTTTGACGCGAGTTATGAACTCAGTGAAGCTGGGTTCACATGGTCGCGTAAACGCTCAAAAGCGTAAAGCATAAAGCCTCCTGATTGGCTACCGCCTAGTTGATGGGGGGGGGGGGAAGCGTCAACGCCGAGTTCACTTTTGGAGGTGACTGTAGCGTATTGGAAGTTTAGATATTTTGAGCGTTTACGCGCCGTAAAGCGTGCGCAGTAGACCCCATCCAAAATGGCGGATCCGTCACAGCTGATCTCCCACATCTTCCGGTAAGACGAAAGACTCGAAAGACAAAACAACGCGGGAAAACAACAGCTGGACAGTTCTCCCGAGGCGCATTGCACATTGGCCTCTTGCGCACGTTAGCGTTACGCCTCCATGTGAACCAACACTCGCGTTTTCAGCTTTTACGCGCCTCCCACCCTCGCCGCCTACGTCGATTACGCTTTTGAGCTTTTGAGCGTTTACGCGACCATGTGAACCCAGCTTAAGAGTGGACCTACGCTTCATGGACATCGTTTTTTTTAACGATTGTTCCACGTTGACCGAATAACCTAATTCAGCTCAGTGCAGTTTTCTCTGGCCCATACCCTCGCAATTCTGTTCGTTTATGCGTCATATTGTTCATTAACTCATCGGTTTATCCTAACCTGAGTGCTATATCTAAACGTGATAAATTCATTCCCGATATCTGGACTTGATTGATCAATGGGGCCTAAAACCTACAAGCAGGCTACCTCGAAGACGGCGCAGCAGCAAGTTGTTGTCGTCAGAGCAAACCATTTAGGTGAGCTACCACATTTTGACATCGGCGAAAAATTCAATACCTACGTACCTAGAACGTTTTGAGCAGTACGTTGAAGCAAATGAGGTATCGGAAGATCGCCACGTGCCTTTGCTAATTACCACATTCAGTTCCAGAGTTTATGACGTGTTGAGGGAACTGACACATCCTGATAAGCCAAAGGCAATAACGTTTAAGGACCTTTGTGCAATTCTGACGCAGCAGTTGCTACCAGCGACTTCAAGTCCCATTGTTTTTTCAGAAATGAGGCAATCAGAATCCGAGAAAGCTGTGGATTGGTACGTTCGTGTAAAAAAGAAAGCCATGGAATGCGAATTTGGAACCGAATTGGAAGCGCATTCGAAACTTTGATTTGTGGTTGGAATGAAGAAGGGGGGGTTTTACATCGGCTTTGTGAAGAAAAAGGCGGTAAGCCTTTGAAGGAGCTGTACGAGCTGGCGCTATCCAAAGAAGCTACAACTCAGCAGAAGTCCCTGGCAGTTGATGAGTTAGACAAACTTAAATTCAAGAAGTCAAAATCACCCGCATTCAAGCCCTAGAAGAAAGACTCAGGCAATACCAGAACGTGCAGAACCTCCTCTCTTATCAGAAAAGCTACGCATGTAATAAAGGTTCGTATGACTTCCGTAAATGTGAGTACAGAAATTCAACCTGTGAAAAATGCAAGCAGAAAGGACACATTAAACCTGCGTGTAAAGTTAAGGACTCGAAATACCTCAATGATACTGCTTATTCCGATTTCGATTCCAGTGAATTAAATACATTTTCAAACTTAAGTATCCACAATTTAAAATAAAGCTTGTAATGGATGACGGGGTATAACTAGCTGCCCATACAGCGTAGTTTCCCCCTCTCCACTCCAGAAAGGTAGCGAGGTGGTGTGACAGCTGCCCCCAGAGACACTGGTTTGATTATTATGCAATGCCTCCAGGAGTTGCCGATGCTTTGGCAAATCGACCGCCCCATCTGCCGCATGTCAAAAAGATGGGGAAGAGCTAGGATCCAATATGGATGGGATTCTCATATACCATCACAAGCTTGACTGAAAATTATCCATTTTTTCCACACGATTTTGACTGAAAATATTAACGTTCGGTGCGAACTAGACACCGGCAGTACTTTATCGATTTTGCCCTTCAATTTTTATAAGCAACATCTTAGCAACTTTGAATTAAAAACAACTGATGTGAAATTACGCACTTATAATTTCTCGATTTCTTGGTCGATAATTTCTCCCAAGCGCAAATTAGTCCTAAATGTTAAAAATGGTTCTGTTGAGGAAAAATGTTCCGTTTTAGTGGTCATGGGAGGCAAACAACCGTTGATTGGTCGAGGTTTGATTGGTACATTGAAAATTAATTTTTCAACAATCTCTCAACATTTTCTGAGTTCAAATTCCATCCAGGATGTTACACCTAAAGTTTATTCTGAATATGCGGATTTATTTGACGGCAAGTTGGGGCTATACAAACATGCTGAAATTAGCTTGATTGTAGATGAAACGGCAACTCCTAAATTTTTCAAGCCGAGCCCAATACCGTACGCTTTTCGAAAGGGGTGGAGTCTGAGCTTCAAAGGTTGGAGAATGAGGGAGTGCTTACCAAGATTGTCACGTCAGACTGGGGAACCCTGTTGGTTCCAGTCTTGAAACCTGACAACACTATCCACGTCTGTTCAAACTAAAAAGTAACTGCCAATACATTTTTAAAAGATTTTGACCATTGTGTTCCAACAGTCGAGGACATTTTTACCAAATTGCAAGGTGATCAACAATTTACTAAATTAGATTTCTCTTCAGCCTACACCCAAATTGCATGTAATGAAGCAACTGCAACTTTGCTTGCCTGGAGTACACCGAAGGCAATTTATAAAGTAAACAGATTACATTTTGGTATGAAGCCGGCATGCAAATTGTTTCAATCTATAATAGACAAGACCTTAGATGGGTTGTGAAGGTGTTGCCTGCCTACTGGATGACGTTGTCGTAACTGGAAGGTCCATTGAGGAGCACACACGTAATTTGGGAACGGTATTTCAATGCTCACGATAGGCTGGGTTCAAATTGGAAAAATCAAAACGTAAATTTTTTTCAAAAATAAAATTTTTGGGGCACATTATCAACAGTGTAAGCCTCCGAAAAGACCCGAATAAATGCAAAGCAATTTTTGAAGCTCCTAGACCAACTTCAACTGATGAGCTAAGAGCATTTATTGGTACAGTTTCTTACCACGGTCGGTTTTTGAAAAACATGTCTCAAATGATTTCACCAATGTACCAACTTTTGAAAAAACATGTACATTTTGTGTGGACGCCTGACTGTGAAGTGTCTTTTCGACAGATCAAACATGCGATTGTAGTGGAAGTACTTGGTGGGTGCTTGTACCTTTGCGAGTGGAAGTACTTGGTGGGAGCTTGTACCTTTGCGAGTGGAAGTACTGGAAGTACTTGGTGAGTGCTTGTACCTTTGCGAGGCTAGTGACGGGCGAATTTTTAAATGCCATTCTGACCAAATTTTTCCACGGAAATAATGAGGAAATGACGGATCATGGACAAGCCAGATGATTTCCCATTCACCAGAAATTTATCTAGCTCCTATCATTTTTACAAACGTTCAAATGTCGCCACACACAGGCAAGGTAGGCAGTACCTACAACTACTTCTGACACTGACAATAACAAAATAAATCCGAAGCCTCGAGTATCTCTCAGAAGTAATTCTACTGCAAGAAATTCGATCGGTGGAGGAGAGATATGGGCACACATACCAGCAACCCCAATTGCTATAAGTAAACCAAAACGTAAGGTCAGAAAACCTAAATGGTTAAATGAACTCATTAATGATGACGAAGGGTTGTGTACTTTTGAAATAAAGAAAAAAAGCTGCGAAGCCCTTGTCACATGGGTTCATTATTCTATTGGACATACCTACAGAAATGCTGGAAGTACATTTATTGTTTTTTCATATATGCTGTCGTGGTATCCTCCCAGAACCACAACCCTTGTATGTAGAAATAAGATCTCGCCAAATAAACCGATAAGTGGGGACAGAAGACGCAAGAGAACCGAGGGCCAGCCTGGAGGTCCCCACCATCCTCTACTAGCTAGAGGATGGAGGGAGACGGCTCCCAAGCCTATAAAAACTCGTCTCCTGCATCTTTTTCCTCATTCTACGCTCTCCTCCTAACCCAAAAGAATCCGTGAATGGTGGTGGTACGCCCATAACCAATGGACACACATCCTAAAAGATCTCGGGAAATGTGGTGATCCGCCCATAACCAAACCGAGCACACATCCAAAAAGATCCTGGGAATGGTGGTGGTCCGCCCATAACCAAAACGGACACATCCGAAAAGATCCCGGGAATGGTGGTGGTCCGCCCATAACCAAACCAGGCACATCCCCCCTCACACTGCTCGTGGTGGATGTACGCCAAAACACATTCATCACATGTGCAATAATCAAAGTAGCTATTTTTTATGGTTTCCACCAATTGTGGCCCCCAAAAACACGAATTAGGCTCCTATTTTTGACAAATTATCTTTGATAATTTATAGTGCCATTTAATTGTGTTGATTCACCTGTTGATACTACTTCTAGTGTTGTTATACAAGTTTATGGTGATTTAAGACAAATTCCCAGGTTTTTGACTCATAAAAAATGAATTTTGGGAGCTGAACCTTCGTTACAACCCCTCAATTTGTTCACTCTTTGGTCAATATCATCTTCATATTCCGTCTTCTCGCCCTAAAAAGCACGGACAACTATACCTCACAAGCTCATGTTCACAACCTCAAAAACCCCTATTTTTCACCCATAACACCCCTGGGTGCATTCCTTTCGGGCTGTCGAGCTTCGGGGTACAACTAGGTTCCATCCAAATGTGTTCCCAAATGGGGACCCAAACTGTGTGTGGAAGAACGACGATTTTAGACAAAATTTTAACGTAAATTTAACGCTGGAACTTCGTTAGAACCTCAATTTTCCACTCTGGTCAACATCGACTTCATATTCGGTCTCATTGTCCTAGAAAACATGGAAAACGATACCTCACAAGCTCATGTTACTAAAACGCCAAAAAACCCATTTTTACCCCCATCTTTCACCCATAACACCCTTGGGTATATTCCGATCGGGCTGCAAAGTTTCGGGACACAACTAGGGCCCAAATGGAGCCTGTATGTAAAATAACGAATTTTTAAGACAGAAATGAAAGTAGATATGGATGATACGGCAGACGGCGTACGGTGGACAGGCATTGCATTTTTGGAATCTACGCACCTTGAAACGTGAAAGAAAAATTGAGGGGGTGTTATAAAAATTTTTTGCTGAGCGAATACACAGGTGTACTCATTATTCACGGAATAATAAACCAAAATAGAAAAAATTAATATAGAAAATCATAATTTTATTATTTTGAAGACGATAACTATTTATATTATTTGAAGACCCATGATTAATTAGGTGTTGTATTACTTTATAGACTGATTGCTGACTTGTTGTTTTGACTGATGATTATGTTGTGTTGAAGAATTATGAATAATGTTCTGTATTATTGTTTACATTGCACACCTGAAAATTTAGTAGATAGTACCCTGTTCAAATCTACATGAACGTTTTATTTTTAGGGGGGGTCTGGTTATCTGTATATCTGCGATAAAAATAAAAACATTCATTCTCGTTTGGAACTCGCTCGCGTGAACTTCTTGTCCTCCTTCTCCCTTCATATCACATGTAACAATGACATTTTCCCCTCCCCCTCATTTGCCTCCTCATCATAGTTCTACCAATTAATGACTGGAATGTGCATTATTTCAAGAAGTTGACAGATTGGGATGTAAGCTCCCCCCACCCCCCTCATAGAGACTGAATATGTGGCTGCACCATGTTTTCTTTGTAACTGCACCACTGAGCCTACCGGAATCAGTTGAACAAAAGGATGGGTACATAGGTAAGTATATTAAGAGAAGAGACAGGTTGGTTAATCCAAGCCAACAGATTTCAAAACTGAGTGGAACTTGGGAACTATATAGGTACCTACTAACCTTAAAATTAGGTAACAGAAATACCAATACAATGAGCTAAACAACTGATGACGTGATGTATATGGTGTAAGTTGGGACACAAGCAAACTAAAATACTGGAACCCACTCTTTCCTCGGGAGTAGTAATATTGTGGAAACCAGCAGGGCTGAGGTCAGGCTTGTCCTGAGTTCTCCAAGTGTTGACCTCATCAGTCTGCTCTCCACCACTTCACCCGTCGTGGCTGCTGTCCCATCGATCATTTTTACTAACCTGTTCGGTGTGGGAGATGTTCATGAACATCAAGGTGTTCTTCCACCAGTACGGGTGATGTTCTAGAAAGTCAAGGCTGATGCAAAAAGGCTGATAGCAAAATTTCCTGTCACCAGTGATGGAGGACTTTTCCTTCCTGTGCTGAATGTGGGAACATCATAAACATTTCTCTGTAATCTGTACATGTACGTTCTTATTACCAAACATCAGTGATATCCCATGGAGCAGTTCACATCATCATACGAATTCCAACTCCCAATTCTACTACCGATCATTAAATAATCTATATGTACCTGTAAGAAATGAGATTTGTATCCCGGAGTCTGGATATTAGATTCTGGGCCGGTCTTATGGCAGGCTGATGGCCTTTGCCGGAGAGTTCCCACGTCTTACTCGTTTCCTGAATACCCCACTCGATTGGCCGGGGACAAGGAGTTAGCAAGAAGGAAATCCTTACACGGTTAAGTCATTTGATATATATTGCTTATATGTGAAATAATGCTTAAAATAATGCTTAATAATGCTTAAGACTTATCAATTCTAATTAAGTATAATATGATTTCCGTGTACCTTGCATTTCTAGGCTCTCCAGTTCTGATTCCCACTCGCGCCCGCACACTCGTACTGGGAGAATGCGGTAATGAGGGGACAGCAGGGTGGCAAACGGGTGGGCTGTGAGGGACGGTAGGCTCCCGAGAATGCGGGCGTGAAAAAGTTAACCTATTTCTTATCATGGATAACATAATTAGAGCTAGTTTATCAATTACCATGTTTATTTTATGGATAACTTTCTATACCAGGGATAAAGTTACACTGCCAATAAATCATGGATTCTACGGTGACGGGTTTATCAATGCCAACAACGGCCAGATAGCTACCCCTCCAGGGTAACTGAAAAATATATTATTTTTCCCACTGATATAGAAGGTCGTGGTAACCCCAGCAGCCTCAGCGTGGGAGCTGACAAGATCCCAAAAGAAGATAAGCTATTGAATCATTATGCAATAGCTTATTGCTTCTAATGCCTATTGCATCATTATGCAGTAGGCATTAGAAGCAAAAGGCTGGTAAATATAGTGAAAAAATGTGCAATGTTGACTGACATATCCATTCCCCTGTGCCATAATTTGTAACATACCATTTCTCAAGAGAAGGAGAACTACCAGGATCTAGCCAATGAGATGAGGGCAATACAGGATGTGGAATCTGTCATGATAGCCCATCATACTCATAGTGAGGGAGTTGTGACAGAGCACTAGCTTATTATACTGAGCTCCCAAAAGCAGTCCTCTCAAGTTCAGCTCACATCCACAGGTTACTCATCATACCCTGAATTTACTTTAGTTCTGCAGAATCCCTTCAGCCAGGAATTTGTTAGAACAAGCTGTACTGGAGCAGGTAAGCAGGGAAACCTTTTGAACTGAGATTTGAGACATTGGTGAGGAATAGGGATGCTTACAGATGGGTTGTAAAGTGCTTTTGCACTAACTTGGGGGTCTTTGAAGTGGTACTCGACAACGAAGATCATCCAAATG
This sequence comes from Leptopterna dolabrata, assembly GCA_954871275.1. Lineage (NCBI taxonomy): Eukaryota > Metazoa > Arthropoda > Insecta > Hemiptera > Miridae > Leptopterna > Leptopterna dolabrata. Next base: position 126,355,054 of record OX940974.1, on the reverse strand, counting down.
TCATTCAAGATGAGGTGATGTCAATGGCAGTCTCCAAGCATGAAATTTTGGGATTTCTGGGTGAACTGTCGAGTGCACAGTATATTGTGTATTTTTATTATTAAGTACCAGATCATTGGCCTACTCCACAGAAAAATACAAGAGAGACTGCTGGTCTTGATGTGAGACAAGCATGCACCTGTAGAGCTCTCCACTGCTTTACGTCTAGTGGGACAGAAACAAAATCATGCCAGTGCACAACCACGGACACCAACATTCACCAGCTTTTTGAGGATGAGCTAGTGCTATCGTAGATCAAATGCTTAAAAGAGTTCAACAAAACACCCCGTGAGTGTCAATCACCGTTTCGGTCAACCTACTGTCGTGTTGTCTATATACTTTGAGTAATGAATTGATCCAGAGTTCAGCAAAATACTTGAATAATTTTATCGTCAATGTCTAGAAAAACTATTATATGAAAGATTAGAAGTGGTTGCCAGACAACCGCAACATAAATGCTTATAATGGTTCATGGAGATGCTACATCTTCCTCCCCTTTGGTTCAATTCTTCTCCGCAGCTGGTCGGCATGTTTTCGTTTTTCTCTTCGACCTCCACGAGGTACGAGTAAATGCCCCCATACGGCTTCTCCCTCCTCAAATGAGCGATTTCTCATTTTGTCATGATTCCTATTTTGGTTGACTAATGCTTTGTCACTCGTTGAATTCAGACTGGGACCCAGTAGATCTAGCTGTGAATTGACACGCCGGCCATAGAACAGTTCAGCTGGTGAACGCCCTGTGTTTACCTGGTACGAAAATTGGAACTGTTGAAGTTTCAGGTTGAGGTCAGATTCCCAACTCATGGCCTTCATTCACTGTTTAAACGTTTTTAAATTCCCTTTCAGCCAGTCTGTTAGTTTTAGTGTGGTAAGGGTTAGAGGTAATGTGGTGGATATTGTTGGCTGAGCAAAATGATTTGAATTCGGCACTAGTAAATTGTGGTCCGTTGTCGCTCACAATAGTATGTGGCAATCCTGCTCTGGCAAAAAGTTCCCTCAACAATTGAATTGTCTTGGATGCCGTAATTTTTTCCATAGGAAATATTTCCAGAGTTATGTGAAGACACTTCAGTCATCCTTATGGTCGACGGTCCCGACCTCTTTGGACTATCTTTGTCTTATTGACCCTTCACTTCATATCTATTGTCACCCTTGTATATTAGGCTAGGAAACTATTATATGATGTTCAATCGTTCTATAAAGTAGCTCGTGTGTCTTTCTGTCAAATAAACTTTTTTAAATTGACTCCGATTCTCCCGACTTAACTGGCGCCCGAACAGGGAACCTGTGCGCCAAAAGAAGACTGAAGCAGTGACCTAGGTTTGGAAATCTTTCTTCGTGACATTTTATCCCGAAGATGATTTTTGCTTGCTTCGCCCGTGCACTGCAACTGAGGTGAAACTTCGCCCAACGTTTGGCTGAGCTTGGTCGAGAGAGACTTCGTCAAGGCAGAAGACGCTACAGGGATCCCCCTGGTTCTTTCCTTCGAGCAGAATCGCTGAATGAGAAAACCCCACAAGCTACTTACCAGTGGTGGTGAAACCAAACAAGGTAGGAACCTTAGTTTTAAGTTGTAAAAATTAAAATTGAATAAAAATAATTCTAATCAACTGAATAATTTGAAATGGCTAGATATCAAATTAAAAAAGTAGATTATGATCACATTTCTGCATATGACGGTAACCAATTATAAATTGAATTCTTTTGTAAATCAGTTAATGAAGTTTTTCAGAGAGTTTGTGCAGAAACTAATGTCGAGACCGATAGAATTATAATCACTCTTATTTGTTACATAAAGTCTTAGCTCTTCTGAAAGGGCCAGCCAGGTCTTTGGTAATAACTAGAAGTGTTACTTCAATAGTTGATTGGAGACTCTTGAAAGAAAGTTTTGCTGACAGGAGATCGTATGAAAGCCTCAGACCTTTGCCTAAAGAAGATCCAATCTCGTTTGTGAATAGGATTCAGGAAATTAGGAATTTAATATTTATAAGAATTAAACTTGATCGACCAGAACAATCAGAGACAGAACGTAATTGTTTTACGTCAATGGTTGATAAGGAAGCCGTAGTACATTTTTATAATAATGTTCCGCTCATGTTGGCTAATCATATTATGACTTTTGCACCCAATGACTTGGATAGCCTGCGAGCCATTATTCATAATAATTGCAGTTTCATCATCAGTCTTTGAATAAGGCCCGCACTGATCACAATAATATTCCTAACCTATCTCAAAGGAATATCTCTAGACATGTGAACCATCCTGATCACCCATCCTGGCATAAAACTAACTCTTCTCAACAAGAATTTCCGAATAACACGTACCTACGTGCCTGCATTCCCTTCTAAATCTAGGAATTTTGACCCATATTACCAGCAAACGAACCAATTGCCTAACCATTCTAAAAACGATCCTCGCCCTAAATTCTCCCCGCAGAATACAGTATCAATGAGAATGGTCGGACCCAATTTTCACTCGAACAAATTTGTGTCGCTCTATGAAGTGACCTGTTTGGAAGATGAACAATTTGACGATCAATACTGTAACGATTTCTCTTACCATGACCCCCTTTACGATGTTCAGGATCTTCTTGAAGGACACCTTGAATACAATTGCAGGTAAGGGTCCATCTGGACTACTGTACATACGTATTCTTTTGCAACTGAACGTTTTAACACGTCACCCACGTCACAGGATGAATGAAGATGGAGTGGTAGTAGCAAAAGAAGACGTGGTAGGCACAGTGGGAGCTACCAACTGTTAAAAATGGCGAAAAAATATATATGTGGATCAGTCACCGTTATACCATTTAACATGAGCTTTGGGTACTAAAATTTCCCCGTCCTGGTCTTGCTTCCTCCAGTTCACAAAGCGTTGGCCTTGTTTGAAGATTGGGCAATCAATGAATCATTCAGATCCCAATGAAGGTGCTGCAGAAAACTAGAACGTGCAGAGTTTATGCTTATAAAATCTGTTAGCCTCTCTATTAGCTAACAGAGCTCTATAAGCTTCTCTATTAGCTTTATTAGTGCAATGCATACTGCAATGTCTCTTAGATCGGACTTGATAACTTTCTCGGCGGCCTACAACATTTTATCGTCAGGTTTGGGGCTCGGGTGGGCGCCAACACAAGCTCTGAAAAGCAAGCAAGTGCTTACCTGAACAGTGAATAACTCTTCGCCTCTGACAATAATCATGTGAACCTTATAGGGACTAAAGATAGAAATAACGAGTAGTGTCATATCATTCGAGCAAAACGTCCCCCCCAGGATATACCCAGTGAGGTCAAATCCAGGGCTATAAAAGAAATATTAATTTAGAAACTTTGTTTACCTTGTCAAAAGGTTTAGAAAGGAACCAGAACTGCCCAGGGGTTGTTCTGACCTGAATTATCTATCAACAATGATAGCCAACTGTAGCTTTGATGTTTCACTCCCAAGGATCCAAAAAGTACATGTTTCACTCTGGATAAAAAATTGCGTTTCACTCCAGTGTTTACTTTTCACTCCCGGTAAATATGACTAACCATAAAAAAGTTTCAACTGTTCACTTCCATGCCTCCCCCCCCCCACCCCCTCCCAGATAAATGCTCTAGTAGTAATTAATAATAATAATAATAATAACTGCTTTACTGCCATGACACCCAATTAACAAGATAACAGAAAAAGCAAACGTCAACAATATTTCCATAAACAGTAGATAACAATAACTTTGTGAACTACCATCATCAAAAAAACTCAAAGAAAACATTCATTTTCGATAAGAAGGTTTTTGAACTCAGATTTCAGTTGTCTTGCTGGGATATTAATGGAACCCACTGTGGGCTGTAAGTGGAGGATGAAATGGTTTCTGATCATGATGCCGTTGTATTCAGCTCCCTTCTTGAAAAGCTCCAATTGTGGGCAGGGACGCTCAGTAGGTCTCGAATGTATCTCGTGGCGTGGCTGTGATCGAAAACATAGGAAGGAACTGTCAGCTACTATTAGCACGAAGGCTTCAAGACGTACATGCATGGTACAGTTAAAACCTTCTCTCCCCTAAAAAATCCTCTGCTGGAAGAGGCCAGCTACGATAAGAATAGCTCTCTTTTGAACTATAAAAATCCTGTCCATATTATGGTGGTTTGCATAAAATAAGAGCCCATACCTAACTTGAGAATGAAATAGGCCTTAGTATTCCATTAAAATACTGTTCCTGGCAGTTATGAGGCAGAGCCGCCTGAGGCAAAAACAGGTGGAGTTCAGCTTCGATATCAGTGGGATTACGTGCGAGTTGAAAGACAGGTGTTTGTCCAAGCAAATTTGCCTTGGAGGAAAATTCTACCTCGTTTAAATGAGATATAGAGCATTTGAAAGTCTGCTTTTCAAAATGGAGTGGAACAAAACACATTTAGTCTTAGAGAGGTTCAATTGCAGTCCGTTTTGAGTAACCCACTGGCTCAGGGTGTCGCAAACGTGGCACAGAGGAGCGCCCTAGTGGCAATCAACAGTAAAACAGTCTGCCCTCCGCAAGAGGAAAAAGGGTCGAGTCAGTCACGTAGACACAGTTGGTGTGAACAGGTGCTGTCTAATGATAAGTAGTGCTTGTGCCAGTTCTTCAACCATGTATGTATTTAGCGTTGTAAGATAACACTTTAGTATAAATTCAGTATGGTAGTTGTCGATACTCCTCCAACTACACTTCAGGCATTAGCTGTCGATACCCCTCCAGCTAACAGAACGTCATTTCAGAATTCCCTGCTTAGGTGGAAGAGGCGGCAAATTTGGGGACATGGTGGTGGCCGTTCTGGGCACAGGCCCACAGGGGAGAAATGATGGAAATTCAGTTTCGGACTCCTTTCAAATATCTTAGAACCGGATGAACCAATTCAGAGTGAAATGAGTCAGATCTAAAACCAAACGTAAATAGTTGAACTCAACACACCTTTTATTAACCAAATAAACTAACAACAAGGCTAATCGTTCCGAGCCATTTCTTCATCATTAATTGTGAATTAACCATTCACAACATGGAGGCACCACCGAGATTTTTACGTAAGGGTTCTCTTGCACGTCAGCCCGCTTTGTATGGGCCAGAGAATCTTCTCTCCTTTTTCAGAGCGTTTTCCTTCGCAGTCACTCACACAGGGTCACACCGGAGACCCCTCCTTTCGCCAAGGACAGGCCCTCCGCCCTACCAGTCCTTGTGTGTACCCCTTCCCACCACCATGTCTCTCGCCCCTCTTCACCTCACGAGGACACCCTTCTACGTAGGCCTTACGTGTTTTCCGGGTTTTATGTCTTCTCGACTTCCAATATTCAGAAACAAAGTTTAATAGATACCTACCAACGGTTAATAGAAACTGCAACACAATTGGTGTTTCGTACTCCTTCTGTAGGTATCTTTCCTTTTCAAGTCGACTCATGGTAGGGTTTCGTTTTGTTGCAGATACCTTCATTCTACTAGATATTAAATGGAGAACATTATGATTGAGCGTTTGGATATGATGTCCATAAAGGTGCGGGAGGGGGTGACCGTGTGCCAAGAAATCCTCATCAAGTTAGAAGGGGGCTCTTCTTGTACAAGGGGGGATGAAATAAGAGCGAACAGATTACAGTCTCGGTACGAAGGGTTTGTCTCTGAGATACAGTTGTTTTTACAAAGCCATCCTCCAGAGGCGGATCACACGGCCTTCAAAGCAAAATTGAAGGATTATACATCCCTTCAAATGGAAGCCTCAGACCTTCTAGCCGATCTGGAGGTTTATATCTCCCCTAGTTATGAAAAGCCACAACATAGCCAGGTTCCACTTGCTGCAAATCCCAGCCAACTTCCAAAATTAGACATTCCTAAATTTGATGGGAATGTATTACACTGGCATGCATTTTGGGATAAATTCACCTCAAATGTTGTGAATAAGAACGTGAGCGATGTGGATAAATTCTCATACCTAGAACAAGCCCTGGAGGGAGAAGCAGCTAGAGCTATTGGGGGGCTTGACACTACCAATGCAAATTATACCATAGCAGTCGATCGTCTGAAAGAAAGATTTGCAAAACCAGGTATACTCAAGGACTCTCATTATGTGGCTCTACAACAAGTCCCTAGAGCCAGTTCAGACGTCACTGAATGCAGGAAAGTGATGGATGAAATAGAGCGACACCTACAAGTTCTGAAGTCCTTAGGAGAAGATACAAATCACACTGGATTACGTTCAACAATTTTGGATAAATTTCCTAGTGAAATCCTTGATGAAATGCGACAGTATACCAAATCAGATGACGAAACAGTGGATAGCATTAGGGAGTACCTAAAACAAGTGATTTCAGCCAGAGAAGATTTTTCTCGCCGTGAAGCTATCAAAACCACAGGATTGACTTTGCCAATTGGATTCACCACTGAATCATTCTTTGCTGGGGAACCAAATCAACAAAGACAAGGTTGGAACAAAAGGTGGAATAAAAAACAGAACAACAATAACAGTCCATCTTAAAGCTCAAATAACTCCAAGTCCTCAGAATCAAATGTAAATAAACGTAAGGCATCAGAGTCCCAATCACGTTTTGCCCAGGCACCCACAAAAAGGTGTCGTTTGTAAATCATGCTTCTTTTGCTCCAGAACCCATTTCAGTGATACCTGTCCTCAATACACAACTGTGGAAGCAAGAAAAACCTGTTTGAAAAATAGATGTTATCAATGTTTCTCCAATCAGCATCTCACAAATCGTTGCGAGCGCAAGATGAAATGCAGACATTGTGGAGTATTTGGTGCCCACAATCGAGCACTTTGTCCCAAAGCAACTGAACGGGTTGCCAAATCCTCAGAAAATTCAACTACGGTAAACTTCTCTCAGTTTCACAAGGGAGCCGTTCTACAAACAGTTGAAACCCTGATCTCTAGTTCTAATCAGCCTAGCCTGACTTGTCGCATCTTGATGGACACTGGCAGTGAGAGAAGTTATATTTCCCAACAATTGGTCAGACAACTGAAGCCTGAAACAGTAGAACACAGTTCACTAACAATTTACACCTTTGGGTGTAAACAACCAAAAACCATTAATACTACTTTGGTACGCTTCAGCATCCACACGCTACATGACACGGTAGAGGTTTCTGCTTATGCTGTCCCAACTACCACAAACAACATACCTGCCCATCCAGAATTGAAGCGCAGTCTCCAAGTCTATTTCCCGAGCCTAAACATGGCCAAAGATGTGAAGCATGACTCGCCTGCTGACATCATCATTGGGAGCGATCTCTACCATAGATTTGTGAGAACAGAAAGAAAGGAAATAGAACCAAACTTGTTCCTGATCAATTCATGTTTTGGATGGATCATTAGTGGAGCACTCACTACATCGCATAATCAAAAGAACGTTGACTACCAACTATCCTTTTTAACATATATAGAAGGAGGTCAGGGTAAACATTTGGCCACGCCAACCCCACCAGATACACCATTCCAACAGGACAGTATCCGTGGTTTATGGGAACTAGAGCAATGACAGCAGACATTGAAAAGGCATTCCTCCAAGTGGGACTCCAGGAGGAAGACCGAGACGTCTCAAGATTCCTATGGCTCAAGGATCTTACTAGGCCAGCTACAGCTGATAACCTGATTCACTTCCGGTTCTGCCGTGTGCCATTTGGCATAGTATCCAGCCCATATTTACTTGCTGCCACAGTCCATCTTCACCTTCAGCGGCAAAATTCTAACCTCTCAGAACGACTTTCTAACTGTCTCTATGTGGACAATCTTATAACAGGGGCAGAGACTGAAGCAGAAGCTTGTGATCTTTACAGGGAAGCACGCAATCAATTTGGAAAGTTGTCAATGAATATTCGCGAGTGGTACTCTAACAACTCAAAATTTCTTGAACAGATCCCTCCTGAACAACAGGGTTAACAAACACCAACTACAGTCCTTGGTATGAAATGGGATCAGGTTTCTGATCAGCTGATGTTGTCTGTAAAGGATGGTCTCTTTGCAGAAGCTGTGAAAACCAAACGACAGGTTATCATATTGTGGCTTCAGTTTTTGACCCATGTGGACTTGTGATTCCACTTACTTTAAAAGCTAAGCTATTCTTACAGAGCCTCTGGCTGGACAGAATCAAATGGGATGCGCCATTGTCTAAAAAAAGGCTGGATGAATGGAGAGAGTGTTTGGAGACACTCAAGGTGACTTCTCAGATAGCATTTCCTCGTCCTTACAGGTATACTATTCCTAAAGACCTGTTGTCATCTTGTACAATGAATGAACTTCATTGCTTTGCTGATGCTTCAAAGGATGCCTATGCTGCAGCAGTCTACTTACGAGTGTCAGTTGGTTCTCACTGTTCCACTAGCTTAGTAATGGCACGTCTTCGTTTAACTCCTCTCCGCAATAGAGAGAGTTGGACCATACCAAAGCTTGAATTAATGGCAGTACTCATTGGCACCAGACTAATGGCATATGTTCAAAGAGCTTTGGATATTCAACTCACAAATTTACTGCTATGGACAGACAGTCAAGTAGTTCTTGGATGGCTCAAGTCTGACCGATTATTACCCCCATTTGTGACTCGGCGTCTTGCTGAGATCAAGAAATCAACCTCCATACAGTTTCGTTATGTACCGTCATCCAAAAACCCTGCTGATATGGCTACTCGTGGTACAAAACGGGACCATATTCCATCCATGTGGTTTGTAGGGCCAGACTTCCTCTATAAGAAGTCACATAGTTGGCCATCCCAGTATACAGTGTCAGTGGATGTACACACACCATGTACAGATGGCAACCAGCAGAACACTCTTGTTGCTATTAATACGTCCACACCCATTCAGGATCCACCTGGGATTGCCCTTCCAGACCAAGGGACTGTTCTATCCATTGAGACAGTTTGCAGACTCCAACAGACCTACTTCCCGGAGGAATATGCTGGCAAACCTACATTGCTAGCAAAGACTATGAATCTCTTTCTGGATAATCACCACTCAGTTGATTCTCCGGATACACACACTAAACCACCATGTTGGGGTGACCCATACACTCTCCCTGCTTCGCCAGTACTATTGGGTACCTCATGGTACAGCATGCGTAAAATCGGTATTAGCCACTTGTGACCAGTGTAGAAAGTATGGTGGAGGCCCATACCAGTTGCCCAACATGCCGGATCTTCCTGCATCACGGGTCTCCTACAGCACTCCATTTTCTTTTACCGGACTGGAATATCTGGGACCTCTCAGTGTCACAGTTGATGGCTGACTTGAGAAAAGATGGATCTGCCTGTTCACATGTATGGCAATACGTGCAGTCCACCTTGAAGTGGTCACAGATATGACTGCAGAAGAGTTTACTTTGGGGCTCCGACGGTTTGTAGCAGCAAGGGGGACGCCATCCCTGATTGTCTCTGACAATGCCTCACAATTCAAGGTTACTGCCACAGTACTTACATCAACATCATTCAATGGGCAAGGCATCGCGTGGAAATTTATTCCAGAACTCTCCCCATGGCAGGGTGGGTTCTATGAACGGATTGTCGGACTGATAAAACACTGCTTACGCCGCTCCCTTGATCGAACACTATTGAGGGATAGCCAGCTTCTTACTGTAGTTAAAGAGATTGAAGCAATCCTGAATAGTCGGCCTCTAACAACAGTTGGCAATGACATCGAACATATTCTTACACCATTAGATTTCTTGAGACCAGGTGGTCCTCCTCTTTTGGAACCCCCACTCACCCATCAAGCAGCGTCAGACATCCAGTCTAATCTGATCAAAGGTTGGCATCAGAATCAGAAGATGCTTCAAGAGTTCAGGAGAATGTTCCTCAATCAGTACTTGGTTGGCTTTCGGGAACGATTTCAGTTCCACCACAAACATCCTAGAGTGGTGAGCCATTCTACCCCATCTGTGGGGGATGTGGTTCTTATTAAGGGTGAGTCCGCCAACAGAGCCCACTGGAATGTGGCAAAGATTGCAGCTCTGTTGCCTAGCCGGGATGGCCTTGTCCGCACAGCCCGTGTGGTACACCACACAGGGCGGGAACTCACCCGTCCAATCTGTTATCTCTACCCTCTTGAGATTCCTACAGCCACGCAAGCACGCCGAATCAGAGACTGGACAAGCAACCTGCTTGCAATGGTCCTCAACTCCCATGGCACACTCTGCTCTGACAAAACTTGTTTGTAAATTAAGTTTGTGGGCTATTATTCAGTTCTATACTTCAGTCTTATGGACTATGATTCACTTCTATAGCTGCATAGCTACTTAGGGCATTCCTTTTATCTTTATTCTTCAATGTTTATCTTCAATACACGTTTGCGTTTAAGTTCTCGTGTTCTTCCTTCTACATTCCCTCCTGTTGTACTTCCTTGCCTGGGGAGTGTCGCAAACGTGGCACAGAGGAGCGCCCTAGTGGCAATCAACAGTAAAACAGTCTGCCCTCCGCAAGAGGAAAAAGGGTCGAGTCAGTCACGTAGACACAGTTGGTGTGAACAGGTGCCGTCTAATGATAAGTAGTGCTTGTGCCAGTTCTTCAACCATGTATGTATTTAGCGTTGTAAGATAACACTTTAGTATAAATTCAGTATGGTAGTTGTTGATACTCCTCCAACTACGCTTCAGGTATTAGCTGTCGATACTCCTCCAGCTAACAGAACGTCATTTCAGAATTCCCTGCTTAGGTGGAAGAGGCGGCAAATTTGGGGACATGGTGGTGGCCGTTCTGGGCACAGGCCCACAGGGGAGAAATGATGGAAATTCAGTTTCGGACTCCTTTCAAATATCTTAGAACCGGATGAACCAATTCAGAGTGAAATGAGTCAGATCTAAAACCAAACGTAAATAGTTGAACTCAACACACCTTTTATTAACCAAATAAACTAACAACAAGGCTAATCGTTCCGAGCCATTTCTTCATCATTAATTGTGAATTAACCATTCACAACACAGGGCTCCAAACATTTCTTCCACAATTTGCACATTCTTCAAAGGAGCTCCTTCTAACCAAGAAATTACTGTCATCAGCAAAGTTTGCAGCCTTGAGAACAGCAGGCAAGTCATTTACCATGATAAAAAAACATAATTGGACCCAACAGACACCCTTGAGACACTATCTGAGAAGACGCCTTGTAGATGATAGGTGCATCATTTCAACTTCATCGATGTTTACTTGCCATGGTCGTATGTGCAAATATGATCAGAACGAATTTAAGGGTATTCCCCGCACACCATTTTTTCTAGTTTGAGTAAAAGTAGCTCATGAGAGGTAAAGTCAAAGGCCTTGGCCATGTCAACATAACAGCCTATGGCATAGTAGCCAAGATCTACAGCTTCCAGTATAAATTCAGTCATATCATAAATGGCAGTCTCGGTAGATCTATTTTTCAGAAATCCATGTTGGTGTTTGCTGAAGAAGTCAAAGGAATTTAGAAATCCTATCAATCGTACCAACATGGGGCTCTGAAGCAATTTAGCTAAGAACCTGAGAAGGCTAATGGGTCGATAATTGTTGACATCTTGTGCACTCCCTTTTTTATAAACAGGAGTGACTGAGCAGGGTTTTTAAACATCGGGGAGGATGCCAGCTTCAGAAGAACAATTAAATATATCGCAATTAGTTCTATTACAGCTTTGTACATATGCGCAGGAATACCTTCGGGGCTCCCAAAGGTATTTTTGAGTTTGGCACATGTTTTGATGATAGTGACACACTTAGTGCTATTTTTGAGAGGGCTATTATAGTGCATTCTATTCTTTGACTACCACTAAACTACCTGTTTGTTTGGAAGTAACAAAAATAATGTAAATTATTGTTCAACGTTTCGTACTCTTTTGTATAGTAGATTAGTAGATTCGACAGCAATGATTTTGGTTTGTTATTCTGTGAATAATACACCTGTGAATTCACTCAGCAAACAAATTTTCGAACACCCCCTCAAAATTTTTTTATTTTACGTTTCAAGGTGCGTAGATTCCAAAAATGCAATGTCCGTCCGCCGTATCATACATCCAACATTATTTTTGGTATACAAAAGTCGTTATTTCATATATACAGACTCCATTAGTAATATGAGCTTGTGAGGTATTGTTTTCCATGTTTCTTAGGGCGAGGAGACAGAATATGAAGTCGACTTTGACCAATGACCGAAGAATTGAGGTTCTAACAAAGTTTCAGCGTTAAACTCACCTTAAATTTTGGTCTAAAGTCGTCGTTCTTCCGCACACAGGCTCCACCTGGGCCCTAGTTGTGCTCTGAAGCTCGGCAGCCCGACCGGAATACACCCAGGGGTGTTACAGGTGAAACATTTGTGCAAAATTAGGTATTTTAAAAATCTTTTTTAGGGCGAGAAGACCAAATATGAAGTTGATTTTGACCAAACAGTGGAAAACTGGGGTTCTAACGAACGTGGGATTATCTGAATCACCATAAATTTGTAGAATAACACTGGAATTAGTATTAACAGGTTCACGACAATTAAATGGCACTACCAATGATCATGGATAATTTGACAAAAATAGGAGCTTAATTCGAGTTTTGGAGGGCCAAAATTGGTGGAAACATAAAAAAAAGGCTATTTCGTTATTGCTCATGATATGAACAGCCAACATTTCTGTAGGTATGTACAGTAGAATAATAAACCCATGTAATTAGGATTTTTATATATATACCTTTTTAAAGTGCCTTTCTTTATAAAGATACCCTTGTATCTATTTGGTTGAAACATTCAACATAATTCTATCCTGCTCCCATCATTTCTACCATGATGAAGGTCCCAACCTATCCCATGTTCTATGGGCCTAATGGCCTTTTTGCAATAAATGATTTTTGATTTGCTTGTTTAATTCCTCCCAACATATATATGTACTATAATAATGGATGCTGTAATGGAAATGAAGAAATGCTACCAATAAAACACAGCCTAGGGAGGTACGTACCCCATCACTGTCAGGATGACCCCATTAATTATCACACTTCACATCTCACCATAATCGAGATTTCATATTTTCGTTACGAATGAACATGTATTGGGAAGTGCATATATAAAACATTTGTGGGGTTGTTTGGCAGTTATGCGACAGACACGTAAACAGGTAAAGGTAAAGGTAAAGGTAAAATTTATGTAGAGGTAAAGTTTGACAACACCAAATCTTGAAATCTCCAGCCACAGACTAAAGAGCTTGCCGTTGACATTTGAAACCTAGAAGTCATTTTATTACAAACCCAAAGCATTTGAAACTACAACGTGTTAAAAATAGATATACATATAAAAGAAATAACCGTTGGCAATGAACATTTTTCAAAACCTATAAACTAGATGAAATTCAAAGCAATAACAACTCGAGGACTAACTGAATGCGTGACATAAAATAAAACATAACGAAATTAATTATTTGTCTAGTTCAGACATGAAAGCTTGGCTGAGCAGTTAATTGGTAGGTGTAAAATAGGGCTTACTAACTATCTGAATTAAAACCCTTAAAACTGTGGGAGAGAGAGCGGTGTAGAGCAATATTAACAGTACATAGACACATAAGTTACATCGGGATGCATTTGCTCAGCCATGGTATGGCATCTGAACAGAAGCATTGCAGTATTGGATACTGTCAAATTCTCTCTTTTCTCAATAAGCTTAACAGCAGCCTCCTCTATCTCTGACAAACATCAGCATGTAAACATAAACATCAGAATGTAAACATGCCTTTTATCCAAATGCTACACCATTTTAGGCAGCTGATATAACGTGAAAACAATAAGCAATAACGAAACAATAACCATGACAAGCTCACCATAGGTGGGAGCAAAAATTATCCTAACAGACTAGCAAAGAGAAAAAATCAGATCTGTACATGGAGCTTTCAACTAATAATCTAACATAAATACTAGTTAGACACAATATACCAACTTGGTGGTCTCAGTGACAGGATGCACTACCCTCAACCCTTCCTGAGGTGTAAAAAATTAATCAATTATATTAATTAATTTAAAAAATTCAATAAACATTGAGCATGGATCAAGGTGAGGATACTGGCAGTAACCAGAACAAGTGGTCACTGATGGAACAAGTTGAAAATATCGGTATCAATTTTGTGCCATGTTAGTGATATTCTTGTTTCCCAACAGTTATAATGATTATAATATTAGTGGTAAAAAAATGGCACACAATCAATTATTTTAAATAATAATAAACAACATCAATCTGACATACCAATCCATTACCACGAGAACAATAATTGAGGTTTTCTGGTCCACACCTTCATCACAGTATTCACACACTAACTGGACACAGTGCAGATGGATAGTCTTCTTCAGGTACTGGACGTTATCAACACCACGATTACCTGGCATGAACAATGTTATATTAGTGGATCAATCAAGGGGGTACGAACAGTTAAAACAAACGGGAGAAATAAAGCACTACCCATTCAAAAACCCCGACCCTGTGGGTTTGGGGTCGGAAATAAATCGATGATTTTTGAAACAACCTATACCCCACTTTTTGGCAATGTAGCTTTTTCACGGACTCTCCTTTTGAGATATGAAACAACCGCCTTAACGTGTTAGGAGTGGGTTACAATGAGCATTGAAAATCCTGATGAGGTTTGAAACAACCTTCGTGCTGGATATTGGTTGTTTCTGCACTCTCCAATGAGAAATGCCAAACCTTGTACTTTGAACCATAGTTTACTTTTCTGTCATTCGTTTTTAGTTTGCTATCCATTGTTGTTCAGTAGCGTTTCAATGTCGCTTGGGTGTAGTAATGGTGTTCGTTTAAAGTAGTTCTCTTCCTAATTTAGTATCAGTTTTTCAAATTTTTTTAAATTTACATAAAAGGAATGTCAAAGCTCCATAAATTTTCACTGAGTTGGTAAAAAAAACAATGATTTAAAAAAGGTCTACTCTAGACATTTCATAATAATTTTTTCTCTAAATCTAAAAGGTTTTCTGTAAGGTTACGTAATGGTGTATTAAACTGTTTCTTTACTCTGCAAGAATTTAATCGACAGTTTTGATTCAATGAAGTCTCCCTTAACAGTACAATGTTTCTATATCGTAATTTTCTTTCAGTAACTCAATTATTGCTACTAAAAATTCGTTGATTTTTGAAACAACCGAAATCCACCAATTTTGAAAATTCAAAACTCATAAAAAATTGGGCAAATGAGTGAATCCATTCTTGAGCTTATTATTAACACGTTCCGAGCGGCGCCGATTTTGGTGGAGACTCCCTGTGACGGCACCCGTTTTTTCGAGTTATTTGTTGATAACTGCTTATCATGATTAGTTATGAACGAAAACTACAATGTGGAACCAAAATTGGAAGAAAATCATTGATTTATAGACGTTGGATCTATCGATCCACTTCGGCGGTAACGTACGACGGAATAGGCAACCCGCAATACAATCGGCGGGTTTTGGTGGAGACTCCCTGTGACGGCACCCGTTTTTTCGAGTTATTTGTTGATAACTGCTTATCATGATTAGTTACGAACGAAAACTACAATGTGGAACCAAAATTGGATGAAAATAATTGATTTATAGACGTTGGATCTATCGATCCACTCCGGCGGTAAGGCAACCCGCAATACAATCGGCGGTCTTTTGAAGCCTAGACTCATGAATAACGACCTACCGTGGTTGGATGCCAAAGGGGAACTGAAACAGATTCCTCAAGGAAAAAAGGAACACAATAATCACAACAAAACTGAACATTGTACCCGAAAACATCATCCAAACGCGGCGAGAAAATGTTGGTAAACAAACGGCTTGGAATAACGAAACGGAACGCAGTCTCTCGGAGGTCAGATCATCTAGAATAAAGGTGTTAAACTCAGCAGTCACTAGAGTGCGCGATAGTTCAGTTTCAGAGCAGAACGTAGAGGCCTCTTATCGTAGAAACGCTCCCCGAAGCTGGATCGATAGATCCAGACTGGGTGAATTGAACGGCAGGCCTTGGATCGATCGATCCATTCCGCTCGGAACGTGTTAAGTAGTGTAGTTCCAAGTAAAAAATGTAAAACTTCCAAAACGTTGAGAACAACAGACAAAAAAATAGTTTTTTGCTCTCCTGTACAATTTGTTAAATGGCGTATAGGTTGTTTAAAAAACCATCAATTCAAATGTACCGCCATTTTGAATTTTAGGTACATTTTTTCGGTTTTTCCTTTCGAAAACCATTTTTTTTGTAACTATCACTACTTACAGTTACAAAGTGATAACACATAAAATTTCCTACCAAAAAAATAAAATAAATAAATACGGGTTTTTCTGCAGCTTCAACCATTTATGAGATATGTGCACGTTTAAGTCGGAGACAGCCACACCCTGTCATAAAAGAACTAGAAAATCATATTCAAAATGTCTTCTGGTGTGGCAGGGTCCAGGATGCGGACCGACTCAAGGGCTGACGACACTTCATTCCAACCTCTTGGGCTCAAGTGAAGTTTCCAGCCACAACTTAATTTGATGACACACCAGGAAAGCATATTGCGCCACAGCATCCTTTGTGGAACCAGGTGTACTGGAAGGTGTTTACAGAGGTCTGGCTGCGAGGATCTCTATATAATCCAAGGAACACCCGGCTCTCCTGCTTCTGGTAGGGCCTCTGGTGTGCTGGTTGGGCTGTAGAAAGCTGGTGGTATAATCGCCTTGAAGGTGATGATTCTTGTGTAACGTTTTGACTATTTTAATTTTTCCAGGGTTGTAAGTGGCTCACATCCAATGAAGTGACACATCCACTGAAGACATAGAAATGATATTGTTATAGTTTTTATCGTTAGTCTAAATTCATACACCAATTCGAACACCGAACTGAACTTTTTATTCGTAAACATCTAAACAACTAACATATGCAACGAAGGAACTCAAACAACTAGTGCAGTAACCTCACATCACTCCCCTTCTTCGGCCCCCTCTCGCAAATCCTGACTGTCCGCGTGAAATGGCGCCAAGGTGTCAGCATGGACTACGCGAGCCTTCCCCTGGGGTGTCCTGATCCGAAGGACAACCGTTGACAAGGCTTTTAGCACTTTGCAAGGTCCAATCCAAGGGGACTGGAGCTTCGGACACACGCCGAGCCGCCTCCGAGGTCGATAATGCCAAACAAGGTCGCCTGGCTGGAACTTGGGGACCCTGCTACGGATGTCATATCGCCTCTTTGTCTGGAGTGCCCCTTTCGTCAGCAGCTCTCGAACAGTCGCGTGCACCTTCTCCAGACTGATCCTCAACTGCGCCGCGTAGTTTGTGACTGGCATCTTCTCCCCAGGAGCCTTCCCGACCTGCAGATGCACGGGCAACGTTAGCTCTCTCCCCAGATTGAGCTCGGCAGGGGAAAAGCCCGTCGTCGCATGTTCTGTGGCTCTGTAGGCTAACAGAACTATGGGCAACTGGAGGTCCCACTGTGTCTGGTCACCCTCAATTGCCTTGGCCAGCATCGCCCACAGAGTGCGGTTAAAGCGTTCTACAAGCCCATCGCTCTGCGGCCTCCCCGGCGTGGTACGTGTTTTATGAATCCGAAGCAGCTGCATAACCTCTCTGAATACCTCTGACTCAAAATTCCGACCTTGATCTGAATGCATCTCCAGGGGTATGCCATAGCGGGAAATGACGCTGTCCACCAACCCCCTGGCCACCGACTCTGCCGTCATGTTTGGCATTGGGAATGCCTCCGGCCACTTAGTAAAATAGTCAACCACCACAGCTATGTACCTGTTACCTCTCGGTGTCAACGGTAGGGGTCCCAGGATGTCGATGGTGACCCGTTCAAATGGCACTCCTGAGGTGAGGGTCTGTAATGGGGCTTTCTTCTTGGGTCCCCCTCCGCTCCTTTGCCCACACTGCTGACATGTCTTGCAATACATTTTTACATCTTTGACCAACCCAGGCCAGTAGAACCCCGAACAAACCGCACTTAATGTCCTTCGCCGTCCGAAGTGGCCAAGCCCGTGTGCCGACTCCAGGACTTCCTTGCGCCTGGCCAGTGGAGCCAGAATTTGGCTTACCCGTTTCTTGCCAGACTCGTCTTCCCATAGCCTAGTCAGTACCCCATCCACCAGGCATAGGCTGTCCATCATCGCTAACAGTGCCTTCACAGTAGAACTCAAACCCGCTACCCGTGGCCAGGCAGGTCGCTCCCCCATTTCCACCCACTTGTAGACGGGTCCAATGTCGAAGTCTTGCAACTGTGCCTCCCTCCACGCCTCTGCCGACGTCTGTATCCGCGTTCTGCCAATCAGCGAAGCAGCCTCCTGCTTCTCTTCCCGCCGACGGCAATATTTGCAGTCAGTCTCTAAGCAAGGTCGGCGAGACATGGCATCCGCATTTCCATGCTGGGCCCCTGGGCGGTACTCAACTTCCAAGTTGTACTGGGATAGAAATTGTAGCCACCTGGCTAATTGTCCATCTATATCCCGAAAGTTGCGCAACCACTGTAGAGAAGCATGGTCGGCCCTCACCAGGACCTTCTCTCCGCTGTCTAGCCCATAGGACCTGAAGTGTTGCAGCGCCTTTATCAGGCTCAGTAGTTCCTTGCGTGTTGCACAGTAATTGCGCTCCTGTCGGGACAGGCATTTACTGAAGTAGGCAAGGACCCTTTCCTCCCCATCTTGCCTTTGTGACAAGACGGCTCCTACAGCACGGTCACTCGCGTCAGTGTCAACCACAAACATGCCTCCTGGAACCGGATGCCCCAATATAGGTGGCTGTGTGAGTGCCCTCTTAACAGCATCAAATGCTGCTTGACAGTCTTCGGACCAGACAAACTCCCTGGTGCTGTCCTGCAGTGCATATAAGGGACTCATCCGTGCGGCAAAATCTTTTACAAACCTCCGATTATATGAGCACATGGCCACAAACGTCCGCAGCTCCTTAACGTTCTTTGGCACAGGCCACTGGAGCACCTTGACGGCCTTCATCGGATCCTCTGCTAGCCCTTCCCCCGATATCACATACCCTAGGTATGTCACCTGTCTCGAAAAAATGCGGCACTTCTTTGGGTTCAGCTTTACCCCAGCTGTCCTTAAAACTTGAAGCACCCTTCGCAGCCACTGTAAATGGTCCTCAACATTGGGGTTATCGATCAGCACATCATCCAAATACACTTTCGTTCGTCCTGCCCGCACCTCCTCGTGTAAGATCCTCCCCATTGCTCGCTGAAACGTGGCTGGTGCATTACATAACCCAAAAGGCATGGTAGTGAACTGCCACAGTCCCCGTGGAGTGCAGAAAGCTGTCTTCTCTTTGTCTCCTGGTTCCATCGGCACCTGCCAATACCCGCTCTGTAAATCAAGGGTAGAAAACCATGAGCTGCCGGCAAGGTCCCCAATCAACTCCTCTATCTTAGGCAGGGGGAACGAATCCTTTTTGGTCACGTCGTTCAACCGTCGGAAGTCCACACAAAACCTAGTCGACCCATCCTTCTTTGGCACGAAGACAATCGGGCTTGCCCAGGGACTACAAGAGGCTTCAATGACCCCCGTGCTCTCCATCTCTGCAATCAGCTTCTCCACTTCAACTAACCGGTGGGGCGGGATTCTCCTGGGTGCTTGCCGGATGGGCTGGTTGTCCCCCACGTCAATTCGATGTGTACACCCTTCAATCTTCCCCAATTCTTTTCCCGACCTGGCAAAAACATCGCTGTAGTCCACCAATAGTTCCTTCACCATCCGTTGTTGTCCCGCATCTAGGTGACCCTTAGCATCCTCAAAGAGTTTGAACAGGTGGGTAGGTAGGTCTCCCGGCTCCTCGGTTTCCTCCCCTCTTGCTCGCCCTATGTCAAACGGGGTGAGCTGGTCCGGGTCATCCCCTTCATCGTCCAGTTCCACAACTCTGCAGGGATCTTCAGGTATTCCATCAACCCGCTTCCCCTCCACAGCCAGCCAATTGCCAGCAGGGTTGATCAGGCACTTATGGTTGGCCAGGAAGTCCATGCCCAGGATACACTCCTCCTGTATGTCTGCCACCAGTACCATCTGCTTGCGGGTCTTCCCATCCCACAAATCAAGCTGAATGTCTGCCAGGCCTCTAGTGGGTATGACATCCCCTGACACCGACCGTATTCTGGACCCCCCACTATTTACCAGTGGTACCTTTAGCCTGTCAACCAGTTTGTCCTTGACAATTGTACGGGTAGCTCCTGTGTCCACCACCAAGTCACAGGGAATCCCATTAACCTTTCCCAACACAACCAGTGATCCAACTGAAGCTCTGTAGATAACACATTCCCCATGGCTGGTGTCGTCGGTCCGAGGACAAGGGGACTCGTCTCCTGAGGTCGGTTTGTCCCCATTCATTCCGACCTCCGTTCGTTTTCCGAATGTGCGTGAGTGCCTGGTGGCTGATCCTTCCGTGTTGGGACTGGCCTACTACCCCAATGTGGAACATGAGCACTCATGGGCCGAGGTTGGGGGCAATGTCTTGCAAAATGCCCTAGTCCAGCACAACGCCAACAAGTAATGGGCCGCCGAGATAGTCTCTCCTGACGCTGCTCCCTTGCCAGTCCCCTGTACCGGCTATCCTCTTGAACACGCAAAATGGGACTGGTGGTCTGGCCCTCAGTCTCATCCAACACTGAGTGCTCGTCACGCACTGCTAGCCGACAAGCCCCAGTGAGGGGCACCTGCAGGACGGCTTCCAATCTTCTAGCAACATCGAGTGCTTCATCCATCAGTTTTGGCCCAGCTGTCAACACCTTCTCGCGTAGGGAGAGGTCCCTCAGGCCTTTCACGAATAGGTGTACAACCATGAGCTCTGTCCCTTTTGATATTTCTGGTAGGGCCCGGCGGGCTAACTTTCTCATGGCCTGGTGGTAGGTGGCAACATCCTCTTTAGGTAGCTGGTATCGGGTCATCAACAGGGTCATGAATTTTTGCTCCTGGTTCCTATGGCCAAACCTCGTCTCCAGAGCACTTTTCAGGGATCCATATGAAAACGGCGTCCCAACCTCAGCCAATACGTCCCTGGCGGCATCTGTCAATGACGAGGCTAAAGCTACCGCTTTGGTATCCTCATCCCAGCCGTTTTGCCCCGCGATCAGCTCGAACTGTAGGCAGTAAGACTCCCACTCTTCCAACCCCCCAAACTTAGTAGGCTTGAGTGTGAGCCCCTGCGTCTTTAGCCCAAGCCCCGTATTCTGCATCGGCTGCGGCTCAGGCACCTGGTGTCCACCAACCAACAGAACCCGCTCCAACATGGTCCTTACTGCTTCCATTTGGCTTTGCAGTAACCGTTCCACACCCCCCAAATGCTGCTGCAACAGAAAGCGTGTGTCCCCTAAAAATGCACTCCTCTCGTCAGTCCACAGGTCTATCAATTCCTGCTCGTTGATCCGCGCACTGTGTGGGAGTTGCGGCATTTGGGTAGCATTTGTGCCCTCCAGCTCGACTACGGCGTCGTTGGACTGCAACTCATTGTCTTCCACCGCTCCCTCCGCCAAATCAGCAGGTGATCGCCTGGTTGACCGGGTGTTCATCGCTACTATGGATTATCTACAGATTATCCCACCGCTGCCACCAATTGTTATAGTTTTTATCGTTAGTCTAAATTCATACACCAATTCGAACACCGAACTGAACTTTTTATTCGTAAACATCTAAACAACTAACATATGCAACGAAGGAACTCAAACAACTAGTGCAGTAACCTCACAATATATATTATCTGCTCCCTGCTCTCTCCCCCCCCCCCCCCTCCATCACCTGTTTGCATTGCAGCGGGGTGTGTCTGAGAAGACAAATATCAACACCGGACGGAGAAGTCTTCTGATGATGACCGTGTTGGGGAGGATGGGGGCAGTGTGAACATAGCCCTTACCCTATTTTTGAGCCTTAATGCAAGTCAGTCTACAATTTACTGCTACTATTTATTTGATAAAAAGTCTCTAGAAAGTAATGGGCACTTGAAGTACCCACACTGCTTTACAACCAAGCATAATACCTCAGTCATCATTTCAATTTAGTAAAATAAATTTAAAAAAAAGGTGTGGAAATAATGCTGACATCATCATTTTCGTTTTTAAAAAAGTGGAAATAATGCTGACAACATCCTAAATGTTGAATAGTCGATCAGGAATCGTGGAAGAATATGTTTGAACTTATTAAATTTTAAGGAACTGTTTTATTTTAATTATTAGAACACAATCGACACACGGCAGTTGCCATCGGTATACGCAATACTATAATCGATATCTAACATTTAGTTAACAAGTCGTTAACGATATATCGAACAATCATGATCGATTACAGGCGGGCTATTTGAATAAGATAATTCGCCGAGTAATTACTCTGCTCGACACACCCTCTTAATTACCGAGCGAACTGTTTTGTTTTACAACTTATTAGTAAGTAAGGTAACAGGATACATTTAACATTTAATAAGTCTTAAGTTTCTTAACATGATTATTATGCAATTTTACAAGTATTATTTTCTTAATTTTTTACGACAAGTTTACACATTTCAAGTTTCTTCAACAAGTTTTACATTGTTATAACAAGTTATAAGTGATTTTTATATTTTACTGTTAATTGCTTTATGACATTAATTTTGAATGAAATCTGTTAAATTTTTCTGGTCCAAGTGGTTTAGTAAACATATCTGCAATTTGCTGATCAGTCGGACAGTAGTTGATTTTAATTAGTCCTCTGTCTAACAAACTGTTCTTTGATATAATGGTATCTTACATCAATGTGTTTACTCCTCTTGTTGAGGATACCCTTTTTAATCAGTTCAATTGCACTAGTATTGTCGATGTTCATGGTGGCAGAAATGTCTTTACCTTCAAGTTCTTGAAGTAGGCTTCTTAAGTACATGAGTTCTTTGCAGCATTCAGCACTCGAAATATATTCGGCTTCAGTTGAGCTGAGACCTGTTATTGGCTGTTTGCGAGATCGCCAACTGATAGGACCTCCACCGTAGTAGATTACGTAGCCAGATGTACTTTTTCGATCTTCTGAGCCGCCAGCGTAGTCACTGTCACAGTAGGCAATTAATTCATCGGGACTGTCCTTCGAAAAACAAATTCCATCATTGGTACGTCCTCCAATGTATCTTAGAGTTTGTTTCAGGTTTGAGACGTCCTGCTGAGTAGGAGATTCAACTTTTCGACAGTGATGTCCAACAGCATACGAGAGATCCAGGCGAGTTTTTGATGATAGGTACAACAAACTTCCAACTGTTTCTCGAAATGGAAATTTTGCTTGTTCATTGTTGACTATTGTTGTTGCTTGTCCGGGTACCATTGGAGTTATCGCACTTTTACTGTCCATCATTCTTGTTCGAGTGAGGATTTCATTAGCGTAGTTGTCTTGATGTAGTTTTAATCCGTTTTGTGTTTTTTTGAGCTGGAATCCAACAAAGCTTTCGGGCTGGTCATTTACTGTAATTTCAAATTCTTTTTGTAAATTTTTGAGAATATTTTTGAGTACATTTTCATCGACAGCAGCAATGATTCCATCATCAACGAAGATGGCAATTACCACAGTTCTGTCAGGATTAACAAATATGCATTTTTCAGTTTTTAGTTGTTGTACTCCAAGTTTCTTGAAAAATTGGGTGATTCGACTGTTCCATTGGGCTGGCGCTTGCTTTAGTCCATAAAGGGCTTTTTTAAGTTTGCAAACACCTTTTTCATTGTAGCCTTTGGGAACGCTCATGAAGATTTCCTCATTCAGATGTCCATAAAGGAAGGCAGTCTTCACGTCGAATGTTTTTATGAGTAGATTCTTCTTCACAATCAGTGCAAAAATCAGTCGTAGCGAATCAGTACCAACAACGGGGCTGTATATGGAGGATTCCAAATAATTAACGCCATCACGTTGTTCACACCCTCTTACTACTAGACGAGCACGATATTTTCCGTTTTCTTTAATTCTGAAAACCCATCGGTTGGATAAAATCTTCTTATTTGCTGCTTCTTCTTGGTCTACTATAGTCCACGTGTCGTTTTTCATGAGAGATCGTTTTTCTTCTTCAATGGCTTCTAGCCATTTAGCGCTATCTTCCCCTGATACAGCTTCTTCGTAAGACAGGAGAGCTTGTTCATCAAGAGTTCCATCATTAAGGATGTAGTCATTCAATCGTTGAGGAAGTCTCTTTGGGCGTCCTCCCCTCCGCAACGGTTGATTGTTCTCAGCCTGTACCACATCTTCTACTTCGATGTCTTGAAGTGAGCTTTGTTCTGTGCTTCTTTGTTCAGTGGTCGAAGCGTCAGCATATTCTGAAGAATCATTAGGTTCGTCTTCGTCTGGATCTTCATTTGTAGCATCAATATTTTTAATTTTGTTGATTTCGTAATTATCATTATCTTCTTCTTCTGGGTAGATATAGATAACTTTTTCTGATTTGTTTTCTGGACTTTGCTGAATTTTTGCTTTTTCAGGTGGAGAGAAGTAGACATCGCGTGAGATGATTATTCTTTGATTTTTACTATCCCATAGTCGGTAGGCATTATTTGTGTAGCCAACCAGGATATATTCATCTGCACGATGATCTAGTTTTCTTAGATGTCCCATTCTCTTAGCATAAGCAATAGAACCAAATATACGCAGGTAAGTGAGATTAGGTTTTCTTTTATACCATTTTTCAGCAGGTGTGGTATTTTTAAGTGATTCAGTAGTGCTTCGGTTGATCAGGTAAACTGCAGTTAGTGCGGCTTCACCCCACATATTTTTGGGAAGCTGGGAATCAAAAAGTAAAGCACGGGTTCGATCCAGGATAGTTCGTCCAAGGCGTTCCGAGTGGGCAATAAGTTGAGGAGTATGCGGTGGTGTAAAGTCCTGATTTATTCCTTTAGTTTTGCACCATACCCTGAATTCGTTGGATGTGTATTCACCTCCTTGGTCGCTTCTCAATGTTTCGACCTTTTGTGTCTCTCCATATTTTTAATGTAGTTGATTAGTATATTGGAGACTTCACTCTTCTCTTTGAGCAGTAAAAGAGCTGACAAATGTGTAAAGTCGTCTAAAATGGTAACAAAGTAACGATAACCGTCCCATGTTGGTACTTCAAATGGACCAACAACGTCTGTGTGTAAAATTTGTATGGGTCGTTCAGCTTGGTTCCGTCCTCTTCCAAATGGTTTACGAGATGCTTTAGCTTTTACACATATGCCGCCCATTTTTACGAGGTTCTTCAAGTCATGGTCAGATATTTTTACCTTTTTTTTCAATTTTCGAAAGTTTCTTGAGGTTGTCACAGCCGAGATGCCCAAACTTTCTATGCCAGTCCATAGTTTCACTTTCAACTGAGACGAGAGCTTTATCTTCTGAAGTCAGTAGAATTTCATAGAGACCATCTAAATTTTTGTAGCCCTGGAGAACGACATTCCCATCTTGGCTGATAGCAACATTGTTGTTGTCAAAGACAACTTCACCCCCATGTTCTGTAATACATTTTACAGACATCAAATTTACAGTCAAATTAGGTACATGGAGCACATTGGTTGTTTTGAGATAAAATTTCCAATGGCTTTGGCCTTTAGGGCAGTACCCTTTTTAGCAACGCCTATGTTTTTGTCAATTTTACGATGGTTAGTTAACGGGCCATCTGATGTCACCATATGTGAGGAGCAACCAGAGTCAACTATCCATTTGTGTTGATTTTCACAGCTTAGGTAACTGACATCATGATTTGTTGTCATTTCAGTAGCAATGTACGTGTACCTACTGTTTGTTTGAATTATCATTTTCTCGCTTTTTATTTCGAAAATAGCAGTTAATTTCGTCGTGGTTATTTAATTTGTTGCGACAGATGTTGCAACGAAATTTCTGTTGACTATTTTTACTTTGGAAATTGTTATTGTGAGAGGTTTTATTTTTCGAATTTTGTCGATAATTATTTTCGTTATTTTTAACATGAAATGCCATAGGAGTGGTGGTTTCATCTCTCTTGAGTTTTCGAGTTTCTTCACTTAACAGGCGGGTTGTCAAGTTTGTGATGTTACGTTCATTTTTAGGAGTGGATTCCCACGTGCTAATGAAGAAGTCGTATTGATTGGGAAGTGTTGTTAAAATTTTTGACATCAAAGCATCGTCATCAATAGTACTTTCTTTGAGAGAGTTGATTCTAAATGCAAGACCCTCCAAGGTACTGATGTGTGTTGCGAGGTCGGACTTTCCGTCGTGTTTATAGCGGAAAAATTCGTCCAAAAGGTGTGATTTTTGGTCATCAGTATCTTTACTGAAGATTTTAGTCAATTTATCGAACATTTCGTGAGAAGTGTCGCAACTTATGACGTGCATAAGGCATTTACGGTCGATGGTGGTTAAAATTGCTTGTTGAGCCTTGGCGTCGAGTTTTACCCAAGTATTTCGATGTTCGGGAGAACTATTGTCCTCATATTTTGAGGTTCCGTCGACGATTGGATAAATACCATTAGCTTTAAAGTGAACGACGAGTTGTTTTTTCCAAAGAAGGAAGTTAGACGAGTCGCGGTGAGTAAGTAGTAATTTCACATGTAGATTTTCATAGGAGGATAATAGGCTTTATATAACTTGTTTTTTTTTTCATTCACATTACTTGTACAACTTCTTGTCGTGTGCCCATAAATTTTGAAATATGGATCCTTTCAAATTACATGACGACCAGATTGTCTTTGAGTTAAAGTTGCGAGGTGCAAGGACTGATGGAGATAATGTCAGCGTTCTGGCAAATAGACTAAATGTGGAGCTGCTTCTGGCTAGGGATGTTGTGTTGGTTGAGATTGATGTTGCCAAGGTTGTTGACGAATATTGTCGCAATGGTTTAGAACAGTTAACTAGAGAAATATCCAGTATTAGGAGCCGCAGTAGGACCCCTAGAGTTAGGTCTATCCAATCCAAGATCATCCACCTTATAAATAGGCTAAACAATATCATGGCTTATAGAGCAGATGCTAGTATTGCTGCTAATGATATGATTGAGGGAGCTAGAGAGCTGGTACAAAGAATCGAAGTGCTGCTCACCTCTGGGGATTCTAGTGATAGCGAGGGCGAGCCATTGAAATTGGATCCTAATTCAAAGGGAAATGCTCCATCGAAACCTGGTGGAATTGTCAAGCCAGTGGGTGAAGTCCAGCAGCCTGTTGTTGTACAGTATGTGGAGCCTAGGGCTGAACCTGTATACAAATGGAGAATCAGGAAGTTCAGTGGAGCTGACCCCGACAACATTAATTTATGATTTTCTTGCAGAAGTGCACCTGACCGGCTGTTCACCGAATCCGCGGAACTGTTTGAAGGAGAAGCTTTGTTGTGGCACCGTGATGCTGTGAAGAGGGTTAATTGTTGGAGGGATCTTTGTAGGGAGTTGCTTATAGCATATCAGGGCTATGGTAATGACGGACGGCTATGTGAGCAGATTAGGGTGACAAAACAGTCAGACTCGCAGGGTATTGATGTCTTCTTGGCCAAAATATGTGGTATGTATGATCGATTGGAACGCGAGGTTGCTGAAGTTGAGCAGCTGGAGGAAATTTTGCGTAATTTGAATCCCTTCTTGAAGGAGAAGTTGATGATGGTTCCTCTCTAGTCTGTTCAAGATCTGCGGACTATGGCCAGACGCGCGGAGTCAGGGAGAACTAGGATGGGTGATTTGTCTGTTCCTCCCTCGGCAGTCGAGGTGAAAAGTGGTTATCCACGTTCTAGCGGAGTTGGAGTCTCTGCTGTCCAGGATTCTGTCCAGCGGTCCCAAGGCGGTGCTCATAATTTTAGTTGCTGGAACTGCCAGTCTCCCGACCATGGGTACAGGTCGTGTACTGCTCCTCGTAAGAAATTTTGTTTCCGCTGCGGTATGAACGATGTTACATCTCCAACATGCCCCAAATGCACAAGTCAGTCAAAAAACGAGTAGGCAAGCACTCCCCAAGAGGTCAGCCAGAGCTTGCCGTTTGCACTCGGACCTCAGAAGGATCCTGTAGTTTTGTTGCTAAATCAAGAAATAATGATCCTCGTCCGTTTATCAAACTTTCTCTTCGTTCTAATGTTGCTGTTATTGGATTGGCTGATTCTGGGGCTCAGGTCTCACTCATTGATTCGGGACTCTTGGGTTCCCTGCATGCATTGAACTTGGATACCTATGCTGTGCCTCATCAGCATATACAAACGGCTGATGGTTCCAAACATCCTGTAAATAGGGCTGTCCAGTTGCCTGTGTGGGTAGATGGGAGGGAGATAATGTTTCCTGTATTGGTGGCGCCTAATCTTGTGCGATCCCTGATTCTTGGTGTCGATTTTCTGCGCTCTTTCGAGATCACCATAAATTTTGCTGACATTTCTTGTCAAAGTGGTTCTAGTTCTACTGCTGGGTTCTGTGCACTTGCTGCAGAGCATGACCTAGATCCCGGTCAGAGGGAATCGGTTGAAAGGATCTATCAGAGGCTCGCAAGGCTTTCAGAGCCTGATGAAGATGGAAAGTTACGTGCGACTAATCTCATGGTTCATGAAATAAGACTTATACCGGGTACTCTTCCTATCAAGCACCCGGTTAGGCCAGTCTCTGGACCTGTTCGTCAGGCGCTGCATGAGGAGCTTGACAAGCTTATCCAGCTAGGCATTGTGGAGCCGAGCCAGTCCCCTTGGTGTTCACCACTGGTTCTGCAGAAGAAGAAGAACGGCACTCTGCGCGTCCGTTTTGACGGGAGGAAACTGAACAGTGTTACTCAGAAGGACTCCTACCCATTGCCTCATATCCATTCCACATTGGATATGTTGAGTGGAGCGAGGTATATTTTCAGCATTGACCTCAAGAGTGCATTCCATCAGATAGAGTTGTCTGAGGAATCTAAGCCACTTACCGCCTTTGCTGTGCCTGGTAGGGG
Source organism: Leptopterna dolabrata (assembly GCA_954871275.1). NCBI lineage: Eukaryota > Metazoa > Arthropoda > Insecta > Hemiptera > Miridae > Leptopterna > Leptopterna dolabrata. The sequence goes on along the minus strand of OX940974.1, from coordinate 126,326,266 downwards.
TCTCTGGCAGTACAAGCGGGTGGTTTTTGGTGCTGTGAATTCTGCTGCTGCTTTTCAGAGATTATGTGATGCCGTCATTGCTGGGATCGATAATGTTTTCGGATATTTGGATGACATGATTCTTGTATCTCACACTGCTGAGGAGCATATCAAGTTACTTAATACTGTTATCAATGCTGAGAAATGTGAGCTGTTCCGTTCAAGCCTGATGTTCCTTGGGTTCCTTGTGGATTCAGATGGTCTTCAAGCATCCACGGATAAGATTTCAGCAATCGTGGATTTTCCTCGTATGAGGACTCAGCGGGAGGTCCGGCGTTTCTTGGGTCTCTGTGGTTATTACCGTCGATTTGTGCCAAATTTTTCAAAGGTTGCCAGCACTCTGACTGACCTCCTAAGGAAGGGCCGAAGATTCACATGGTCCCTTGAATGTGAGCAGGCTTTTGCCCGGATGAAGACCCTGCTGACCAATGCTCCAGTTATGGCGGTCCCAAATTTTGAGCTTCCTCTCTTTGTGCAGACCGACTCTAGTGGAGAGGGATTGGGAGCTGTTTTAACCCAAAGGTTTCCTGATGGAGAAAAAGTTATTGCGTACACTTCTAGAAAGCTCAACAAACTTGAGAGGTCTTATTCAGCAACGGAGTTACAGTGCCTCAGCATGATTCATGCTATCGACCGTTGGAGGATGTACCTGGAAGGCTGTAAATTCACAGTCATCACAGACTATCATGCGTTGCGGTGGCTCAAGGAACTGAAGGATCCCAATCCACGTCTGACTCGATGGGTCCTGAAACTTCAATCATATGATTACGAGATAGAGTACCGAAAGGGGAGCCTCAACAAGGTACCAGACGCCCTTTCTAGGGCCCCTGTATCCCCTGCATGTGCGATTCAGTTGGTTCCTGGTCAGGTTAGCGATGCCTGGTACCTGAAAATGATGCGGAATGTTGCCGGTAATCCTGATGAGTATCATTTGTGGAGGACCGAAGGTGGACTCCTTTATAAATTTCTTGCTGATCGTGATGAGTTGGTGAATACGTGGAAGTTGGTAGTCCCAAAGGAACAGAGAAACCAGTTGTTGGAGCAAAGTCATGGGTCACCATCTTCTGGCCATTTTGGAGTTTTTAAAACTTTAAAGCATATTGCAGCAGACTTCTATTGGCCAAAAATGCGAAGGGATGTCCAGTCTTTTGTTGCTAGATGTTCTGTCTGTGCAGCATTTAAAACATCAACTACAAGACCAGCTGGCACTATGGGTCGTCATCGCGTGTCGAGGCCATGGGAGCTCATTGCTATGGATTTCACTGGAAAGTACCCACGATCTCCCCGACGTAATGAGTATATGTTGTCGGTGCAGTGCCTGTTCTCCAAGTTCATTTTGCTTTTCCCCATGACCAACTGCAGAGTTGCCAACTTGGTCAAGTTGTTGGAGGACAAAGTATTTTGTGTATACGGGGTTCCATTGGGTATCGTATGTGAAAACGGTGCTCAATTGACGTCGCGACAGTTCACTCAACTGATGGAGGATAAAAATGTGCAGGTGCGATACACGGCTCCTTACCATCCACAGGCTGACCTGGTGGAGAGAGCTCATCGTTACCTAAAACGCATGATGGGATCTTTTATGCAGGGCCACCGATCTCATGCACGTTGGGATGAGTATCTGCCTCAGTTTCAGCTGGCTATCAACTCTTCAGTGAATGAGGCAACGGGATATGCTCCTGCCAGCATCTTCTTCAATCACAGGATCAGCGTTTCTAACCGTGATCCTCCTCCAGAGTTCGTGGACGTAGATGAACCTCAGGCTGCTGTTCAGGCTAATCAAGACCGTGTTGCAGAGTTGCATCCTCAAGTACAGCAAAATATTGATAAGCAGTTCTTGAGGAACAAGAAGAGGTATGATGGCAATAGGGACCCTCGCAGCTACCAGATTGGTGAACTAGTATGGCACCGCACTTTCCCTCAGTCCTCTGCTGCTAACAAAATCAGCAAGAAACTGTCTCCTAGGTATGTTGGGCCGTTTCGGGTTGCAGCACGACATGGTAACGTTGTTTACGGGTTGGAGGAAACGAATGGTACCAGTATTGGGAAATGGCATGTTCAAGATCTCCTTCCAGACCGAACTGTATCCATGGACCCCAGAGGGGATGACTCCAGTGGGGATTCTGAGTAACTGGTACCCATAATTGCCTGAACATGGTTTATAAACCAATATTTTGCAGTGCTGCTTATATAATCGTGTTGTTCTTCCTGATTGATTTCGCCTGCTGTTTTCAGTTCAGTGATGTTTCGTCTGGAGACAGTCCGGTATTTTCTGAGGATTTCCTGTGAAAATCCTTTCGTGGTAGGGAAGGTATCTGTAGCGGATATTTAGCCTGATCTAGAGTATTTTAAGGAAGAACCAAAAACAAAATGCAGTTTGAATCTTCCCTCCCATCGGTTGAGGGCCTGCCGCTTTGGATCACTGGCCACAGGAATGCGATATCCTTACTTTCCCGTGAAGCATTCAGTTTTCTCCTAATTTTCTACATCAGTTGACTTCATTTCAACATTTGAAATTATCACCAAATGTCTCCTGAATTTTGAATTATCAGTTTTGGGAATCCAAGTTAAAGATATTTAAATTCAGTGAACGCTGGATCTTCAGAGGGGAGACAAAGAGAAAAGATTTTTTTACAAGATGGAGACAGGAGATCAGTTCTGCTGAGGTTGTTGGCTTTTTCTTATGAGATTTTTTGCGGCCTAGTTGTCGAGTTTCCTGACTGTTTGCTTCGTTGTTTCTTCGACATCTCTTCAGGATACTGCGCTGTTATTGCGAGAAGAGTTTGTTTCACTCAGGCATCCACTTTCTTGGGGAGGTAAGAGAAGTTATACTGTACCACATGCAAGGCACATTCTCTCGTCTTTCCTAGTGGGCCTTTTCAATGGAATATCCCATCTTTATGCTTCAGGTACGTGCCTCTTTGGTCTTCAGCGGGAGGAACTCATCAGATCTTCGGGTCCCTGCGAGAAATCTTCTACTGCCTTGCCAAATTTAGGCATAAAGCTCAGTTCTCAAGGTACAGACGTAACCTCATTCGTCCCCTTTGTTCAGGTCAAGTGAAAACTCGATGCAAGCCCCAGTTATTGCTCCGGTATATACTTAAGGAACCCATTTCAACACCTCATTTATCAGGGTCTATAGAAACTGGGTGCTTGGTGAATGTGGGTGCCTACTCAGATACCTGTTCATCCCCTCCCTTCGTCTTTGATCTGAACAGAGATCCTTATGTGGGTGAAATGTTTGCCATAGATTGTTGCTGTACGGCTGTCATCCGTGTGCTGAATCCTCAATTGCCCTGTTTCCGAGCATACTTGGGACAGAACATAAGCTGCCTGCAAATTGGATTTTCCCGAGAAAAATTTGAGGGAACGGTATGTTTCGCCATCATACCTTCTGCAATTGTGACTCACTCCAATAGTCTCAAGCCTTATAGCCAAAGTGCCATGCAATACCCTCCCAACTTTAACCCTAATCAACTGGATTCTGTGATCTGTTTCAGGCGGTTTCCTCACCTTCATGTTTGCATCTTGCAAACACCCATCGATTATCTTCAGTTCTATTATATAATAACCTTTGTGATAATAATTATTGTGATACACATATTGATAGCTAGTAACTTGTACTTATTTATTTGTAACTTGTATTTATTTATTTGTATAGTGTTAGTTCGAGTCAAAACCCAGGCCTGGTACTGCTATTATTATGATGAGACTGAACAATCCCAAGTACCTGCTACAGACTCTATAAGCAGGTTGAGAAACCTTATGCCTAGTATGTTGAATTTTTCTACAGCCCAGAACACTGGTGAGTCCTAGGTTTAAATTTCTGTATAAAAGAAAGGGAATAAATTATTTTGAAGTATTCGAGATGGGCATTTGGTGTTTTGGTCTGTTAATTTACAAACACCTGGCACCCACATAGTTGAAGGAAACTCTTTATATTATACTACAACTAGTATCCATAGTGTGCCTTGAGGGTGGAACCCAGGAATCTGCTATTTCTGCCAAACTGAGCTTAGCTAATAATAAAATAAGATAAAAAAGGGTTACACTATCACGTTCAAAATAAACTTGCTAAACGCTATAATGATAATAGTCAATTGCTAAACTTCCGATTTTGCATGACGCAAAAGACCTCATCTCACTGTACACAACCCCTTGAACGCAGTAATGTGAAGGCTAATGTTCATTCAGCTTTATGTCCGAACCAAAATTTGTGGAGGAATTCGATTAATTTTACGCTTATATAACTTACAAATTTACTTCAATTCACTTTACTTTACTTTTAGGAGGGTAGTTTTGGAATATTTTCATGGGTTGGTACACTTGTACCTCTCCCACCTATTAACCTGTTTTTCAGAAATTACACACTCATTTTCCATACATTAACCTCGGAGTTCTCCATTGGGTATCCTTCTCATTTTGTGCTAATTCAATAGTAGTTCCACCCCAGCAATTAGTCCTGAAGTTTTCAATGTTTGAACTTTTTGACTGGGCAAACTAACTTCTCTAGATACAAATTCAATAGGAAAATTCGGAAAAATAATCTTTTTATGAGATGTTACAAAAAAATGCAAGAACTGTGACGGCCAAGCCCCACACAAAAGAAGTTCAGTTTTCATTTGGAACTGAATGTTAACAATGTGTGATGAACCAATATTAGAATTCCCTACAGTAAAATGAACATTTCCCAGAATACCATATTTCACATAGGTAATCGAATTGTTCAAAAATGATGTTTGACGTATATAGAAATCTCGTCCAATTTTATACTGGATCCGGGCTCTTTCTCAATTTCACTGGCACATGGCTAATGGGGCAGTAGGTCCGCGAAAACGAGTCGTCAACTCCTGGAAGCACTGCATAATAATAATTAACCCAAAGTCTCTCCAGCGGCAGCTGTCACACTGCCTACCTACCTTTCTTCGTGAAGAGGAGGAAACTAGGCTGAACCAGAACCTCTCACAACACGTTTCCTCCTATTCTTTTTATTTCTAAGTCCACCAACTGATATTTATAAGGAGCCAAGTTCTCCACCATTGAATAATTTGCAGTAGTGCCATTACAATGGAAGCTATCAGCTTTGGAGTTTTTAGATGAACCATTCCTGAATCAGAACTTCATACTACTTTCATCCCTGTGCCAATTAACTTATCATACTTATTCTTCAAATAAGTATGTTTGTAAGGGGAGGAGTGTGACAGCATATGGAAATCCTGTCCAATTTTATCTTGGATCCGGGCTCTTTCCGGATCTTTTTTACACGCGACTAATGGGGCATGAATTGAATCGTCAACTCCTGGAAGCACTGCATGACAATCAACCCACCCAATGTCCCTCCGGTGGCAGTTGTCACACACACGCTGCCTCCCTACCTTTCTGAGTGGATAGGGGGAAACTACGCTGAATGGGCAGTCAGTTATACCTCCTCACCATTACAGAATCTCTTACCATCATGCTGCTACATGCTGACATCACCATACTGCTGATTCCATTTTTCATACAGAGCCAAATTGGTTGGTGAGACACTTCGTCGAATCCTGTTCAGAGACTGGATAAAATCTTGAAATGTAATTTGCCTCACTCTCCCAGGGTCTAGATTTCTCACTTGATCTGGATTGAGTTCTGTAATGACAACAAGTAATATCAAAATTATGCTGGAGTTGAATATTCCCTTATGGGGCAAACAATAAAATTTGGCAAGTATAATTGACCCCCCCCCCCCCTTCCAACCACATGTACTTAACTGGGTTGCACACCATTCTAAACTTAAATGGCACCTTACACGGTCAATAATACTGTCAGTATTATGTTAATTCTCCATTAGTATTTATCAACCTTATGCAGTCATTCCAAATCGTCAATATTTTCTTCAGTATTGCCCGAGTAGTCGACTAGTGAATACCATGGAAGGGAATAATTGGAGAGCGTGTTTTACAATAATTTTGTCTTGTGCCACATGACATACTGTGAAATGCAAGCGATGGATAAAAGATCGGATTAAAAATTTTGAAGAATACTCTCAAGTTGTCCTTCTTAAGCGTGGTCGTCCACTGCGAGCGTATACGAGCGGCAACATGCAGATCTAACTCTGTTGATTTCTATTAGGTATCGTCCACTGCAAGCGTTAATGAACAGGGGGCAACAAGTATATGAGCGTGAATGCATTTCAAGCGGCAGATCCAAAAAAAAAGGTTGGTTGTACTGACCAAATGTTCCATATACACGCTGAATCCTCCATTTACCGCCAAAATTCGTACAAGTCCTGCCTCATATTTATGTATAACATCCACTTTTATTCCATCAAATAACGAAACTATCATCAAATGTCATTTCCACTATTGGCTCCTTGTTGAAGCCCACATTATTAAGAAATGAAAAACTAAATCACAACTTATACGTTTCTGTCGAGTTTAGATTGCAGTATCTTCAATGTATATTGCTTTCTTTCTCATTATTTATTCATTTCCCATACCTTTTTTAATTTATTTATATACTTCCATTTTTCCTCAATTTTACCAATGGATGTAGTCTCAGTTAATATGTCTGTTTTGGTTTTTTCGTCCAGATACCTCAGGTAAATTCTCCTTGTAAATTTTCATAATGAAGGACAACATTTTTTTCAAATGTACAATTTTCCTCTTTCTGAAATTGTGTAAATAATTCGCATAGCCTGTTTATTCATTTATTTTTTGCTTCTGTTGTACCAAGAACTACCTAATCCCGTTCAAACTTTGAGAAAGTATTGGATCACAAATAAGAACTACTTGTGTTGTCCGAAATTGTAATGAATCTTATTCCACCTTTAAATTCTATTCTATTTTTTTTTCTTTCCGATGGAGTTTTTCTTTTGATTTTTCACTCATTGCAAGTGTACACTTTTGCTGATAACGACTGTTTTAACAGATTAACACAGTGAGTTTGAATAGACCCGCTCGCTTTACAAAATCTTCAATATCCCGCCCTATTAGAGGCGTTCCCTACCACTTTATAGGCGTGGTGAAATACTGACAGACTGATCAAAATATCCAGATATTTTTCAATATCATCTTCATTACGTCAGTACTGCCCTTGCACGATCAGTAATACAGTCAATATTTTAGCATAATGACAGTATTACTGACCGTGTAAGGTGCCCTTAATACCTAAACAGCTGTTGAAAAAATGAGAGCAACCTGCAATCTATGGGTATGAGTATTATGAATGCATTCAACAGAGTTTGCAACAAACTACATGACCCAGATGACATGGGGCTCATAGTGTCAGGAGGAGGCCCAAGTCACACCCGGTGTTTTACCTTGTTTAGAGGAAAAAAAAGATTTGTTCGTTTGACAGTGCTCAGTGTCACGCCTCAAGGAATTTAAAAAAAAAAAAGAAAAACGCTGCTAAGTCCTTGCTCATGGGTTTATTATTCTGTTGGACATACAGAAATGATGGCTGTTCATTTATTGTTTCTTTCATGTGCAATAATTGAAATAACTATTTCTGATGGTTTCCACCAATTTTGGTCCCCAGCAAATTACGCTCCTTTTTTTCCAAATTATTTTTGATCATTGATAGTGCCATTTAATTGTATTGATTCTCCGGTTGACACTGTTTCTAGTGTTATACAAGCTGATAGTGATTTCAGAACGTTTCCCAGGTTTCTAACGCATAAAAAATGAATTTTGGGAACTGAACTTATGTTACAACCTCGTGGTTGTAGTAGTTATGCACGATACGGCATACGGGGAACGGATATTGCATTTTTGGATTCCACTCATCTTGAAACGTAAAAGAAAAAATTTTGAGGGGGTGGTATAAAAATTGTTTTTGAGCAAATACATAGTTGTATTATTCATCGAATAATAAACCAATAGGCTGACTGGTGTTTCCAACTAAATTAGATAACTATTCTGGTGTGTATAACGAGATAACTGGATAACTATTCCAGCGGGTCTTTGTGGGTCGTTGTATCCATATGACTTACATTATTATTACTTACATTATATTACTTACACTTACTTGTTCTTAATTAGCATATTGGGCACCAACTGCTTTGGAAATAAATGAACGAAGTGTCCTACCTCTGATGGGGGCAAGTGCAGAGTCTTTGGCTAATGCAGTAATATCACTGCCTGAGTACCCTTCTGTAAGATGGGCCACTGTTTCAATTTCTGGAGGAGTGAGAGGGTTATTCTGTCGCGAAAGTAATCTCTGTAGAAGTACGGCCCTTGTTCGCATGTCTGGCAAGCAAACATAGACTCGTTTTGGGAACCTCCTGGAAGATTATACAGAAGAAAAAAATGAATAAATAAAATAAATACAGGACAATCAATCAAGTATTAAATCACCTACTGAACTGCCATGGTATATTGTACTGTAGGCATAACATTATTTTCATAGGCCCTATGAGAAGTATGACTCTACATTACAACTAGGTACTCAAAGCATCAAATTTATTGCTGTGAAGTTAATACAACAGATTCCACAATATTTGGATTGTATGTTTGTTTAGCAGTTGATGATAAAAAGTTCAGTTTTTTGTTGACGCAGTACAAGCTTGTGCCGATTCTCATTTACCTTAGCAGATCATAAAGCCATGAGATTCCAAACTTTATAACTAGGAGGGGCAATGGATAACTGAGGGCGCATCTTTATCTAAGGGAGGCCGAGGAGGCGGCTGGGGGACCCCGAGTCAAACCCAATAATCAAGAGCATGAGGGTACAGGTGAAAACATCAGTGGAATAACATCTCAACCTGTAAGAAGTGGTCACGACAAGTTATTGACTAATGAGTGGCCCATGCTTGGGGGATGTACTCATTCTCTAGGAGCAGCTCTTGGAAGGTACGGAACGACTACTTAATGCATGCCCAGATGGAAGCAGGTGGAGCGGTTTTGGACTGAGTCACACATACTGAAGAAAAGAGAACACTCTCAGTTGCCGATCTACCACACCTAACCAAAACTAGTGAAACTGCCAGAATGTTTTATTATAGATGCAGTATTTTAGAAATATGTATAAAATGATAAAAAACAGATAAATAGGAAATTTAACTGAATAGGAATTGATTGGGCTGAAAATGGGGTAGAAAGCGTTAAAATCCTATTTAACCCTATCCTTTTCTCCTGTCCCTCCACTTCTCCCGCACTGTTCTTCTGACTCGCCATCAACCAAAGGTGGAATAGCTGTGCCAAGGGGTGCATGACTAAAGAGAAGCTTAGCCTCTAACAGAGAAATACGGGCAGTGGCGACGTCAGCTTTCAATTAGCTGGTCCTGTTATTAACCTGAATTTTACATTATTTCGATGGATGAAAATATAATAAAACATAAACAAAGAGCCCCTGCCCTGCTTAGAAGTCCTCCAGCACCTGACATGTCCATGGAGGCCGTGGAGATTGCAGAAGGCAGCTCGGCTACTGTACCAGAGGCCCACCTGGCCTGAAATGCTCAGCAGGCTGCAGAACCGGAGGCCCACTTGGCCCCAGTCTCACAGCCGCCAGCTGTCCCGGCTAACGGAGCAGAGAAAAAGGGTTTACGTGGCTCCTTCTCTTTGGTAAGAAGCATCCCATGCTTGACATAAAGCAGAAATCATGCTCGTCAGGCAAAAGGAGGCGCATGTCTGCCAAGGCCACACCTGACAGCCAAAGTGAAGGGACCAGTCAAAAAGAAGAAGTCCCCTTCAGAGAAAGCACTTATCAAAGGAATGGATCCTATAAGGTACCATAGAGAAAAAACGCTGCGAAGTCCTTGTCTCATGGGTTTATTATTCTATTGGACATACCTACAGAAATGCCGGCTGTTCATTTATTGTTTCTTTCATGTGCAATAACTGAAATATCTATTTTTGATGGTTTCCACCAATTTTGGCCCCAAATACACGAATTAGGCTCCTATTTTGGTTTATTATCTGTGAATAAACCTATGTATTCGCTCAGCAAACAATTTTTATAAGACCCCCCTCAAATTTTTTTCTTTTATGTTTCAAGGTGCGTAGATTCAGAAAATGCAATGTCCGTCCGCCGTATCATGCATACCGGCATGATTTTCGGTCCAAACAGTCGTTCTTTCGCAAACATGCTCCATTTGGGCCCTAGTTGTGTCCCGAAACTTTTCAGCCCAATCGGAATATACCCAGCGGTGTTATGAGCAAAAAATGGGTATAAAATAGGTATTTTTTGTGTTTTTTGAGTTTTAGTAACATGAGCTTTTGAGGTATCGCTTTCCATGTTTTTTTGGACGAGAAAACCGAGTATGAAGTCGATTTTGACCACAGAGTGGAAAATTGAGGTTCTAACGAAGGTTCAGCTTCCAAAATTTATTTTTTTATTAGTCAAAAACCTCGGAAACTGTCTGAAATTACCATCAATTTTTATAGTAACACTAGAAAAAGTGTCAACAGGTGAATCAAGACAATTAAATGGCACTATAAATGATCAAAGATAGTTTGAAAAAAAAAAAAAAAAAAAGAGCGTGACTTGTGTTTTTGGGGGCCAAAATTGGTGGAAACCATCACAAATAGCTATTTAAATTATTTCACATGAAAGAAACAAGAAATGAACAGCAACATTTCTGTATAATAAACCCATGTGACAAGGACTTTGCAGTTTTTTTTTTTTACAAATTATCTTTGCTCATTGATAGTGCAATCTAATTGTCTTTATACACCTGTTAATATAGAATTATACAAATTTATGTGATTTCAGACAATTTACCAGGTTTTTGATTCATAAAAAATGAATTTTGGGAGCTGAACCTTTGTTAAAACCTCAATTCTTCACTCTTCGGCAAAAATCAACTTCATATTCGGTCTTCTCACCCTAAAAAACATGGAAAACGATACCTCACATGCTCACTTCACTAAAACCTCAAAAAACCTCGAAAACCCTATTTTTACACCGACTTTTCCCCCATAACGCCCCTGGGTGTATTCCGATCAGGCTGCCAAGCTTCGAAGCACAACTGGGACCCAAATGTGTTCCCAAATGGAGACCCAAACTTTGTGTGGAAGAACGACGATTTTAGACCAAAATTCAACGAAATTTAAGGCTAAAAATTCGTTACAACCTCAGTTTTCCACTCTTTGGTCAAAATCGACTTCATATTCGGTCTTCTCGCCCTAAAAATCGTAGAGAACGATACCTCATAAGCTCTTGTAACTAAAACGCCAAAAAACCTTATTTTTACACCCATAACACCCTTGGGTACATTCCGATCGGGCTGCAAAGTTTCGGGGCACAACTAGGGCCCAAATGGAGCCTGTGAGCAAAAAATCGAATTTTTTAGACCAAAAATAATGTAGATATGGATGATACGGCGTACGGACATTGCATTTCTGGAAGCATTTAGCATTGCTGGAAAAATTTAGGGGGGGGGGGGGGTGTTGTAAAAGCTTTTTGCTGAGCGAATTTATATGTGTATTATTCACGGAATAATAAACCAAAATGGCATCCTCAATACGAATTACCCACAGACACTCCTTACTTCTGGCCAGATAGTTGCGATACAGGAATCCATCCTGCAAGGCATAGTTGACCTGGAAGGCAGAAAGAGGGTGGTCCCACCTTCCAGATGTTCCATTACATGGGGGTGGCTATCCATCATCTGTGACAATGACATGACTGCTGAGTGGCTTAGAACTCACATAGCAACATGTCAACCCTGGGAAAATGCCAACCTAAAAGCAGTTGAAGGGAAAGACCTCTCCCACCCACAGGTGGCAGCTGGCTACTTCCCATGCAGCGCTGACGACGAAGAAGAGCTTAAAGCTTCTCAATGAACAAAATGAGGGCCTCAATGTCAAGTACTGGAGGACGATTTCTCTGCAGAATAGTGGTTCATTGGCCATACTGACGATTTCTGTGGATGTCACCTCAGCTGCAAAGCTTTAGAAGTGCGACAAGATAAACCGGCAAAACCACCACCCAACTGATTAGGAAAGGGTACTCTGCAGGCACAGCCAGTTCAGTAAATGAAGAATCTGAAACTGACGAGGAGCAGGCTAAACGGTAGAGTTGGGTCCTTTCAAAATTATGGCGAATTCAAGTCACAACAAAGCCTTCAAACCCACGCTATTTGTCCTAGAATTTGAAATTCTTGGGGGGGGGGGGGGGGGTGAAACAGCACGGCCCCTACATGAGCTCACAAATTTTGAGCCGAATAGTTAATTACTTTAAAAAAAAAAAAAAATCCAATCAGAATGTACCACCCTTCACTAGCGTTGTATTCCAGCCAATCAGGCTCCACCTCCCTTTCACTTCCTTGACCTCAACAGCCAATGAGATTGGACTACCATTTGTATAAATAGGCGCTCAAGTTCCAGTAGTTTCATTCTATAGTGTACTGACGATGGTGTAACAACCGAAACCGGTCTACAGTTTTTGTTATTTTACGTGGAAATAGACTATTTTATTTTTATCCTGTAGTTTTTTGCTATGGATTTCCACTATTCCGCCACGAGTGATTTAAGTTATAGTTAATTACTTTCTTAATTAGAAAATGCTAAATACCCCAACTCTCACCACCTACAACTATCACAAGGTTTAGGTTACCCACTTCTCACATTTTTTGGCAAACCTAAACCATTGTTTTAAGTCCCTAGGTAAGTAATTATATATTTAGAACAGAAAGTGTTTTGGCAACAACAAAAATACATATATAATGCTGAAGATTTTACATTCAAGGCAACATAGTTTGAGGGTGCTAAAGATCAACACCAAGGGCCGGTTTATCAATCACATTTGCAAGCCCGATTAAAGTCTGACTAAGTCAAAACTCTGATTATCTCTTGCATACCCGTTTACCAATTCACTTTAGCAGCTGATTATCGCTAACCAGTGACTATCTTTAACTGGAGATCGAAGCTCTAGTTAAAAATTTAACTGCTCAGTCAAAGTTTGATTAGTGGGCAGCCATATTGCATTTTCGTTTTTCTGTTCCTATTTGTGCTAAATCTTAGCAAGTAGCGAGTGTTTTCGTTCGTTTTTTCTTGGATTCTGACATAGAAATGGATGACCAGGATTTCTACGACGGAGAAATGAACTTGTACAGACCTTGAATGGGTACGAAATACTTGGTTTGGCACGGAAAATACCGTATTTTGAGACATAGGATGATGTAGGTTTCCACTCTGGTTTCCGCTATCCAAAGAAACTACACTTTTTGTTCTTTATTACTATTTATTTTGTTCGTTATCGGAAACTATCAACACTTAACACTTGAAGGAATATTTTTTCGTGCACCATTGCAATTTGAAAAACAAAAAGACCCGCATTTGATTCCTCAAAACATAAAAAGAATACTTCATGGGTTTCCCATTGATTAGGCACATTGAAATCTTATACAGAAATCCTATCAAAAAGAATATTTCATGGGTAAACTTCATTGAATAGGTACACTGAAATCAAGTAGGTAACAACCTTTGCAGCATGCCAAACCCACATACAAATAGGTATATTGATCACCACAGGAGCTGAATTTGTCTACGTTCGATGGAAATATTGCATAAAATAGAGATCAAATACGTACTGGAATGCTGAGACATTTTAATGCTGTTCTCGGGAAAGCACATAACTACGAAAATACAGAAATACGACGGAACTTGTGAAAATACAGAACCGAGCGCGAATGATGCTGATTCTACACGATCACATAAGTCAAGAAAAAATAAGCCGAAGCCGGTTAGGGACAGCCGAAGCCGCCGCGGAACCAAAAATAAAATACATTGGTACATTCGTACAAATAAAAATGTATTAAAAATATATAGAGGACTAGAGGAGCACAATCATAACTTGGCCGTGTTTGGCGAGGAATGTGACGATAACGATAACATTACCATGGAAACGCCGTCCAACTCGCTATGTTGCACCTTACTTTTACGGGATTTTCACGTTATTGTAGTGGTGGCGTTGCTTTCTCTCGCTAAAACTCTGACTAGTTAACTAGCTGTTATTTAGTATCCATGCAGTCATTGATAGACGCATCCTCAGCTCTGATTAGTTAAAATCTCTAATTAAATAACGTTAATCACTGACTAGCTAATCAGAGTTTTAACTAGAGATTTGATAAACCGGCCCTAAGACTATGGCATTAGCATTATTCTTGACTGTTTCAACAAGGGACGTTTTAGCAAAAGTTTGGACACTATGTCCACTGCCCTTTGTGGAGTTTCGGATGCAAGATTCAGCCACAAGAACCAAGAGGAGAAATTCATGAATGTGTGAATGAAACACTGCGAACTGGTCAATTGCGTTTGGATTTACCCTTCAACCATGGACTCGCTATAAAGAGAGGAGAAAAAATTGCGATAATGGGTGACTAAAGGAGAACTTGTTGGCTGTGCCAACCGAATGCTTGAAAACACTCCTATCTAAGGAACTACTTCAAAACAGCACTCCTCAAGTCAAAGGACAGTTCATCAAGAGGAATTTTTGAAAGGTAAGCTCAATGCGAACTTCTGTCTAAAGGTATACTACAAGGGGGTAGTGGGACATTTGTAAATAAGATCAAAGATGCCCTCGGAAGAACAGATGGGTATGAGAGATAGATTATTTATATATATTTGATTCTACTCTGTGTAATAATTCCGTTCTTGTATCACTTGCCGAAGTAGCTTTTTGTCACATTCTGATAAATTGTAATTTGAATCATGGAAATAGTTTTTTCTGAAAATTTGTTTTGCTGAAAAGTTGCTTGAAAATATGTGTTTTTATAATAAATGCAATTGATGAATTCTTCCATTCAGAATGTTCATCATTAACTAAGAAGATGCATTCATTGTCTTTTTGTAGATCGAACCAGTAAAATTTCAAGTGAAATTACCGTAGAAGAGCTTCATCCAACTCATGAGGTCTGTTAGTTGCAGCCATAACTAGGACTCTGCTGTCATTACTGCTAGCAGGAAGACCATCCAACTCAACAAGGAATTCGGTTTTCAGCCTACGACTGGCTTCATGTTCTCCTTCTTTTCTCTCACTTAAAACTGAATCCACCTCATCAACAAATATAATTGAGGGCTGAAAAAAAAAAATTTATCATTCTGGATGCTGAAGTTTTCAGTTGGATTCTTTACAGTTTCAAATATCATATTCAATAAGGAATTGACATTAGGTAGGTGATAACTGATTACATACAGAGTAAGGCCAGAAAAAGCTGTGAATAACTACTTGTGCCCCAAGAATAATTAATCTCTCGCGGTCCCTATTGCGATCTGACATGTCCACATACCACTAGTGAAATGTGACATTCATTAGGTACCTAAGTTGCAGAATTGTGGGCAATGCAGCAACCGGTGATTTGGCAAAAAGCCTCCAGTTATTTTCTCAAGTAGGTGCATAAGAGATGACAGTTGCTAACAGTGTTGGTTGAAGGCTGGAGATGGAGAGGGATTTTGCGTGAAAACGTCTGTATATAGATCTATCTATTTATTAGATGTATTTGTACATCTAAGAAATGTTCAGAGATCATGGGGAACAGTTGAAATTAAAAAAAAACTATTAGGTACTGATTTGCCGAAATATTTTACAACTGTTACAACTTAGCTAACTTCACAGATAGAAATTTTCATGACAGACAACTAACTAACAGTACCACGTTAACAAGAGACTGCACCAAGCCTTGGGAAGTCCAAGGCGAGGTGCAGCTAGTGGAGAAGGTAGGAGTGCTGATGGCAGTTTTATTATTTTATTCCCTGTGTTAAATGTTCATATAACTCCTACATGAAAAAAACATAAATAGCATATACTTATAAAGGGGTACCACAATACCTCCCCCCCCCTCCCGACAACACTTTTTTCCTTAGAAAGCGAGTTACAAAAAAAGGTAACTCCTCATGACGTTTTATGTAATTTCATGTTTTGTAATTTCGACACCAACTTTGTATTTTCAAATGGGAACCCCCATTTTTATTGCAGATTCCGATTTCACGTGGAAGTTCATGAAGAAATGGCCCGCCATTCACACTTTTGAGTGCGAAGAAACGTGCACAAAATGTGCAAAAAAACTGAAACCCAAAGTTTTTTGGATGCATTCACTTACTACTAACTTGTTAATGTGGAACACGATTTTGTGGTACTTTTTCGCGATAAATCACGTAGCGATTTCAACATTTTGATTCACTGACCGTCCTCTCAAGATAAATGAACCAAAATTGCATGACAATGTTGAAAATTTGACATTTCGGCGCTCTTCTCAGTGTGAAACAGCCTGTTTCAGTCGTTCGGAGCGTGCCCTTTGAAATACGTCATTCTCTTGTAGTTCGTCATTCTACCTAAGAAGGAACTGGAATGGTTGAAACTTCTTTTCGATACGGCAACATGTTTGACAGAATTCATTCATCATGATTGCAAAACGATAAATTGACATAACCACATGATTCAGCGTGACCATTTACCACATTCATGTGATTTATGTAGTTCACATTCATGTGAACTATTTCTAGACATTTCCACGTTTTTCACACATTTTTGCCCACTCAAAAATTCGAGAGACGGGTCATTTCTTCATGAAATTTCCTGTAAAATCCAAATATGCATTCAAAAACAAAATGGGGGTTTCATCTAAACAAACAAAATTACATAATTATACGCATTTCAACAATGAAATTTTTGGTCCAGATTCATTGCGACAAAAATACCCCAATCCCAACATCATGCATCACATGTAGTACCTAACTGAATTCTTACGAAAAACGCTGCTGAAGTCCTTGTTGCATGGGTTTATTATTCTCTCGGACATACCCACAGAAATGACGGTTGTTCATTTATTGTTTTGGTTTATTATTCTGGGAATAATACACCTATGTAATTGCTCAGCAAAAAATCTTTATAATAACACTCCCTCAAAATTTTTTCTTTTACGTTTCAAGGTGCGTACATTCCAAAAATGCAATGTCCGTCCGCCATACCACGCATACCTACTTCATTTTCGGTCTAAAAAATTTGTTCTTTCGCACACAGGCTCCATTTGGGCCCTAGTTGTGTCCTGAAAATTTGCAGCCCGATTGGAAAATACCCAGGGGTGTTATGAGTGAAAATGGGTATAAAATAGGTATTTTTAGTGTTTTAGTAACATGGGCTTTTGAGGTATCGTTTTCCATGTTTTTTTGGGACGAGAAGACCGAGTATGAAGTCGATCTTGACCAAAGAGTGGAAAATTGAGGTTCTACCAAAGGTTCAGCTCCTAAAATTGATTTTTTATGAGTCAAAAACCTGGGAAATCGTCTGAAATCACCAACAATTCGTATAATAACACTAGAAAAAGTGTCAACACGTGAATCAAGACGATTAAATGACACTACCAATGATCAGAGATAATTTGGAAAAGAAGGAGCGTACCTAATTCGTGTTTTGGGGGCCAAAATTGGAGGAAACCATCAGAAATAGATTTCAGTGATTTCACATGAAAGAAACAGTAAATGAACAGCCTAAATTTCTGTAAGTATGTCCAATAGAATAATAAACCCATGTGACAAGGACTTTGCAGCGTTTTCACGTGCAATAATTGAAATAGTTTTTTTTATGGTTACACCATATTTGGCCCTCAAAACACGAATTAAGCTCCTATATTTTTTTACAAATTACCTTTGATCACTGATAGTTCCATTTAATTGTCTTCATTCACCTGCTAATACTACTTCTAGTGTTACTGTACAAATTTATGGTGATTTCAGACAATTTCCCAGGTTTTTGACGAATAAAAAATGAATTTTGGGAGCTGAACCTTCGTTACAACCTCAATTCTTCATTATTTGGTCAAAATCAACTCCATATTCGGTCTTCTAGCCCTAAAAAACATGAAAAACGATACCTCACAAGCTCATGTTAACTAATACCTCAAAAAAACCCTCGAAAAACCCTATTTTTACACCCATTTTCCCCCCATAACACACCTGGGTGTATTCCAAACGGGCTTCCGAGCTTCGGAGCACAACTAGGACCCAAATGAGTTCCCGATTGGGGACCCAAACTATGTGTGAAAGAACGACGATTTTAGATCAAATTTTAACGTAAATTTAAGGCTGAAACTTCGTTAGAACTTCAATTTTCCACTCTTTTGTCAAAATCGACTTCATATTCAGTCTCCTCGTTAAAAAAAACCAAAAACAAAAAAATGGAAAATGATACCTCACATGCTCATGTTACTAAAACACCAAAAAACCCTACTTTTACACCCATTTTTCACCCTTAACACCTGTGTGTATATTACGATCAGGCTGCAAAGTTTCTGGACACAATAGGGCCCAAATGAAGCCTATGTGTGAAAGAAAGAATTGTTTAGATCGAAAATATCGATCTAATCGATGTGCATGATACGGCGTACGGTGGATGGGCATTCGCTTTATTATTCTGTGAATAATACACCTATGTATTCGCTCAGTAAACAATTTTTGTAACACCCCCTCAACATTTTTTCTTTTACGTTTCAAAGTGCGTAGATTCCAAAAATGCTATGCCCGTCCACCGTATCGTGCAGATCTGCTTCATTTTCGGTATAAAAAATTCGTTCTTTCGCAAGCACGCTCCATTTAGGCCTTAGCGTGTCCCAAAATTTTGCACCAGATCGGAATATACCCCGGGTGTTATGAGTGAAAAATGGGTGTAAAAATAGAGTTTTATGGTGTTTGAGTAGCATGAGCTTTTGAGGTATCGTTTTCCATGTTTTTTAGGACGAGAAGACTGAATATTAAGTCGATTTTGACCAAAGACTAGAATACTGAGGTTAAATTTTGGTTTAAAATCGTCGTTCTTCTCGTCACACAGCTTGGGTCCACATTTTGGAACAAATTTGGGTCCTAGTTGTGCCCCCAAGCTCGGCAGCCGGATCGGAATACATCCAAGGGTGTTATGGGAGAAAAATGGATGTAAAAATAGGGTTTTTCGAGGTTTTAGTGCATATGACCTTTTGATGCATCGTTTTCCATGTTTTTTAGGAAGAGAATACCGAATATGAAGTCGACTTTGACCAAAGAGTGAAGAATTGAGGTTGTAACGAAGGTTCAGCTCCTAAAATTGATTTTTATGAGTCAAAAACCTAGGCAATTGTCTGAAATCACCATAAATTCGTATAATAACACTAAATGTAGGATCAATAGGTGAATCAAGACTACTAAATGACACTATCAATGACCAAAGATGATTTGTAAAAAAAAACTTAAAAAAAAAAACTTATTTCACTTATTTCACATGAAAGAAACAATAAATGTACAGCCAACATTTCTGTAGGTATCTCGAATAGAATGTTAAACCCATGTGACAAGGACTTCACAGCGTTTTTGGAATTTTTTTTATACATAACTACTGTTACAGGATACAGACATTTTTGGTTTTTGAAAACTTTAAATAATTTCTACACTTTTTCTGGACCCATTGCAATGGCTTACTTTCTAAGATAATTCGCTAAAAGACTAATCCAATTCTCATTCTATTGTCTTGAGTGTACAATAGAATGAACAAAATCCTCGAGTCTGGGGAACCTACATGAACTACCCTCACATACTCGTAGTTGAAGAAGTAAATTAACTTAATATTGTAAGTTTAGTGATTTATTATTGTACTGATAAATATTTTACCTCCAACTGCCGCGCAACTGAGAACAATGCCCTCACAAGTTTTTCTCCTTCACCGACATACTTGGAAGTGAGGCTAGCTGCACTTATGCTGAAAAAAGTTGAATTCGATGCTGTAGCTACAGCACGAGCGAGTAACGTTTTTCCATTCCCAGGTGGTCCAAACAACAACAGCCCTCTAGCAGGTGTCCTCAAACCAGTGAAAAGTTCAGGTCTGAGTGAAGGCAAAATAACCATTTCATTGAGGGCTTGTTTTGCTATCTGTAACAGATTGATACAAGTTGCATACATCACTGGAAAATCAATTGAAAGAAAGATGTAGAGTAATCAGCCCTATCAAGACAGAGTTTATGTCAAACTGCCTTGTTGGCATCATGAACGTGATCAGCTGCTCTCTCAGAAGAAGGACTTGAATTTACAAAAATCTCGAGGCATAAAACAAGTTGTCATTAAAGATGAGTCACTAAAGACGTCATTAAACAAAGTATAATATGCTGCTCTTCAGATGTTGGATCCAATGCTGTTCGTCAGATGTTGGATCCAATACTTAAAGATGGGAAGCTGTGAAACAAATGTGTATAAGCTTGGCCTTGGAGAAGGTAACAGGTAATAAGGTCTAGGTAACTTTGAACTGAACGCTATCAACATATTGTTTATAAACCTTCAACACAGTTGTGACAGATGAAATCTCCATTACAAATGCCACTTTTGAATTCTCATTCAAAACTATTGAGCAATATGATGTCACGAAGATTTTTTTGTAATTTAAATCCTCCATACAGATTATGATGATACCCCACTCTGTTTAATCCTCACTTTGCTTTTGTATCATCTCAGCTGTCTGCCTACAGCAGTGGAAAGTTGCAATAGTTTTTGTTCCCCTACCTACCTAAACAACCAAAATCCACAAGACCACAAGCATGAATTAAATCAAGCTGATCAATACAACATTTGATGGATTCAATAGTTTTTCTCTGCAAATAGTCATCTTTTGAAAAAACGTTGAATGGTAATCCCCTCCCCACCCCCCTAATTTTTCGTTCGGAATATCAACTTTTTGCACGAAATAACTTTGTTGTTCGAATGAGGACTCTCATTTTTTATCGCAGACTTGGATGCATCACTCGATTATTTCAAGCAATGGAAGTGTGTGCAATTTTGACGGTTGCCCAAAAAATGTCATATCTGAAGGAATTGAGATGAAGAAATGGTGGTGCACTGGTGTTCACCAATGATCTCAATCTTCAAACTTCTTATCTACAGCACTCAGGAAGTAATTGACCGGTTTGGGAACCTCGCGATCAAAATGTTGAGCCCTCAAACTCCAGGTACTCCACAGCAGAGTCAACTGCTCAACCATCCCAGGAACAATATTGTTTAGGAGAACCAAGAACATCCAACCAAGTGCTCCCTCATGAACGCTGAAAAAAGATTTTTTTCTCCCCCATTTGAAATAGAGATTTGGATGAGATCATACCTATTCAACTTTTGCCAGAGACATGAATAGTTTCTACGCTCGGTCCCTCAGAAGTGGCCGAGGCCTCTTGTTTCATTTTTATTCTTGTAGACAATTTTCATTATTTTCGGGCAGCTGCTGGGCTCTGTATTTCAATGAATCAGGATGCTGTGGGGTGCGGGAGGACGCCAATGCTGCCAACAGCGCAGGCTGAATGGATGGCAGAGCGCTCTATGAGAGCTGGCCTACAGCAGATTTTTTTCTGCGGGGGGGGGGGGGGGGGATTCGAATTTCTCTAGAAACAGGCTCTCAAAGGGTACATAGTCAAGGGAACTACTGCATGTAAACGTTCAAGTGCCCCGCTAGATATAATTACAAATGAACTTCCCAAGTTCGTTTATTCATCAATTTTAGTGGCAACCCATACACTATAATGATCCTGAAAGAAGTGAAATAAAGGGCAGCATCAACATGAGCCTGGGAACATACTAACAGTGCTGCTATTATGTTCAACAACACCCACAGTGAATCAGCTCAGACGCAGAACAAAATATTGTGACAAAAGTCCCAAAACACAAAAAAAGTTACAAAAGGTAAAAAAGATCAATATTAGGTAATAACTGATGAAAAAAATAAAATAAAATAATATTCTGATCAAACCTCTTGGCCAGCTACATCATCCCAGTGAATAGGGGTTCCACCCTCCAGTATTTCATCCATCACAATCTGGGCCAGCTTAGGATCAACACCTTTTAAGTAACCAGCTTTAACTACAGATGATTTCGGTTTAGTTGTTGGCTTATGAACTGGAGACGTACATGGTCCCTGTAATCAAATACAAGATACGCACCATTTTTATTACCTTCATGAATTTTTCAGTTTTTCTTGCTGCAAATCCAATTTATTACATTCTGCATCAAGGAATACCTGTAGATCCTACATAGACAGGATGACAAGAATTGAGCTGTAGCACCATAGAGTATATCATAGTATATAGTACCCCTCAAATTGGGGTGGGGGGATGGACAAATTGCACAAAAGGCACTTACTTGGAGCATAACCAATATTGTGAAAAGTTGAGCTCTTAAAACTGCCCCCACCACATTAAAACGGAGGAGAGGGAGGGGGGGGGGGGGGATTTGCACAAAAGGCACTTCCTTGGAACATTACGTGTGTGCCAAATTTCAGCTCTTGAAATCCTCTCTAATCTACTCCTAGATACTGCCTCCCCACGAAATGGGGCCCTTTTGCCTTGGGGGGGAAAATCTGCCCACCAAACAGCGTCGAAAGAAGTTTCAAGGTTTGGCCAGGAGGTTTTTTTTGGCGAGTATAATATTTACATAGTGAACTATCTAGTGCACCGGTGCGATTTCTTCGCACTGAGGCAACTACCCTTGAAGCGCATGATTTTTTGACAGCAATGCTTACAAAGAAGGTCACCACGAAGAGAATATAGCCACATCAGTTTTTGGTCTTTGGAAAGGTTAGTAGAAACTCAGTGCCTACTTGTTAGATTGAAGAAAGCCTTAAGTCACTTTTTTTAATTTAATTTTTTTATTCAGAACTCCTAGGCAAATAGCGGAATCTAGAATGCCTACGAAATTACTGAACAAACAGTATTATCTACAGAATCCTCAGCTGGAAAATAGTCTCAACAAGGAGGAATCCCTGCTAACCAATCTCTCATCAATCAGCCCACTTCCTTTTTTTTGCGTATGTAGGAACCTACCTATTCATTTCTTGACTATGGGTATCTACTCTGCCAACTTATATGTTTATCATTTTCAAGGTTCAGGGTTTCTAAGGGGATGAGAATCCTCTGCTTTTTTCTGAACGTTCAAATGATTTAGCGATCGATGGCAGGCCAAACAGTCTCACACTCCCTTCCTCTTGCCATTTGCTCAAACAATTGTACACTATGGCACGGTGTTTATAGTTCACAAAAAAAAAAGCACGGTGTTTACACTTCACAAAACAAAAAGCACGGTGTTTACACTTCACAAAACAAAAAGATTTGAGCGAAATTCGTTCCTTTCCTAATAGAAACTCATTCAACCAAGGCTGACAAAAAAGCTGACCTGGACATAATGGCGGAGTCACATTTCAGCTGTTACCTACCTCTTGCTGGCTGATCATGACGTCACGTTGATACCACCTATGTATTGCTACATCAATTTCCCCTTTGGAAAGGTTAGTAGAAACTCAATCCTTACTCGTAAGATAGGCGAAATCCTTAGGCCACATTTGTTTTTTGAGTTAGAACTCCTAGGCAAATAGTAGAATCTAGAATGCCTAGGAAATTACCGAATCTACAGTACTATCTACAGAATCCTCAGTTGGAAAATAGTCTCCACAGGGAGGAATCCCAACTAACCAATATCTCATCAATCCTTTTTTTTTTTGCGTAAGTAGGAACCTACCTATTTATTCTTTGACTAAGGTATCTACTCTGGCAACTAAGATATTTATCGTTTTCAAGGTTCAACCTTTCTAAGGGGATGAGAATCCTCTGCTTTTTCTAAACGTTTAAGTATGATTACTCAAATGATTTACTGTACCCCTTTCCAACATACTTCTAAAAACTGCCCCCCCCCCCCCTCTTCCAGGGCGAAAAATGAGGTGAGGGGGACAATTTGCACAAAGGCACTTCCTCGGAACATTACGAATGTGTGCCAAATTTCAGCTCTTGAAACCCTCTCTAATCTACTCCTAAAAACTACCCCCCCCCCCCCCCAAATGGGGCCTTTTTGCCTTGGAGGCAAAAAGCTGCCCACCAAACAGCGTTGAAAGAAATTTCAAGGTTTGGGAGCAAGGAACAGGTTTCTATATTCATACTGACAGAGAGGGAAAGGAACCCGTTTCTATATGCATATCCAAGAGCGAGGTGCGAAGCACCAGGCGTGCTATTTTGGCGAGCAAAATGGATATCAATCCTTCTTGCAGCTGAGGAGGTTTTGCTGGTGGGCAAATTTTCACAACAGGGTTGTTTTTTGGGAGGAGATCACATATTTTTGCATTGAGGAAGTAAACATTTTTTCCCAGCAGGTACCTAAAAATGTTCTCAGTAGGTACATGCTCAGTACTAACTACTTAGTTACTACCCGGTACTACCTTCTTAGTACCCACTCAGCACTACCTACTTAGTACCTACTCAGTAGTCATGCTCAGAACCTACTTTGTACCTATCCATTTTTTTTCCCAGTACCAAAATAATTTCTCAGTATCTACTGACCTAAAAATTTTCAAAATGGTGTAAGGGGGGGGGGGGGGGGGGAGATTGCACAAAACTACCTTCTCTTGG
This sequence comes from Leptopterna dolabrata, assembly GCA_954871275.1. NCBI lineage: Eukaryota > Metazoa > Arthropoda > Insecta > Hemiptera > Miridae > Leptopterna > Leptopterna dolabrata. Next base: position 126,301,923 of record OX940974.1, on the reverse strand, counting down.
AGGGTAACGACTGTGTCTGCAAAATGTCAGCTCTTGAAACCCTCTCAAACCTACTTCCACCCCCCCCCCCCTCAGGTGGCAAATTTGCGGGGGGGGGGGGGGGGACGAATTGCACAACAGGCACTTCCTTGAACATTACGAATGAGTGTGCCAAATTTCAGCTCTTAAAACCCTCTCTAATCTACTCAAATACTGCCTCCCCCCCCCCCCCCCAAATGTGTGAAGGGGGGTGAATTGCACAAAAGGCACTTCCTTGGAGCATAAAGAATGTGCGTGCTAAATTTCAGCTCGATCCGTTATGTCTCTGGGGCTGCAGCCCTGTCAAAGTAGAAGATGTCAAAAGAACTTGAAAAATAGCTATTTTCAAACTTCCCTAACTCCGGCACCTGATGGTCCCAAGGGTTGAATTTGGGACAAGTCGTCAGGGGGCCACTCGAGAATGAGTGTACGAAAAACCAACCCCAGAGACCCCCAGGGGGCCAAGTAACGGGCTTGTTCTTGGTTGCTTCACGTTTTTCGGTTGTTCACTCTTGCGTCTCTAGATCTAGGGAAGTGGGAGTGCCCCCCCCCCCTCCCACAAATATCGAAAAACTCTAAAGCGACCAAGAACACTGTTTACACAACAAAACAAGCAGGGTCCCTCCACGCCAACGTAACTCGATCCCCTGGGGGTCTCCTATGATGATTTTTCGAACACCCATTTTGGATGGGCCCTTGAGGACGTGTACCAAACGTCAACCTTCGGGGCAGTCAAGTGCCAAAGTTAAGGAAATGTGAAAATTAGCTATTTTTCAAGTTTTTCTACATCCTCTTCTATTTGTCTTCTTCTTCTCTGAAGGGCTTCAGCCTCGCAGACGAGCTGCAATTTGAAAGTGTGGGGGGAAGGAACAGGTTTCTATACACATATCCAACAGAATGAACCGGTTTCTATATGCACATCCATGAGCGAGCTGCAAAGCACCGAGCATGCTACTTGTCAGACCCGATTCAGCGAAAAATATTCATTTCACCGATCACCTCGACATTCTTTGTGCCCCATTTACAAAGGGCGCTGACCCAGGAGCTCATTGCGTCCTCGGCCACACGCGCCTGTGTTCGCGCATTATGATTGGTGGAAAAACAATACCCCACCAATCGAAGAATAAAACGTACAAGAGGAAAGACAGGAAAAGCAGGTCGTTGAGTTCAGGAACCCGAACAAGAAGCATCCTTCGAGCCACGGACCCGACCCCTCAACCGCAGTGCCATCGGAAGAGGTACCTATCAGCTGGCCCGATCCTTGGTACTACACCGACAGAGCCAGCACACCATCCGACACCGGCACGACTGGGACTTAGCTCGTTTCCAGGTCGGAGGAGCAGGATCGAAAGGTACGTGGACCACCCCGAGAAATTTCATTCCCGTCCGTTTCCGCGATCGTCGTTCAGTCGGGCGTAAACCGGGTAATTCACGCACAATAGCCCTTGGGAGGAAGTAGGTAGCAACTAGGGAGTAGGATATCATTAAGGCCTATTTAGATATCAATAAAATTTTCCCATTTACCACTGAATCCCGGCGTTGTGTGTCTCAAGTCCCAATACCATCAATTCTGCTCCCTTCAGGAGCCCAGCGTTGCCTGGCCCCCAACCCACCCAAGGTAGGTGGAGGCCGACAGGCAAAAGTTGACGCAATATCAGGAATATTTGGGGCTCACACTACTTTGGCGGGCAAAATGGATACCAATCTTTTTTGCGGCTGAGGAGGTTTCTTATCAGGTGAATTTTTACAAATGGTTGTTTTTGGGGGTAATATTTACGAATGGGAACCTACAATAAATAATTTAAAGAAATTTAAAAAAACTTCGTCTGAATATATTATTATTAAAATGACTGTCTAAAACGGAAATCGGTAGAAAAGTTCCAGTATTTGGTTTGAATGAACGATCACTTGGAGCCTTGAGCTCATCAATGCCATCGGCCGTGAACGTGAAGGGGTGAGTATGTTATGCACACTAATAAATCAATAAATTAACGTTGTTCATAAGGAGTCAATCTACACTTAGTTATAGTCCCCGTGTTACAAAATGAAATAGTCGTAACTGCATGATTAATTATTTATATGGTAAGATAGATACTGTTCATAGGTAATACAAAATATACTCACAGAAAACTGTCTCTTGATTGCAGGAGGGGTGTGTGTAATTTTGGCAGGCACTTGGTTGACGGTGTGTGATTTGGAACCCATCGACCTAGGAAGAGTTTTGCTTTTAACAAGAACATTTCCTCTGCATACACTGCCAATGAGCATCTTTTTTTCTGAAGCTAAACAATGCAAAAGTTTTGCAATAATTCAAAATGATAATTAAAAAAGATTGCACTTAGCTTAGCGGGACATCATATGGGGTAGTTCAGTTGGGCATTCTAGGGGCAAAACTTTTTTTCTTCAAATTACAAAAGACTACAACCAGAATCATATTTGAGATTTTCGAATGAGGTAATTGTTATTTGTGGTATCTGTCAAAAAAATTGTTTGCCTGAGCATCTCCTCACTCTATTTTCATAACTGCTTAAACTGTCAGGGGTAAATTTAATTCCACACAGTTAAGTTCTAATATTCGCCAATATAATACCGTTTTTCTGATAATTTATACCTCCCTCCATCCTTGTCTTCCAACATTATCTTTAAATAGTGACCCCTTGCAAAATGGGATGCGCATCTTCAATAAGCTGCCCCATAACACTTGGGAACTCTCAGACAATTATACACCACAACTTTTTTTTATAAAGTGGTCTACAATGGTGGGGTTCAAATAGATTTTAGTGCCAAAATATGGGTTTTACTTCGCAATTTGAAGAAAAATCTATTTTAGATGTTTTTTCTGAGTAAAAGAACCGTCACATTCCTAGGGAACCTTGATTTTGTCCTATAAAATGAACTATGAAAGAAGAACCAAGTACAAAACAAAATTAACCCCCCTCTAACAATCACAAAATTTTATGGTAATTTCAAGGTAAGCAGAACCCAAAAACGGTGCAAAGTCCTTGTCACATGGGTTTATGTCTCTACTGGACAAGCTCATGTTACTAAAACATCAAAAAAACCTATTTTTACACCCATTTTTCACCCATAAAACCCTTGGGTATATTCCGATGAGGCTGCAAAGTGTCAGGACCCAACTAGGGCCCAAATGGAGCCCGTGTGCGAAAGAACATATTTTTTAGACCGATAATAAAGGTAGATAAGGATGATATAGCGTACGGATGTTTCATTTTTGGAATCTAAACACCTTGTAACGTAAAAGGAAAATGCTGCAAAGTCCTTGTCACATGGGTTTATTATTCTATTGTACATGACCTACAGAAATATTGCCTGTTCATTTATTGTTTCTTTCGTTTGCAATAATTGAAACATCTATTTTTGTTGGTTTCCACCAATTCTGGCCCCCAAAAACTCGAATTAGGCTCCTATTTGTGACACTCTCTTTGATCATTGATAGTGCTATTTAACTGTCTTGATTCAGCTCTTGATACTACTTCTAGCGTAATCATACAAATTTATGGAGATTTCAGACAATTTCCCAGGTTTTTGACTCATAAAAAATGAATTTTGGGAGCTGAAACTTAGTTAGAACCTCAATTTTCCATTCTTTGGTCAAAACCGACTTCATATTCGGTCTCATCAGCGTAGCAAGCATGCATAACGATACCTCAAAACTTCATGTTACTTAAACACCATAAAACCCTATTTTTACACCCACTTGCAAAGCCTCGGCAAAGTTTCGGGCACAACTAGGACCCAAATGGAGTCTGTGTGCGAAAGAACTAATTTTTTAGACCTAAAATAAAGTGGATATGGATGATACGGCGGACGGCGTAGAGACACTGCATTTTTGGGATCTATGCACCTTGAAACATAAAAGAAAAATTCTGAGGGGGTCCTAAACAAATTTTTTGCAGAGCGAACACATAGGTGTATTATTCACAGAATAATAAACCAAAATGGAATTTAAAAAAAAAATCTGTCCGTCCGCCGTACTTCGCACGTTCCTTAGTTACAATGAACGAAAATTAAATAAATTTGGTATGTGGATCCCACTTGGGGTCTAGCTGGTCGACGAAGTTCGGGGTTACTGTCAGTCATCTCTGAGGGGTGAAAAATAGAGGTTGAAATTTCCAGGTCGCTGTTGTCTAATTTTTACGTTTTTAAATTGGTATTGAACTGACGAATTTTTGAGACCACATGGAGCATTATACGTCCAGCCATTCGTTCACAGTAAGACCCTGAATTTGCACCGAAAAACTTTGTCAACATGATTGTGAATGACACGGTATTAATCCAGCAGACATCATTGCTAGGGAACATCTTATTATAATCACATATGGCTGCATGAAATCGAGTTGGTTGTTCCGTGATATTATTTCATTTGAGGAATGATGGTTATGTCGATAGGTACCCACTTTCGTAACTTGAACAAGGAACGTTATGCTTCGTGAAATCCTTGGATCTACGCATATTAGTTATGAAACTGTAATTCCCCAGCCGACTCCAGTATTCGATATAGGGCTATCCAGGGGGAAACAGTGATCTACACAGAAAGGGCACCCATACAAGTAACTATTAAACCGTTGTGTAATAATTTGCAGCGTTTTCAAAATCTACCCAAGAACATCGAATTTTACATTAGTTACGACCACCATTGTTCGCTAAAGCTCAAAACTCAGCATTACCATCGCTGCTTAAATAATTTGACACTTTTTATTACTACTATCAAGCTGAAGTCAACCCACTCAGTGTGGGTGTCAAGTTGTGAAGGAATCAATATTGTAATTATAACCATGGGGAGTACGGTATGTGGTAACTATCAACCTAAGGTAAAAATAGTAGTTATCTAAGGTTTGTATAAGTTGTAATGGATGAGGGGGTATAACTAGCCACCCATACAGTGTAGTTTCCCCCTCTCCACTCAAGAAAGGTAGGGAGGCAGTTAGACAGCTGCCCCCCAGACACTGGTTTGATTATTAAGCAATGCCTCCAAGAGTTGACGATTCGTTTTCGTGAATCGACCACCCCATCAGCCGCATGACAAAAAGATCGAGAAGAGCCCGGATCCAATTTCCCATATACCGTCGCACTCCTCCCCTTAAAAACATACTAATTTGAAGAATAAGTATGAGAAGTTAATATCGACACGAGACTGAATGTAGTATGGAGTTCTGATTCAGGAATGGTTCATCCTAAAAACCGCCACACTCATCCCCTTAAAAACATACTTATTTGAAGAATAAGTATGTGAAGTCTGAATGTAGAGACTGAATGTAGAATGGAGTTCTGATTTAGGAATCCTAAAAACTTCAAAGCTGATGCTGATAGCTTCCATCCTAATGGTACTACTACTAATTATTTACTGGTGGAGAACTTGGCTCCTTATAAATATCACTTGGCGGACTTGAGATAAAAAGAAGTAGGAAAGTAGTTGTCAGAGGTTCTGGTTCAGGAAAATTCATCTGAACAACCTCTAGGTGACTAATCGCCATCATAAGATGGAACAACTGGGATTAGTTTTAAATCTCCACTAGGAGATTTTTGATTTGGCATTTTTGCCTTTAAAATGGGGAAATTTTGCCCTTGAAAGAAGAAGAAGAAATATCAAAGAGGCCTTGAATGCCTATAATTGCTCAGATGAAGAACAGAAAAGGGAAAAATATAGAGCTATAAAAGAAAATTGAATGGCCGAAGTGTATATTGATAAAACAAAGGGGTATTAAAAAGAGGATTCTTTCTGGAAAACCTCAGAGCTCTTCCTTCTGAAGAAGCTCTCAAAATATAAAGTGGAGGAGGATAAAATCCAGCACGTACCCACCAACCACGCTCTGCTGCCATGTAATGGACGAGGGGGTGTAACTAGCCACCCTTACAGCGTAGTTTCCCCTCTCCACTCAAGAGGTCTGTCACACTGTACGGAGGCAGTGTGACAGCTGCCCCAAGACACTGGTTTGACTATTACGCAATGCCTCCAGGAGTTGAAGATTCGTTTTCGCGACTCGACCACTCCATCAGCCGCGTGTCAAAAAGATCGGGAAGAGCCCGGATCCAGTATGGACGGGATTCCCACATACCATCACAAAGTAATGAATGTAAGATGGTATAAGGTGAATTTGTATTTACTGTTTTCAATAAAAAACCTTTGGAATCAAGCAAAGAAAAAAAAAAAGTTTATCCCCCCCCCCCCCCCCCACGTACAAATTAGAAGATTTCCGTTTCAAGGTAAGTAGAATCCAAAAATGGAATAAAAAAATGTCTGTCCGTCCACCATACTTCGCAGTTTCCTTAGTTACCACAAACTAAGGCTAAGGAGACTACCCAATGCTGGTCCGCAAAGCTGGGCGTTACTGTCAGTCATCTTGACGAGGTGAAAAATAAGGGTTGAAATTTCCCGAACATCGCAGCTCCAAAACTTTCGATAGAAGGGAAAGTTTTTTTTCTAATTTTTAAATTGATCTCGAACTTCACAATTTGAGAGACCACCTGAAGCACTACGTACAGCCGTTCGTTTGCACCGAAAAGCTTTGTCAATATGATCGTGAATCAGGGGCGTTGCGTCTATAAGGCCACTTGGGCCACTGCCCCGGCAGCCAAAACCACTAAAAAGACCAACCATTGTTCAGTTGGCATCTGAATTTCCCTCTGTACACTGTACCTAGCATTTTTCACAAAGTTCAACAGCGACTCGCCAGATTTCTCTGGCTTTAGATATGAATATCCAAAGCCAGAGATTCTACTAGAATATTGAAATATTCTAGTAGAGGATCCAAGGTGGTTCCTTCTTGTTAGCTCCAAAGACCAAGCATGTTATCGAAATAAAGTGACAGTTATCGATGTCCTGCAATTGAAATCGAAACCAAGGCTCCTGAAACTGGCAGGTAGGTCCTGGGACCTAGTGTTCCCATGACAACCGAGAAAAGTGGCCCGTCCGCACATGGTCAGTCGAGTAAAAATGTTGCTCGCCACACCCACTTGCATGGCTGTACGAAATCGAGTCGGGTGTTCTGAGATATTATTAGATTTTAAGAATGATGGTTAAATAGGATTTGTTGAATGGTACTTTTTGAACAAAGTAACTATTTTAATTTGATAAAACCTTATGCTTCATGAATAACAAACAATAATTAATTATAGAGTTCTTTTTATTAATGATGGAACTAACTAATGATAGATTTTTATTAATGATAGAATAATATTGATAGGTACTTTTTTGAACAAAGTAATTTTGTAATTTGAACAAACCTTATGCTTTATGATTAACAACTAACAATTAATGATAAAGTTCTTGATTCCACCGCATATTTATGAAATGTGATTGCCCAGCTAGCTGGCTCTAGTACTCGATTTAGGGCTCTCTTGTGGGAAGCACAAGGGTAGGTATTGACCACAGAAAACAGTGATCGCAGAAGGGGCATCTATACAGGTAAATAATAAACTGTTCTGTAATCATTTGAAATTATTATGGAGCCAAAAATTCAGGAATGTTGATAAACATATTTTTAAAAAAACCAGTCATGCAGCATGACTTAATGAGCGAATTTTCAAAGAAATATTCGAATTAATGGCTATGGTTTTGAATAAAGGAAAACTTCGGTCTAAAATTTGGTTTTCTATGTATATTCTCTTCGTATTTCTTTTAATTTGTACGTTTTGTCCATCCTGATTCTACCGTTTGTTATGAGTAGATTCCTTGTTCCTTCTGAATGGCCTTTCCTCTTGACTACGATTTCAGGCCTGGTATCTAAAACCAGTTCAAGATTTGCTCTACTAGGTAGGTAGATCCTTCCTTCTTCATTGATATTATTTTTATCATGTTAAGTACCTACCTACCTTTGAATATCAAATATTCGTATGATACTGATAATAAATTGATAAGATACCTACCTAACCTTCTTCCTCCTACTGTTAGTACCTAAATTGAATAATTTGAAATAGATTTTTTCTTTCGTCTTCCTTCTAGTAATACGTGGGCCGGTACTTGTCTATCTATGAAGGTATCATAACAATAAATTATATGTCAAATGGGAAATTCAAGGAGTTGTACTAATCGTTTGCCCTTTTTTGCTTCGAACTCTCGTCTTCAATTAATACTTCTCACATTTTTCAATCTGACCACTCTAAGGGGGTGGGGGGGGGGGGGGGGGGTAAGAGTTTAAAGATTATCCTAGTTTTGGGTAATTTTTGCGCACTTTAAATGCTCTAATTTAAGAACGGATTTAGATATCTAAAATCCGATTTCACCATCGTGTTCAGCGTGCAAAAACCTTTAAAATGAGGGGTCACTTGTTAGAAAATAACATTTTGGGGATTTTTGGGTAATTTTTGCGCACTTTAAATGCTCTAATTTGAGAACGGATCAAGATATCTAAAATCCGATTCCACCATCGTGTTCAGCGTGCAAAAACCTTTAAAATGAGGGGTCACTTGTTGGAAAATAACATTTTGGGGATTTTTGGGTAATTTTTGCGCACTTTAAATGCGCCAAAACCCTCCTTAGAGTAGGCCAATTTCGCCCATCTTCGAACTTAGCCTTTCGATTGCCAAGATAGATTTTTTGTGCAAATTTGAGCTGTTTATCTCAATTCTATCGAGAGTTATCGTCTGGAGTGACACATATACTCGTATATATATATACATATAAAAAAGTGTTAAATTTCAGGAATCGTTTTAGAATGGTCTGAAACGGATTTCTATGAAGAAAATTTCCAAAAATTTATATTATTTAAATTTCGAAGCCATTGCAATAGCTTCATTTTCTTTGAAAATTCGCTAAAAGTGGTTTTTGTGCAAAATTGCCGAGTTTTGTGGAAAAACTAGAGGAAACAAATGTATCACTAAATTATGAACTTGAAAATAGCATGTAGTACTACTCTTTCGAGCTGATGAGTAGTTCCACACAATTGTTTTGGCAACCTAATACTAATGTATTTCCTTTTATCTGGCCCTAGTGGTAAACATGAACATTAAAGTCGAAACTGTGAGGTGAACATGGCGAGGTGAAAACAGCATGCTGTGTCACTGATGCTAGGATCAAAAGATCATAGTTTCCTCTGAGAACAGACTTCAATTCCCAGCTGCCCTCTGTCAGGAAACCACGTTTCCTATTGCAGAGTCTCATTCTTATGCGGATACCCACTTTTTCCCAGAGTCGTCTATTTTATGCCTCAGCACCATCATCAGCATCTATTTTGGGTACTTACGAATCATTTGTTAAGACACAACACCTTGCTCACACTTCTTGTTCTTTCCATCCCCCCATCCTCGTCTTTTCCACCAGTTCTGATTGTTCCTGCATCTTTCTGGACTGGATCCTCTTCAGAATGTATTCACCCTTTTGTGAGAGTGCCAGCTCATTGGCACCATCGTTTCAAGGTTAGATCCTTCCGAACTGTTCACCTCGTTTTCAACCATCTGAATTCTTAAGAGAAACCGGAGTCAACCTTACCCCAACTTGACCCTTGCTGTGAACCGACTCAGCATTTGACTCGCTGTGGCATTCAACAACTCTGAGTCAGGGTTAGGTATAATTCAAGTGCCACAGAGAATTCATAAAGAGGGCTATCACTGGATGGTGGGACAATGGTAGATTATTTCCCTATTTGGCAGGGAGTTTTTCCTTCCTTGGCAGCCTGCCCCCTTATGTGATAAGAGTCAACTATTTAACTTCCATATTCTTGCTATATAGTAATGGATGGATCCATGTTGATACCCTCAAAAATAGGTGTCTGAGAAAACCATGGAATCTTGTTCAGAAGTGCTCATAACGAGTTTGTAGACGCTTTTCCGCTTGATGCCACCCCGAGCAAATGTATGTTGGAATTTCAAATGGTCAAAACTTCCTCCAAATACGGCCTTTTTCAGATTTTCTTTTTTTCAGCTCGTTAAACTCCTCAATTTGAGATGAGAACGAGCTTTCCATGTGGGAAAAAACCGCTGCAAAGTCCTTGTCACATGGGTTTATTATTCTACTGAACACACCTACAGAATCTACCCATATGAATTGGAATTTCAAATGGTGACAATTCCTTCAAAATAAGGTCTTTTTTTATTTTATTTTTGGGTTTTGTTCAACTCTTCAATCTGAGATGAAAACGAGATATCTAGGAGGAAAAATGAGGGATTTTCTAATTTTGGTTTATTATTCTGTGAATAATACACCTACGTATTCGCTCAGCAAATAATTTTTATAACACACCCTCAAAATTTTTTCTTTTACGTTTCAAGGTTCGTAGATTCAGAAAATCCAATGTCCGTCCGCTATCTGCCGTACGCCGTCCACCGTATCATGCATAACCGCTTCATTTTTTGTCTAAAAAATTCGTTTTTCCCCACAAATAGGAAAAACCCTGGGCCCTAGTTGTATCCCGAAACTTTTCAGCTCGATCGGAATATACCCAAGGGTGTATAAAATGGGTATAAAATAGGTATTTTTTGTGTTTTAGTAACATGAGGTTTTGAGGTATCGTTTTCCATGTTTTCCTAACGAACTTTCAGCCTTAAATTTCCGTTAAATTTTGGTATAAAATCGGCCCATTTGAGTCCTAGTTATGCTAGAAAGCTCGATCGGAATACACCCAGGGGTGTTATGGGAGAAAAATGGGTGTAAAAATAGGGGATTTCTTTTCTATAGAATTTTGGGCTGGATATTCATTTTAAGAGACCTTCCACGCACAGATTGACCTTACTATTCTGGGTCGAAACCGAGCATACACACTACACACATTTTTTTTTGCACTCACTTGCACTGTAGATCATCGATTTCCACCATCCGTCATCCATGCATGTTATTTCATAGGTTTGGGTATATGCACCTAATTCAAGTCCTATATCTACGGTTTTCAATCCCCCTCTTCCTGCTAAGTAGTTTTAATCTTTGGAAATTCGTAATTTTCCTACTTACCACTGCCGCTGGCCTACCAACATTTAAAAAAAACTCGAGTAGATAAATCGAGTTGATCAATAATTTATTGTCAATTAATTAGCTTTATTTAAGATACAACACCAACATGGTAATTTTCTCAGATTCTGATTCAGCACAAGTATCATGACTGATGATCAGAACTGAGGTCTTACTAAGTAAATGGAGTCGATCGTTGGCCATGATAAGATTAGTTTTCATTTTTTCTTGAAGACGTTGAGCTCGATCCCAGACATCTCCTTTTCCATGACTGCAATCAATAGCAATGCCTTTCTCCAATTCTTCTATTCCTCTCTTATACAGTTTTATTGCTATCTCCTTGTGGCCTAAAAGCAGAAATATCTTGTTTAATAATGCATGTTATCATGTAACATTACATCTGAGAAAAGTTTCGAGGTTCAGTAAAAACTCAAGAATGTTGAGTAATTAGGTATATTGTATAATAATCATATAATTTGGAATCCATACTTACAATAATGCTCAACAGACCCGTAATTACCGAGGAGGAAAAACTACCCACCTTCGTTTTCCTCGTCGATCTTGAGAGCTTTGGATATGAATTCAAAAGCTCGTCGGTGATGTTCCTTCTGTTTGGCTAAAAGTGGGTCGCCCGACTGGTTTTCTTTGTTCTTGTGAGACGACATCCTGCACACTAGCTCTTGATAGAGTAACTCGCTTCGATTAAGTTCTTCAATCACCACAGGCTTCTGAGTAGTTGGTCTCAGAATCATCACTTTTGAACTTGACTTCCATAAATACCTTACTATAATAAAAATTAGATAAATTATCGACCTGAGTATATTAAAAACGAAAATTAGAGGCAGAGAGGCGAGGTGGAGGTTTTTCTCATGCACCGACTCCTTGTCAGAGCTGCTGTTAGTCTTTTCGTCCGATTTACGGCTCTTTTTGAAGCATTTCGAGCTGTCTTTGTGGAACATTAGTTAGTTAACGAATGAAACAGGAGTTAGTAAGTCCAAGCGTGATTACAGTATATCACCAAAGATTAATAAGAGAATCCGCAAACCACATCAAATCGTAATAAAGGAATTAAACTACGGAAACTTTTGTACCGCATAAAGTTTAGCACGGGATCAGCATTTCTTGAGAGAGCGGACTAGGTAGGACATTCGTAAAATAAATAAACATAAAACAACTAATCGAACAAGAACCAAGAACCCTCACAATTTTGATAACGTTATCACTAATCACAGTTATCACTTTATCATCTTCCATTCTGGGTATTGCGGTGATACTCAAGTGGGCGACGCTAGCGAGGTGCAACATTGTGGTGGGGTAACTAAGTACAGCTTCCATAATCCATACATCCCTAAGGAGAGTCACCATGTTGTTCCAGGTTCCTGGCAATCACTGTGCAATTAACATTATGTCGATTTCATCTACCTAGTTCTAGATTAATATTTATCAAGTGACTACCAGAAATAATAACTTTGTTCAGTTTTTGATCCTAGCATCACTGATGACTGTTGGTGTGTTCACCAGGCCCTAATTTACTTGTCCTATTGTGCATTATTTGTGTTTGTGCAAGCTATACAACTGCTTTGTTCTTTTCTTTAATTATATTGCAGTAGCTGCTTTATTTATCGTGAACATAGGATAAAATAGTTTCCTAATTGTGTGGGCAGCCCCAGTGCCCCCCCCCCCCACCACTCACTGTATGAGTCAGTTACATTCTTGTCCCCTGGCTGGTGGGTACCTCCTTCTGTTTATGGTATAGTAAGATTCGTGTATGATTGGGTTACTGTTAAAGATTGATAATTTGACGTTGATATGCACAAACCGGCCAAGCGCCAAAATGTCAAGAATAGAGTTTTTGGTATCAATCGATTCGTCTCAACGAGTTCTTTCATAATTTCTCGATTTCAACGCCCTCTATTAAGTTTCAGACAAGCTAGGGTTGATAGAATGTTTGTGCAAAACGTTTTTTAGAAGGTCAGTAATTTGCACAAACCGGCCAAGCGTCATCCCGGTATTCAGGGCTTCCGTATTTCGCATAAAGCGGCCAAATTGACGCCACACCAGTCGCTTGGTCGGTCTGTGCAAAACTCAGCTGCATTGATTCAGGTGTTTCCTCCGCATACTCCGTATTTAGTTTCCTATTCTAGCCTCTTCTCTGGATCTCTGTTATCTGCTTCCTGTTATTGCGTTAAGAATAGGTTTTGATTTTTCTGAGCACCCAATTTTACAATTATTATTTCAGTGTTCAGTATAAAAATGAAAAGTAAGAAGTTCAAAAAATCATGTTGTATTAATTTCCTTGACTTTTTTTTTCATTTACATAAGTTTATCTCTAATCCTATTTATTTATAGGCAGATCGGGCTGCGGAGGTAAATAGCCAAATGAAACTTGTGTGCGAACTGCCAGATTTGTTCGAAAGTTAAAGCAAAATATTGCTTTTATTGGATAATTGTGTTCCTTTGAAACGTAACCAAGTTTAGAGGCAAATGAAATTTATCCCTCCCCCCTCCACCCCCTGAGCCTATTGTACTGGTGGTATTCACGGAATATGACCTACATAATAAACACAAAGTGTGTTCTGAACACTTCTAAACAATAACTTGCCTGCCAAGTTAGGTGGGCAGTATAGCTTCCTCACTACTTATTGTAACATGGACGTAGGTACCTATAGAATCAGTTGGTAAAATATCGATTTTGATGGAATTCATTTGAGACCGTCCAACAACTCACCTCCATCTGTCTTACAAATTTCACCACTGCGATGATCTGCAGTGTTATGGGCGCTACGAGGATCTGGCGTTTGCCCATGCGCAGACGGAAGTTAGGTACTGTAAGATTTCAATAGTTTTGATATGGGACCATCCGCAATCCAACCCGCGTGTACCCTCAAAATTTCAGCTCTACGACTAGGAAGGAAATGGTCAACATTTCAAGTTCGCGCACGCGCTGACGATAGTTACAGTAAGATCGAAGTATTGTCAAAGTATTATGATTCCTGATCGATCCTCCAAGTTTGAACCAATTTCGACGATATTTAATGTAGGTATGGGCGTTTCAAGTATTTCACGTTAGCGCATGTGCAGACGAAAAGTACAGTACTTTTTCACTGATTTTGGTGTGGGACCATCTGTGAGCCGACCCGCACCTACCCTCCAAATTTCAGCCTTTCGACCATTATTTTTCTGGTAATTATGGGCGTTACAAGGTGTGAATATGTAGACGACAACCACCACCAACGTGGAGGTTTCTACGTGACTAGGTGGTTATCTCTAGTAGAAGGTTGAAATTGATATAGCGTGTTCAATGTAAATGCTGATGATAATTAACGACTAATTATAAAGTGCGAACTAAAAGTATGATATATGTTTTATTATTCAATACACCTTAACATGGCGCAGTCGAACGTGAAATGTTGCGAATTTGGAAGTGTGTGTAAATAAAAAAAAAATTAAAACAGTGAAGTTCCTACGCAAATACGGTCAATCAAGCAAGTTAACCTCAAAAGTTCGGGACTAATCCACGAGGGTCTGACTGAAATTCCTGACAGTTGTTGAAAATAGCAGAACTCCTTGTTAACTACTCTGTGTCCCACTAACCCACTATCATGGCGTTGGAATTTCGGCCTCCTGGGGAACTACGGTTGGATGGCAACGTGAGCCAAAACTTCAAGACGTTTAAAAGTGAAGTAAAGATATTTTTCACCGCCTCTGAAACCTTCAAAAAGTCTCATGACGTTCAGGTGGCTAGGCTCCTCAACCTTATTGGGCCAGAGGCTCGCAGGGCGTACGAAGCGTTATACATATCCGGTAAAGAAACCGTTGACACCGTCTTGGATGCTCTGGAGAAGGAGTTGGTCCCGTCTAGAAATGAGGTAATGATTCATTTCAAATTCTTTAAGCGAGTGCAGAAGGATGGCGAGACTGTTGATGTCTGGATTAGAGCTTTGAAAGACTTGATCGTCGATTGTGATTTTGGTGATGCAGAGGAAAAAATTCTAAGATCTCAGATCGTTCTGGGTGTGAAAAATCTCGAACTTCAAGAGAGATTACTACGTCAAAATATGGATTTGAAGAAAGTGATTGCCGCCTGTCAGGCTCATGAAGCAGGTGAAAGGTATCGCCGAGAAGTCAACAAAGAAACACGCGCATTGGAGGAAGTGCGAACGCTTGATCAAATCAAACATAACTTCAGGGATGGACTGAAAAACTCCAACCAGGGCTTGGTTGACTCCGGTGGCAGGCAACCCACATCGGATATCGATGCTTCTGTTCCTCGTCGTCAAATAACTGGGTCAAGAGGTGAAGGGCTGATAAAAGACTGTCGAAATTGCTCATTTTCGCACCCCATTAATCGCTGTCCAGCTTTTGGTAAAGTATGCAACTTCTGTCAAAAACTCAACCACTTCAAGTCCTGTTGTTTCAAGTTGAAGTTTACTAATAAGAATACATTAGAGTTATGTAGATCTGAGAATGACGACCAAAATGGTGTAGGAGTTGAGTCTTTAGTTATTGAAACTATCACTAATGAAAATACAGTTGTTAAACGAAGAGCATGGTACAGGGATATAATGTTACAAAATGCTATCATAGGTAAATTCAAAATTGACACAGGGTCAGAAATCAATACCTTACCTGTTTCACTGGCTCAACAATTCCTGGATCACGTTATAGTCGATCAACCCACCTTTACTTTGAAGGCTTATGGAGGGTTTGAAATCACACCTCTTGGACAAATGACCTTAACTTGTTCTTACAAGGATAGGAGTGCTGTAGCTAAATTCGTCGTAGTGGGTGATGGTTACTCACCCATCCTAGGGTTACAAACTAGTTTGGACTTGGGCTTGGTTTCGTTGATTGATGAACTGAGTACTTTCATGTCCAAAGAGGACTTCTTGGAGGCCAATAAGGATGTGTTTACGGGTTTAGGATGTTTTCCTGATGAATATACAATGAAACTGAAGCCAGGTTCAGTTCCTGTTATTAGCTCTGCTCGTAGAGTACCGTTAAAATTACGAGACGGTTTGAAACTCACTCTGGATGCATTGCTGGATAAAAAGGTAATAGTTCCAGTTTCTGAACCATCAGAGTGGATTAGTAGCCTAGTACTAGTTCAAAAGCCCAATGGTACTCTGCGCATCTGTATGAACCCGATTGAACTAAACAGATGTCTTGTTCGGGAGACATTTCCTATACCAACAATTGAAGAAATGGCGCCGAAATTAACGGGAAAAAAATTCTTTTGTGTTTTTGACATAAAGGATGGTTTCTATCATGTTGCGTTGGACGATTTTTCAAGCAGGTTGTGTACTTTTTCCACTTGTTTTGGGAATTACCGCTTCTTGAGATTGCCGTTTGGAGTTAACCCTGCTCCTGAACTATTTATGAAACTTAATCTAAAATATTTTGGGGACATTGAGGGAGTTGTGGTGTATTTTGATGACATTTTGGCTGCTGCAGACACTCAAGAAGAGTTAAACAAGGTGGTGCAGAAAATACTGGACAGAGCCAGAAAGTTTAACATAAAATTTAATCCATCAAAGTTGCAGTATTTTCAGGACGAAATTAAATTTGTGGGGTACATTTTTAATAAAAATGGGATGTCTTCAGACCCGGACAAAATCTCTGCTGTAGAGAAATTAAAGGTACCATCAAATAGAACAGAATTGCTTCAAATTTTTGGGTTTGTAAATTACTTGCGGATGTTTATACCTAACTTTTCCGAAATTGTTTCACCTATGAGGGAGTTATTAAAAAAAGAAGTAAATTTCCAGTGGGGGGAGCCTCAGGCTCAAGCATTTCGTAATTTAAAAAAACTAATTTGTGACAAAACTACATTGGCTACGTTTAATCCTAACAAATCAGTACATATAGAGTGTGATGCATCTAAGGATGCTGTAGGGTTTGCCATGTTTCAAGAGGGCATTCCTATATACTACGGGTCAAGGTCGCTATCTGATACGGAGAAAAACTGGGCTCAAATCGAAAAAGAATATGCAGCTATTTTGTTTGCTTGTGTCAGGTTACATTATTTCATTTTTGGGCATCCTGATGTAATTATATATACTGACCACTCTCCGTTAGTATCGATTCAGGCTAAAAATTTTGAGTCAATTCAAAACACAAGGCTGAGGAGAATTAAGCTAAAACTTTTGAATTACGAATTTAAACTCCAATTTAAGCAGGGTAAGAAAATGTACACGGCTGACTTGTTAAGTAGGAATTTCATTAGTACCAGAGTAGTTGAACCCGAACAGGAATTGGTCCATGTGTTGACTAAAGGGGAGTTGATATTCAAGAACAATAAATTACAAACATTTCAACAAGCGACAAGGAATGACCCAGTACTGACCAAAATTATCGAATTTTATCAAAATGGTTGGCTGCACGGTACAAAATCAGATGGTGTTAATGGAGAGCTAGCACATTTGATTAAAATTAAAGGGTCAATCACAGTAGAGGACGGTCTTGTGTACAATGAGCACCGTCTGGTTGTCCCCCAATCCTTGAGAAATTATATACTAAGCTTGTTGCATGAGACGCACTTGGGTATAGAAAAATCCAAAGAATGGGCTCGTAAAATCGTTTATTGGCCGGGTATGAATGAGCACATTATCAATTTTGTACAGTCATGTACCACATGTCAACGGTTTGGAAGGAATAACATGAAAGAGCCTCTATTAAGCCATGAAATCCCTACGATTCCCTTTTATAAAATAGGCATTGACATAGCAGAGTATGGTCAAAACGCCTTCCTCGTGGTAGAGGATTATTATTCACGTTGGCTCGAGGTGGAAATTCTTAAGGATAAATCCACTTGTTCTATTCTAGGTGTTCTCAAACCTTTGTTTGCTAGATGGGGCATTCCAGGAATTGTTGTGTCTGACAACGTACCATTCTCAAGCCAGGAATTTCAGGCTTTTGCGGAAGAATGGGGCTTTGATCACACAACCATTAGCCCGCTTCATTCGAGGGGTAATGGCTTGGCGGAGAAAGGTGTTCACATTGCAAAGTCGTTGCTTAAAAAGTGTGAGTTTGATGGGATCGATTTTCATTTAGCACTATTGAATTATAGGAACTCAGTCCTCACAGGATTGGGTGTTACACCAGCTCAATTAATTCAAAGCAGAGAGCTGAAAACCAAATTTCCGATTTATAAGGAGTCCTTGCGACCTAATGTTGTTGATGTGTCGGAGAAAATGTGGAATAGTCAGTTTCACCAAAAACGTTATTACGACAGGTCAGCCAGAAAGCAAGAACAAACTTTCACAGTCGGTGAGAATGTGCTCCTACGAGAGCAAAATGTGTGGGTTAACGCAAAGGTGATCGATATTCACCCATCTCCTAGGTCTTACTGGGTTAGGTCAGAAAGGGGTGGAGTCTACAGAAGGAATGCTAGTTTTCTTCGGAAAGTCGTGGGAAGGAAAGATTGGACTGAGAAAGGAGGGCAAATAGGAAGTACAAAATCCTTAAGCCATAGTGTGAATTCAAGTCTGTCAAATACAGTTTCCCAACACCCAAGACAATCCAGTCGGGTTCGAAAACCGAGAGATTGGTCTGACTATGTTACCACTTAAGTGCAAGTTCATGCTTTGTTAGTTAGTTGTCACGTAAGATGTCATAACTCATGTATGTTGGTATGTAAATATGTTCCCTTAAATTTCTTATAATGTTCTTTAAATATTCAAGGCCTTTAGCTAAGTTTGTTTGTTAAGAAACTATCTGTATATTGAAGTTAGGCAAGAGCAGCTAGGTATGTAGTTTTGTACGATGTAAGTTGTAGCTGCCAGTGTAACTGGCTGGACTTATGTAGCGTTGTAAGTTCTTGTCAATTATTTAAAAAAAAAAGAAAAAAAGAGCATGTGAATATGTAGACGACAACCACCACCAACGTGGAGGTTTCTACGTGACTAGGTGGTTATCTCTAGTAGAAGGTTGAAATTGATATAGCGTGTTCAATGTAAATGCTGATGATAATTAACGACTAATTATAAAGTGCGAACTAAAAGTATGATATATGTTTTATTATTCAATACACCTTAACACAAGGAGTTGACCACAGAGAGACTGACAGTCGGACATACAGATAGACAGGCAAGGAACCAAAATGTTCCTTGATCTCTGAACACCAAATGGTAGGGGAAATTATCACTTTGGGAGACATAATTTTTTTTTTTTTAAACTCAATCACGAATCCAAGGCTTCCCTACCTTCCGGCAGTGAGGAAGAAATATACCACGTTTTCCACTGAATTCAGATTATTATTTCTTCTTTTGCTCCTTATTTTTCTAACTAAAACTGCTGCAGTCGATTTGCACAAAACGGCCATGTGAGGCGCTTGGCCGTTTTGTGCAAATCAACTTGTAGCCTGTCGAACATTTTGCAGTTTGGCCGGGATGTGCATAATTCGTTTTGTAATATTTGAGTTTTGCACAAACCAGGTAACCGCCATAACTCGGGAAATATCAATGTAATCGACTTCCTGACGCTACCATTCGATTTTACGCACCAAAAAACATGTGGGACATTATTTCCAAATTTTTACAACCAACTGGAGGGGTTAGGTAGCCAAAAAACGCGCAAAATCTTTGATCGCGGTTTTCTCGAAAATGTCAAAATGGCGCTTGGCCGGTTTGTGCACATCAGCGTCCAAGTACTGTATTAGAAACACGCGGTATGTATAAACTTATTTATTGAGATCGAATAAATTGAACAGAGAGAACATGGAATGATAAAACAATAGCATGGAATAAATCGAATGTCATGGAAGAGAAGAAGGTTGCATACATGTGTGCTTCACTAATAGTTCACTGTCCTGGAGTTACTCATGGCGGGACACAACACTCTCCCACGCTTATTAAGAAGTTACAAAGTCGTCCAAGTAGGAAGGTGCTTTGCACGCTCGGCCGGATCGTCGAAGACCCAAACTGGGGGAACCTGGACAAGTTACAGGAACCGGATCTGGAGGAGCCGGAAACTGACTTGGAGATTCTGGGGCCCAATTCTGATGAGTCCCTGTAGATTGATAATCAGTCTAGGGAGCATGCACGAGTTCCAAGTTACCCAGGTTTGGAGGATCAGCAGGGATCCTTGTTGGTGGAAAAACTACCGGTTCTGGGGCAAAATGGACTGTCTTCTTGGGAATTTCCATTTGTCGAAGCTGATCAATGTGGCGCTTTATTTCCACATGCTGCTCATCAAGTTGAATCACATAATGGAGTTTTCCCATTTTCTTGACGACAGTACCCAGTTTCCAATGGTCCTTGTTATTAGCATGGTGTCTTGATAATACGCGGTCACCCACGCTTAATTGTCGGCACTTGAGGTCATGTTTTGCGTTTTTCTTTAGTATGACAGGTCGTAACGCATCCAGTTCGCAGCGTATGTTCCTGCCAAGATATAATTCCGCAGGTGTTTTCCCACGTGCCAATGGAGTGGATCTGTAACGAAACAAAATCTGTCGAACCTTTGCATACATTGGATCAGGATCGTCTGTCATTGATTTTAAGCGATGCTTCAATGTCTGGACGTTCCGTTCAGCCAGACCATTCGTGGCAGGATGACCTGGGGCCGTTAAGTTTTGAAAAATCCCGTTTTGCACACAAAAGTTGTCAAATTCGGTGCTCACAAAAATTGAAGCATTGTCCGAAACCATTATACTAGGAAATCCGTGTGTAGCAAAGATGTCCTTCAGCATTTCAATTGATGACTCTGATGTGGGAGAATTTTGGCAAATTTTTATTTCTGCCCATCTTGACTTGGCGTCCATCACAATTAAAAAGTGATATCCCTGAAAAGGGCCAGCATAATCAATGTGAATACGCTCCCAGTTAGAGCCAGGTTCATCCCATGGATGGGTTTGCACTTTAGGGGGGCTGGTTTTGTATTTGGCACATGATTCACAAGTTCGTGAAAGGCGGTCAATATCCTTGTCGATTCCTTGCCAGTAAACATGACGACGTGCCAACTGTTTCATTTTAGTTGTCCCCACATGAGTCCGATGAAGCTCATCTAACACTGCATGTTGAAGAGACTTGGGAACTAAAATACGATTTCCCCTAAACACCATACCATCTTCAGTGGTGTATTCATAGGTTTGTGTCGATGCTGGTAATGATTTTGAATTTCGCTATCAGAGCGTGTGGCTGTTTTGATCGCTTCTGCATTCACAGTCTGTGAAGAAATCCTATTGACTGTTACCATACAGATGCGTGAAATTTCATTGTTGAGGGCCACGTCATCAGAAAGACGTGCCTGCTGAACAGGGGCTCTGGAAAAACAATCTGCATCCGCATTGAAAATACCTCTCTTGAAAACCACATTGTAGTTGAACGCAGACAGGAACGTGGAGTACCGTAACAACCTATCTGCAGTCATGTCTGGCAGTTTTGCGTTGGAACTGATGATTCTGCTTAATGGTTTATTGTCCGTTTCGATTTTGAAGTGTCTACCAAATAAATAGTTAAAATAATGGCTTACTGAGAAGACAACAGCCAGTGCTTCTCTGTGTAATTGAGGGTATTTCTGCTCTGCAGTGGTGAGCGCCCTGGATGAGTAGGCAATGGGGCGCATAAGCCCATCAATTTCATGAGCCAACACACCAGCAACTCCAACAGGGCTTGCATCACACGACAATACCAATGGCAGGGTTGGGTCATATGGAGTTAAAACATGGTTGCTGGCTAGTTCATTTTTGAGCGTGATGAACGCAGCCTCACACTCAGCAGTCCATATAAATTTTGCATTTTTCTTGAGGAGCTGCCGGAGAGGGAAGGTGACAGTCGAATGATTAGGTATGAAACGGGCATAGTACGTAATCATGCCCAAAAATGTTTGAACCCCTTCTTTTGAAGTTGGTCTAGGCATATCCATTAAAGCTGTAACCTTTTCAGGGCTTTTTGAAATTTTGTTGTGTTGAACAACATATCCCAGGTATTCAATTTTCTCTTGAAACAAAACACATTTTTGTTTGTTCAAATGGAGGTCAAATTTTTTCAAACGTTGAAGGCACAGCTCTAGGTTTTTAATGCATTCTTCCCTAGTTGAACCATGGCAAACAATATCATCAAAATATGACATTGTCTTGGGTAGGCCTTGTAGAATTTGTTCAAGTATGCGATTGAACTCACTAGGAGCTACCTTGATTCCAAAACTCAGGCGGTCCATGAGATAAGTGCCTCTATGGGTTGAAATAGTCTGAATGCAGCTGGACTCATCATCTACCTGTACATGCATATAGGCCTTATGGAGGTCGAGTCTACAAAAATATTTTGAATTTCTAAGGCTGTTGAGTATGTCTTCAATTCGGCGAATGGGGTAGTTTGAGTTCACAATCTGTGGGTTTACGCTCATTTTATAGTCCACACAAAGCCGTACGTTTCCATCAGACTTTGGAATCACCGCTAAAGGTGAACCCCAATCACTTGTGTCCACCTTTGAAATGATGCCTTGAGATTCAAGAACATCAAGCTCCATCTCCACTTTATCACGCAGAGCATAGGGGACTTCTCGGGCTTTGAAAAATGTAGGTTTGGCTTTGTCACGTAAGCGAAGTGACACTTGCAGATCCGGAATGCAGCCAATTCGCTCTTCGAAAACTGTTGGGTACTTCAGAGCAAGGTCTTCGATGGTGTCTATGTTGTCCACTCGTAAAATCTGTTGAAATGAGGACTTGCACATGTCCAGTTCGTTGAGATCAATATTAAGGTGGCGGATCCAGGTTCGACCAAGAAGTGCATCAAATTCTTCTGGAACCACATAGAGTTCTTCTGTTGAGTGCCTTCCCTGGTAATCGACATTGACTTCCACTTTCCCGTCTGGAATGAAGACATTACCTGTATAAGATCGAAATGCAATATTAGGCATTTTCAATTCATTTGGAAGGTTCAGTTTGTGATACCTGTCACGAGGTATGAATGTATATCCTGTTCCCGAGTCGACTTCAAATTTGAGAGGGCAGCCCTGAATTTTGACGGTGACCATATACTTTTCCGAGTCTGCTACAAGGGAATTCTGGTTTCGAAAAACGTCAATTATTTTATGGCAACCATATTTTTCGAGGGGGTCCTCACTGTCATCATCTTCGACAAAATTAGTTGGTTTTTCTTTTTTATAATCAGAATCGTGTTTCCGACTGTTTATCAAAGTTTGAATACAAACTTTAAGAATGTGACCTGTTCGTCGACAACCCGCACATTTGAGGCTAGATTTGTCAGTGCGGCACTCACTAGTAGTGTGATTATTCGTAGCACACCTCAAACAAAGATCTGCAATTCCCAGTTTTTGCAGATCCACACGCGTTTTTGAACGGCTATGACTTGCCGATTTATTGCGGTTATACGAACCATCTTGACCATCTTGGGACTTTGGGTGGCGCAAATGTGAACGGGACACCTTGTTAGTATCTCCGATGGAATAGTCTATGGTTGATGAAATTTCACCACTATCCACTTTCGAGGCTTCTAATGCCAGGGCTTTTGCTACTAGGGCATCAAATCAAATTGTCATATCTGATTGCAAGAGCTGCTCCCGGATTGAATTGTCTCTGATCCCCCGTATAAATTGAGCCCGGAGTAAAATGTCTGCAATGGAACAGGTACGATTACATTCGCATTTCGTTTGAAACTCACAGTCAATGGCTAATCGGCGTAAACGAGTGAGGTATCCAGCAATAGTTTCATCATGCTGGTAGGTTGAAAGAAAAACATGCTGTGAAACCATCATGGATTTCTTGGGACACAAAAATTTTTCAAACTCTGTAATCAAAGTTTTATAGTCGAGATCGGATGGTTTTGTGGGCGAAATTTGAGAAGTCAGAAGGTCATACGTTGAAGGACCAACTGAATTTAGAAGCAACTGAGCACAGTGCTCAGGTTTAGTCGAAATGTTCTTCATTTTGGTATAATTTTCGAATCGCTGGAGGTAGTTATTAAAGGATTCCTTTGATGGGTCGAAATGTTCAAAGGACTGAATTAAAGCAAGATTGAGTACCTGACCCGATTGACGGTTTTCGTTACCGGAAAGAGCAGCTTGGACGGCGGCAGCTGAAGCTGCAGTCGTTTGTTGAATAACAGTGTCTAACAACTTCTTCTGTTCTTCATTGAATGCAACTAAAAATTGCGTAAATTGATTGGCGTCCATCGTGCGCTACTTTACCTCGTCGCCACTGTTAAAGATTGATAATTACTGTATTAGAAACACGCGGTATGTATAAACTTATTTATTGAGATCGAATAAATTGAACAGAGAGAACATGGAACGATAAAACAATAGCATGGAATAAATCGAATGTCATGGAAGAGAAGAAGGTTGCATACATGTGTGCTTCACTAATAGTTCACTGTCCTGGAGTTACTCATGGCGGGACACAACAGTTACCCTCATACCTACTTGTACATGGTGGTAGCAGTAGGTGTTTTATTGAGTTTTCACTTTGATTTATCGATGTTTCACTTATTTTTCGTGCATCAAGGAAGACAACAGAGCGAGTTTTCCGATTCGGTGGTCTAGAAGTGTTGGGAAAACGTTTGCCTGCACAAAGGGGTCACGTGTTGTTGGTTGGATCCTAGGCAACATCGATCACTTGGAGGTAAAAGGTCACGTAGTTTACTTTGCTTCTCAGTAGCTGTTCCTGTTTTCAGACAATGTTACCACCCATGAAAAGCAACTCACAGCAGAGTGAATGAGGGTTTTGTCATGTGAAACCACCAGATCCGTTCGGCATGTCAAACCCGGCACAGTAGCCTACATAGAAAAAGCGATTTACCTACCCGCTTTATGAACGTGAGTGGAGGAATCAGGCACTCCGAGGAGGGGAAAAATTGATGCATTGCTATATATTTTCAGGGGAAAATCGGAGGAGGTGGTTGCACAGTTTGATTTGGCACCTGCTCCATATAATGTATTGCTGGAAAAACTCGATAAATACTTTGTCCTCAAGAAAAACGTGACGTGCCAGTGTTTTGTGTTCAACTCAAGGCACCAGAAATCTGGCGAAACTGTTGATTCTTTCATTATTGCGTTGCATGTGTTGGCAGAGAACTGTGAGTTTTCAGCTTAGAAGAATGACCTCATTCGAAACCACATACTGCAGGGAATTACTGAACGGATAACCAGCGAAGAGCTACAGTTGAAGGCTGATTTAACTTTGGAGGCAGCCACCAATGCTGCACGTCTAGCTGAAGCCCAGGCACAAACTCAACCAGATCATCAGGAGTGAGCAGCACCTGGTGAATGCTATCAGATTGGGAAATCGTTTTTGGAGGACTCCTGGAGGAAGAAGAAGGGGCAGGCAAGGTGGTAGGCAGTTGGACAGATGGTCATCCTCAAACTCCTAAGCTTCGTTCTCAGTGTGCGTTCTGCCAGTTCCGAACGGTTCTGGGCAAGCGCAGTCGAGTTTTGTCGTTCGCAGTGCCAGGAAGCCCAGTTCCGGAACGCCGAGAACGCCGAGTTCTGCGTTCGTAGTGTTTTGCGAATCCAGTTCCGAACTGTTCTGACAGTCCCAGATTTTTTTCGGAGATGTCAGAACTGGAACTCAAGAACGTAGGTGACGCATGCGCACACAGGTTATTCCACTTCCAGTTCTGAAATCGTTTGCAGTGCAGAATGCGGTTCCTCAAGTTCCGGAACGCCCAGGGATTTTCCGTCCCAGTTCTTATGAGTTCGAGAAATGTCAGAACGCCCACTAAGAACGAACGTCTAGAGGCTTGACAAATGCTCATTCTATGGCCTACAGCAACACTACAGGATGGCTTGTCCTGCCAGGAGATCCTCATGGAGAACCTGTTCTCAACAGGGTCACTGGGAAGCGGTTTGTAGATCGAGAAGAGTCAGTGAGGTAAATGATAGCAACAATGGTTCTGAATCAGAATCAGAAGATATAATGTCTAATTAACAAGACAATAATTATCAAAGCAATAGGTTCATAGGGGGTATCACTATTCACTTTGTTACCAATAAAAAAACTTATGATCCAGTAGAGATTCAGAGCTTTGATAAGTTTGTTGACATGGAAGTTGACAGTGGTGCAGATGTCAGCTGTTCCCCCCCCCCCCCCCCTTGGAAATGGTGCCTGAAGGGGCGTTGTTGAGAGTTAGTGGACCTGATAGGAACTTCTATGGTCCTTCTGGAGAAATTCTGGGAAGTATTGGTAGCTTGAATATCGAACTTGTTTACGATAATTGGAGGTACCTATGTGGTTCAATTTTACGCCATTCAGAAATTCAAGCATCCGTTACTAGGGAGACCAGCCATATTCCTTATTTCAATGAAGTCTTCCTTATTAAAGGAAATGAATGAAAATTCTTTATTTCAGTGAAATCTTATTTCACTCAGTTTTGAACTGCCTCAAATTGTTAATGAAGTTACTGCTGCAAATGGAATGTTGATGAAAATTAAAAAACAATTTCCTAAAATATTTATTGAAATAGGCACTTTCACTGGTACAATAAATATTCAATTATTTGAAAAGTACATCCCATTCGTCCAAACGGTTCCAAGGACGGTGCTGATAGCTTTCTTAGGAAAGTTAAAGAAAGAGTTGTGTAGATTAGAAAAAAACGCTGCGAAGTCCTTGTCACATGGGGTTTATTATTCTATTGGACATACCTCCCGAAATGCTGGCTATACATTTATGGTTCACTTAATTTGCAGTAATTGAAACAGCTATTTCTGATGGTTCCACCAATTTTGGCCCCCAAAAACACGAATTAGGCTCCTCCTTTTTTTTTTTTTTTACAAATTACCTACCTATCTTTGATCATTGATAGTGCCATTTAGTTGTCTTGATTCACCTGTTGGTACTATTTCTAGTGTTATTATACAAATTTATGGCGATTTCAGACACATTCCCAGGTTTTTGACTCATAAAAAAAGAATTTTGGGAGCTGAACCTTCGTTACAACCTCAGTTCTTCACTATTTGGTCAAAATCAACTTCATATTCTGTCTTCTTGCCCTAAAAAACATGGAAAACGATGCCTCACAAGCTCGTGTTCACTGAAACCTCAAAAAACCTAGAAAAATCCTACTTCTACAACCATTCCCCCCCCCCCCCCCCATAACACCCCTGGGAGTTTTCCATTCGGGCTGCCGAGCTTCGGAGCACTACAACTGGGACCCAAACTGTGTGCGGAAGAACGACGCTTTAGACCAAAATTTAACGTAAATTTAAGGGTGAATCTTCGTTTGAACCTCAATTTTCCATTCTTTGGTCAAAATCGACTTCACATTCAGTCTCCTCGTCCTAAAAAACGTGGAAAACGATAGGTACCTCACAAGCTCATGTTACTAAAACACCAAAAAAACCTGTTTTACACGCATTTTTCACCTGTTTTGTGTTTTGTGTATATTCCGATCGGGCTGCAAAGTTTCGGGACACAACTAGGGCCCAAATAGAGCCTCTCTGTGAAAAGACGAATTTTTTTGACCGAAAATGAAGTAGATATGGATGATACGGCGGACGGACACTACATTTTGGTTTATTATCTGTAAATAATACACCTATGTATTCGCTCAGCAAACAATTTTTATAAGACCCCCCTCAAAATTTTTTCTTTTACGTTTCAAGGATCCTAGATTCCAAAAATGCAATGTCCATCCGCCGTATCATGCATAACTACCTACTTCATTTTCGGTCTAAAAAATTTGTTCTTTCGCACACATGCTCCATTTCGGCCCTAGTTTTGCCCCGAAACTTTGCAGCCCGATCGGAATGTACCCTGGGGTGTTATGGGTGAAAAATGGGTTTAAAAAAGGGTTTTTTTGTGTTTTAATAAAATGAGCTTTTGAGGTACCTATCTTTTTCCAGGTTTTTTAGAGCGAGAAGACAGAATATGAAGTCGATTTTGACCAAAGAGTGAAGAATTGAGGTTGTAACGAAGGTTCAGCTCCCAAAATTAATTTTTTATGAGTCAGAAACCTGGGAAATTGTCTGAAATCACCATCAGTTTGTGTAATAAAACTAGAAAAGTGTAAACAGGTGAATCAAGACAATTAAATGGCACAATCAATAATCAATGATAATTTGAAAAAATAGCGTGATTTGTGTTTTGGGGGGCCAAAATTGGTGGAAACCATCAGAAATAGCTAGGTATTTCAATTATTGACATGAAAGAAACAATAAATGAACAGCCAACATTCCTGTAGGCTGGTATGTACAATAGAATAAGAAACCCATGTGACAAGGACTTCGCAGAGTTTCTGGAATCTATGTACCTTGAAACATAAAAGAAAAATTTTGAAGGACTGTTATATAAATTCTTTGCTGAGCGAATTATTCACAGAATAAACCAAAATGGATATAATAAATTGCTCCCATAACCGAACCTACTGCATGGTGTTCACTAATATTGTGGTTATACCAAAGGGGGATGGGGTGAGAATGTGCTGCGATTATACTGAGCTCCATTAAAAGACAGTATTTTCCCGTCATAAGTGTTGAAGTTACTTAGGCTCAGTTGAAAGGAGCAAACCATTCCTCTAAATGTGATTTAAATTCAGGATTGTACCAGGTAAAGTTAGAAAAATCATGTCATCATATCACCACTTTCATTTCTCCATTTGGAAGATATTTCTTCAAATCTTGGAGATTTCTTGCGCTCCTGAATACTTTACTGCAAAAGTGGCAAAAATTGCAAGTAAAATACTCATAATGAATAATTGCATGATAAAATACTCATTGAGTTACTGCAGAGATTTAAAGAAGAAGGAATTACTATTATGAAAAGGAAAGTATTTTTGGTATCAGGGAGCTTAGTTATCTGGGCCATATAATCTCTGATAAGGGTATCTTGAGGATTTTACTAGGCCCACCTGCAAGACAGAGAGAGGTACAACAGTTTTTAGGTATGGTAGATTTTTCATCAAGATTTGTCAAGGATAGGATTTCTATACTAGAACCTTTGAATAATTTGCTAAAGGATGGGTTTATATTCATGTGGGTGGAACCACAGGAGACTCGATTTAAAAAAATTAAAAATGCTCTGAAACTGGCTCTGTGCCTGGCTTTTTTCGGGGGTATGACCACTCGCACCCGTAGGGCCAAAACGGAGGTCTACCCAGTCGCACCCGAGAGAAAGTCATTTCGCGGAGACCCACCCGCACCCATACGTGGATCAAAAATGAGTTGGCCCACTCGCACCCATTATTGGTCAAAAATTGAAAAAGGGGTACTCGAGACAGAGTATCACTCTGCACCGATTACGAGTCTCATTACGAGGCTCCATGAGTTGACCTTCAAACTCTCGCATCAATAACAGTGATAGTGGGAAGTCGTCTGCGGAATCTGCGCTCGACCTTCAGTAGGTATATTGATCATGAGTGCGGTTGTTGTTCCCAGTGGGTCTCAACGAGGGGGAAAAGTGATTTTCTACGAATATCAACCCCAAGAACAATTCAAATTCGTGTTTCAAAAGCCGCTGTCGGTAGGAGAAAGATTCGTGTGTGCGGGAAGAGAAAAATATCAATGTAAAGCCTACCTAAAGTGCCCTTAACCAAAATTTTTGGGGGACATCGTGAGCAACCTCCTCGTGGTGTCCTCTGGGTAACGCCAATAGCTCACAAATAGCGGGTGCGCGTGGTCCAACTCGATTTTGCTCAAGGGCGGGTGCGAGTGGGCTAATGGGTGCGAGTAGGCCTCCTCACTTTCGATCGAGGGAGGGTGCGAGTTGGACATGGGTGGGTGCGAGTAGGATCCCTTAATTACCCTCGGGTGAGAGTAGGCGGACCCCCCTTTTTTTGACCCACACAAACAGATAAAAGTAAGTGCATAGAGTTTATCTTACGGTTTAGGTGCCTGCCTCACGCAAGAAAAGGAATGTACCCGGGAAATAGTAGCTTATGCATCTAGATCATTGCGAGAATCTTAAACAAGAATTAACTAGCCAAATAGAAAGAGAAACACTGGCACTCACATGAGCTATGAAAATGTTGCAGAATACATTATAGGATTAAAAATAATCCTAGAAACTGATCATAAACCGCTCCTACAGTAACTCCAGTCTAAGCCCATAGATGAGTTAACTCCGCGTTTGATAAGGCTCCAGCTCCACCTAATAAGGTATAATAATGTATTTAATTATACTCCTGGTAAACAGTTGGTGGTCCCTGATTGTCTGTCAAGAAATCCTATCCCTAATTCAGACAAAGGTACGATTGAATTTTCTGACGAAATGGAAGATTTTGTTTTCAGCATTGTAACATCTCTACCCATCAAAGGTGGTTATTTAGAAAAAATCAAATATGAGCAATTGAAAGATAATGTGTGTTGTGAAAGGCCAAGACTCAGGGGTAAGGTGGCCTCGGGGACAACTACTCTGGTGAGCTCCAAGGAGTAGTTCACGCCCGTCCCGCGAGATCGCAGAGGGTTGACCGCTGGTCGTTTGCCATTCCGTATCTTCCCTCCTTCCACCACTTCCTTACTTCCACACGACAGTACCCCCCCCCCCCCCCTCGAAAAAAACCTGTAGCCTAACATTTCGAATGTCGATCATAATCAAAGCCCATGACCATGATCAAAGCCGAAAACTAAGAGACTGATTCAGGGAGACACAGATCAGATAGTAGTTCTTACCAACGCCAGGTGAGAGCGCTGATGCTGTCGACAACTTGGAGTCTCGACCATGGATATTATTCTCTCTGAATCCATTCGCATTGGCTGGGCACTCAGTTGGCAAAACCGATTCGCTGTTTTTTTGAACTGAAGTGCGACGCAACAGGTGTCATCCTATTCAGTGTTTAGGTTTACAAACTGTCCTTGCAGTGGTAGCAAGTAGTGGTTCGTGAATAGTGTAGATCAGTTCATCCGAGGTTATTTAGTTCTCCTGTCAACTATGTCGACGACAGCAGAAACGTTGAGTCCGGACGCCCTCCGTTTATGTCACATCGTCAAATGGGATTCTTTTGACGGATACGGATTCAACTTGCGGGCCGAAAAAGGTAAACCCGGTCAGTTCATTGGGAAAGTGGACGAGGGATCACCGGCCGAGGCTGCCGGACTCAGAGAGGGTGACAGAATCGTTGAAGTCAACGATGTCAACATCGCCAATGAAAATCACAAGCAGGTCGTCCAGAGGATTAAGGCTCTGCCCAGCGAAACCAAACTCTTGGTCGTGGACCCTGACGGGGAGTTGTACTTCAAGGCTCAGAACATCGTTATCAAAGGATCTCTCCCATGTGTTAAAATTCTTGAAACGCCTCCCGAGTCCGAAAAGCCCACAAGCGATTCTCCAAAAGCCACTTCGGACGACAGTGTCTCTCAGAAATCCGTCAAAAGCTCAGAATCTGCTGATTACGAAGTAAGTCTTACTACCCTTGAACAATTGAGGGGCGTGGTCGTCAGTGTAGCCTGCTTCTATACTTACTATCCGCTCCAGTCATGTTTTCAATATTATCTGAAGTTACTACTGATGATTTCAAGCGTGAACGATACACGTGGACCATTATTTGTCAGATATAAACACCTGTGTGTACTCCACCCATTCCGTCAGTATATCTAACGAAATATTGTTCACGTGATGTACACAATGCGCGATTAGTTTGTTATGCCTCGGCCAAGTTACTTGGTATACCTAGTGAAGTGCATCAGTATAATGATGTAGGTGTATACGTTTATTGGTTGTTCATATTCAACACCAGGTACCATTGTGAGGCTTTTGAGCATTCCTTATTTAGTTCTTCAGTTGGGTAGGTACCGTGTAGGCTGAGGTACGAAGTGAGTGACTTCGTTCACCATTGATTCATCTTGCGAAAAGAGGGTCGGCAGTAGAATAAATTGGCGCATGGCTTTTTAAATTATCGTTCCTGGTGAAACATTGGCGCATGGCTTTTTAAATGATCGTTCCTGGTGAACTGTTGGTTTCCCGTGCACCTGTTGCTTCACCAATAATGGGGACTGGTCATAAAACTAATGCTGTAGGCGTGACTTGGATAAACAGTTATTAGCATTGTTCCCAGTGAACTTCTGAAGGATCTAAAATAAGTTTCAGATTCGATGGACGTGGTATTCAGAAGAGATTTCGTAGTATTCATATCAGACGTTCCTGAGACTTACTTACACTTTTATTTGGGCCTTGTAGGCCAGTAAAATCCGTATTTTTCCAGGAATTAATTTGTGGAAAGCATCGTTTGAAAACCTTCAGTTGATGCTACACTACACAAGATTAATCTGCGTTCGCACAGTCAGAGGTGGTGAGCTTAACTTTTGAGAGCAAAAAACATCGAAATTTTCGCCATTTATTCATTCATTTTTTTTTTCTTGCTTGCTTGCTATATTTGTCAAACCGTGCATGCCACAGAAAAAACTCTATTACGAGAACTAAAGAGCATTAAATAAATATGTACAGAAGTCCAGAAATGGCCTATTCACGGAATTTTCATTAGGTCGCCTGTCCTACATACATGAAAGATGTAACGCCGGGTTTCGTTCGTTTTTGTACGGGTAATCAAATTTAAATGCAGTTTTATTGTATTATCCATTAAGAAAGAAATATAAAAGCAAATTCAAGCCCATAATTCGTATGACATGCCATGACGAACTCATAGAATAAGGAAACCAAGGAATATACCTATGTATAACAGTATTTCTGGAGAAAAAAATGATTGAAGATTAAATGTATGACATATTCAGAATAATATAGACATAACAAATCAAAATAATAGAGCATAGTAAATATATACATAATGTATACAGGAAAACCATAAATTATTAAATAAGAACCAAAAAAAGAAATATAAGAACGAGAAGAAAGAAGATAGTTACATTTGTACATGGTTCTTCTGAATGTTTGCCTCGTCTCTCGATACCTCGTCTTCGCTCTCCGTATTAGGAAGGTCGTCGTCACTGTATTTCGGTGTTGTTAGAGATTGTCGACAGAGTCTGCTCCTCGATTACTGAATTAGAGAAGGATTGGCCCTAGCATTTCAGGCAGTTGTACATTTTAATCCAGTTTTTAAGCATCCACATTTGCCTCTGCACGGCTTAGTACATTCACCTAATACTTTACTCAAAAACTCAGTTGGAACTGGCTTCTTTGTGGTTGTAATGGGGAGTACCATGACTAGTTGCTTTCCAGCCCCTCTGAGTGGGTTTAGAGACCTCATCAGGAAATGGTGCATGGGGAGTACGTCCATACGATTTTGAGCTGGGTTTCTGAGGTGAAGGGTACGATTTTTTTGTATACATCGTGATATAACCCTCAGCAGGATAGGGTCAAGAAATGTAAGCTGGTGCAAGTGAAGAAGGGAATACTAAAACACTACCCCTTGATTAATATAGTTTTCAGGCGTACGGCTCTTGTGATAAAAGAAGTGGCATACGTCTGGGATATGGAGAAGGGTTTGATGACTGCTTCTGGGACTGATGAGATGGAGTCACTGTAGAGGGTGGTTCATGTGGATGGACCTGGCTGGAGTGATCGCTGCACTGTGGGCAGGTACTCTGTCCCACCAGCAAATATCTAGTGCATGAGAGATGATTTGGTGCTGGCTCTTGCTTCCAGCAACCACTTATATTGAGAGGTGGATCATGGAGTTGGGTGTTCACGCACCCTGTTCGCATTTTATGCTGGGTACCCAAGATGAGGGGGTCGCTTATTATATCCTTGAATCACAAGCTGTTTATTCCCGACAATACTAGATGCGGTCTTTGCTCCATGTGCAGTCTTGGACAGCTGGAGGGTGTGCCTCATTTCCTTGGAGTATGCCCCGTACTGCATGAATTTCAAGTTTGGTACTTGAATCAAGGAATTGTGAGAGGGAAGAGATTTTGAACACCCTCAATTTGTAATAGGGTTTTGCAGGGGGGCGTGGGGATACCAAACTGAACTGGTGGGTGAGTTCAGTTGTTGCTATCGCAATTGAATTAAAAAATGTAAATAGCTCGAACCAGATGAAATATTCCTTGTGAAGTGACTCCATATATTGCTTTATTATGTTGCCACTCATGATGCACTGAGGTCTACCATTGAGAAAAATAGTGCATAATTGATAAATCCCCCGTTAGCTTCAGGAAGTATTTTTGTGTCAACAATCGGGAAAAAGAGGAAGTTAAGCAATCCTTTACGACTTTTTACAGTAGATAATGAGGAATTCACACCCACATGTACTTTATTGGAAAGGATTTGATTCCTTTGAGACCTCAGGGACTTTGCCTGTCCTGTTCCTTATTCACATAAGAGCAGGATTTGATAACATGACATCTCCAAGCTATCCCAGCATCCGTTTTCACAGTGCAACTCGTGAGGTCCTAATGTCTGTAGTACCATGTACATTTCCTCATTTCCTCATTTCGTTTTTCCTTTATAATTTCTAGGTTCAGTCAAACCCCTCACATTGTAATCAACAGTTTGCAGTCAAAAAATCCAGCATTATTATAATTTCTGGCTAAAACACGATCAACCCTTTTTGGTTGGGTTGACCATTTTCTTCAAAGTATTTGCTTGCTTTATTTAGGACTTCCCCCTCTCAAGATGGTATCATTTGATTGAACAACCTGTGTTAATTCTGCTCCTCACATTAGCCTTGCAGGGGTTTCATAAGTTGTAGTGTAGCAGCTCTATATGTAAAAAGAAATCCATTCATCTTCATTTGCAGATTGTCCCTCTTGCCCTGTCTTAAATTCTTTTTTTTTAAACCCCTTCACTGTTTTCACAGCTGAGTCGCCTGCACTGTCTGTGCATGTGGGGGGGGGGGGGGGGGGGGGGGGGGGGGCGCCAACCATGTGGAACCACACTGTAACCTTACAGTATCATAGCTACTCAGGAATGTTGTAAAATCTGAGCTCGTGAAACAGGATGCTCCAGCTGATGTTAGTGGTTTTGGTAGCCCAAATAGCGAGAAACATTCTAATAGTTTTTCCTTGACTACTTGGGTGATGGTTTCATTTGTTACCTACGAAACATTCAATCCATTTGGAGTGTGAATCGTGCACTAAGTACAAAAAACTATTTGTTTATGGGGTTGCAAAAATCAATATGCTTCCTAGTCATGGCTGATTAGGCCATGGCCATGGATGCAGAGCTGCCTTGGGAGGTTCATTGCAGGTCTGAATGGAAATCTCACATTTTGATATGATTTGTTCTACGCTTTTGTCAAGATTGGGCCATCAGAAGTACGATCTCGCTATTCCTTTAATTTTGTTAATCCCTAAATGTGTTGCACGTAAGGTTTTCAAAATCTTCCCAGGTCCGGCTCTGGTCAGTGGTAGGGGCATCGAGTTTGGGCACATTGCTTTTGAGACGGCGGAGGAGTTCTCAATTGGCGTGGAGGGGACTGTGATTTATCTATAAACACCGGCCCTCCCTTCCATCCGCACCCACTCCTCAGTCTTCTAGTAGGTCGGCAGCTCAGTGATCTAGTTTTCTTGAATCGAATTCGTATGTCGCAATGATCTCTTTAAACCTTTTTCCCTCCATCGACGCCTATCAAACGTGCGAAAAGTTCCCCAGATTTAGATTCTCGATCTAGAAGACGCTTGGATTTAAACATGCCTCATCCACAGGGCCTCACAAACGATCAAGTCGTGGGAGTGGGGCCCTCAGCCAGCTTGAAGAGTTTATGAACGATATAATAACTATAGTGATTGAGGAGGTAACAGACGAGTCGATCGCTTGATTGAGAATGGTGGTTTAATTGTTGGCCCCTTGGCTCTTTATAGGCCCCTGACATGATCAGAGGGGGCCACTCTGAGATACATCATGTTTGTACATCACATTGGTTGTGGAGGAGCAGCCGATCACAACACCGCTCCCCCCAGAATTTAAGTAACACATGTTTTAAATTATTGTTGGCGTGCTGGTTCGGTGGCGTGCGTGGGAGGCTGAGTGTGTTGGTCGTGGGGCTGTCCGGGTGGATGCAAGTGTCGATGTCGTGGGGCGGTGCGTCGTGGGCGTGTAGCGGCGGGTGCGCCGGTGCTGGTGCGATGAGTCGCGACGGTGGTGGTTTCGGGCTGTGCTGTAGCGGGGTGGCGTGCGTGGGCGGCTGTGCGGCGATAGCGGCGGTGCCGGCTTTGGCGACGTCGGCCGTGCCGTAGGCGTGGCTGAGGGTGATGTGCCGAGGGGGTCGGTTTGCGTGCCGTGCTCCGTTGTCGTGAGGAGGTCCCGTGCCGGTCGCCTTGCGGAGGTGGATCGCGTAGTGTTGGCGGGCGAGGCTCGGGCTCCGTGCGTGGGTGGCGGCGGTTGTAGGTGTGGTGGCGTGGCCCGTGGTGTGCGTAGGAGAGGGGGCCGGCTTACACCGGTCGATGGACACTGACGGCGTTTGGCGGTCGTCCGTGAGGTATGTGATGGTTTTACCGTCATTTGTGAGGATCTGATGAGGGCCGGTGTAGGGTGGCTCTAGTTTCCCCCGCGGTGTGTCGACGCGTACGTACACATGGGACGCAGTGCGCAGGGTAGATGGCACGTACGACTGAGTGTAGTGGCGGTAAGACTCGTTCGTGCGGAGGGGTAGGGTTGTTGGTGGCGGCTG
This sequence comes from Leptopterna dolabrata, assembly GCA_954871275.1. Classification (NCBI taxonomy): domain Eukaryota; kingdom Metazoa; phylum Arthropoda; class Insecta; order Hemiptera; family Miridae; genus Leptopterna; species Leptopterna dolabrata. The sequence goes on along the minus strand of OX940974.1, from coordinate 126,265,551 downwards.
AGCGAACAAATCCCCTGGGAGGCGAGGTGTGGCTGAAAAGAGGCGTTGAGCCGGTGAATAGCCGTCGGGGCCCGGGCGATTTCGTAGGCCGAGGAGGAAGCCGCTGAGTTGAGTGGCCCATGTGCGGGACGTGGCGGTAGCGATTATGGCGTCCGTAAGGACGCGGTGTAGTCGCTCGACGAGGCCGTTTGCTTGTGGGTGATATGTGTTCGTATGATGGACCTCCGTGCCCATAGATGTGCAGTATTTGTGGAAGTCGGCGGAGGTGAACTGCGTGCCCTGGTCGGTGGTTATGTGGGCAGGGGAGCCGTAGCGTGCGATCCAGTGTGTGTGTAGGGCCGTGATTACTGCGTCGGCGGAAATGGTCGATAGAGGGGCACATTCAAACCAGCCGGTGGCGCGGTCGATCATCGACAATATATATTTTTTGCTGCCGAAGGTGGTAGTGGGCCAAAGAGGTCTATGTGGACGTGTTCGAGCGGCGCTGCGTCGGGGAATTCGCCGAGGGGGGCCCTGATGTGGCGCGTTGTTTTCGCGCGGTTGCAACTCGGGCAGGCGCGCGTGAATAGTCGAATTGATGATGTCATGTTTGGCCAGTAGTATCGTGCTCGAATGAGGGCGGTTGTGGCTTTTATCCCGGGGTGCGTCATCCCGTGTAAGTGCCGGAAAACTGCGAGGCGAAGCCGCGTCGGGACGTAGGGGCGGGGCGCGGCATCGGTGTCGTCACACATGATGTCGTGGCCTTGTATCCGGTGTGCCGTCAGGGTCATGTAGGTGATGTGGTCATCGGCGGCTTGTGCGTCGGCGAGTTGTTGAATCGTGAAAGGGGTGGGGTGATCCGCGACTGCGTGGGTAGCGGGTGTGTTAGCCGTCGGTGGTAGGCAAGAGAGATAGTCGGCGACGATGTTCTTTGGGCCCTCGGCGTACCGGATGTCTGTAGTAAATTCGGAGATGAATCTGAGGTGCCGAAGTCTCGTTGGTGGGGCCGTATTGGATTGAGTCGCGAGAGAGGTCGTTAGGGGCTTGTGGTTCGTGTATACGGTTAGTGGGCGCCCCTCGATCTGTTGGCGAAAATGCACTATGGCGAGGTATATAGCCAATAGTTCGCGGTCAAATGCGCTCTAATTACGTTGAGCCGGGTTGAGTGTGCGTGAGAAAAAACCCAGCGGGCGTAGGTGCGATTTATCGATGAAGTGCAGCGCTGCGCCGACGGCGAAATCCGATGAGTCCGTATGTAGGACGAGTGGTTGGGTCGGAGCCGGATGGGCGAGTGTGACGGAGCTTTCGAGTAAGCGTTTTGCACGGTCGAAAGCGTCGGCTGCGTCGGTGGTCCACGTGAGCGTGCGTTTGTCTTTTTTCCTTGCATCGGGTGGTATCATTTCCACTAGGGGGCGAAGGGTAGATGGGGCTCGTGGTATGGCTCGGTGATAAAAGTTAATCAGGCCGAGGAACGTTCGGAGCTCGTGGACGGTGTCGGGTCGAGGAAATTTCGTGATGAGGGCCGTGCGTTCCGGTAGGGGTGTGATCCCGTCGGCTGAGACGTTATGGCCGAGAAATTTGACTGACGGTCGGGCGAGCTGGCACTTGGCGGTATTGATTTGTAGGCCGTATTTGGCGAGGGTCTCGAGGAGCGTGCGTACGTGGGTGTAGTGTTCAGACGGGGTCGCCGAGGCGACCAGTATGTCGTCAAGGTAACAGTACACAAAGGGTAGGTTGCGTAGGGCGTGGTCCATGTAGCGTTGCCACGTTTGCGCTGCGTTTCGTAAGCCGAAATTCATTCGTCTGAATTGGTAGGCGCCGAAGGGGGTGAGGATCGTCGTTTTCGGTACGTCGCGTTCGCTTATTTTGCAGTGAAAAAATGCGTGGGCGAGGTCGAACGTGCTGTACACGGTGGTCCCGTAGAGCTGTCGTTTAGGTGTTTGACGGTGTAGCGATCCGGTATTGTGAGACAATTCAGTGCCCTGTAGTCCCCAACGGGACGTATGTCGCCGTCGGGTTTCGGGACAATGTGTAGCGGACTTGACCACGGTGCTTCCGAAGGTTCGATGACCCCCGTCGCTAGTAATTCGCCGAAATGGGCCTTTGCTTTCGCGTAAAGGTCCGGTGATAATCGGCGATGTTTCGCGTGACACGGGGGTCCCTTCGTGACAATATGATGTTCTACGGGCGCGTCGCATGGTGTGTCGGAGGGTTTGTAGCCGTCGAGGAGGGCTTGGAAGCGGGGCTCGTTCGTTGTAGTCGTGCAAATTGATTGTCCCGGAGGTACGAATTCTACCGTTCCGGTAATGTACCGCTCCGTGGCCGCGTTGATGAGTCGGGCGTTGGGTAGGTCGACGAGTAGGCCGTGATATGTCAAAAAGTCGGAGCCGAGGATCGGTGTTGATACGTCGGCGACTGTGAACGTCCATTCGTACGGAGGAAGATCCGGTAGGTGTACTGAGGCGGCGTGTGTTCCGTACATCTTGATCTCGGTGCCGTTGGCGGCACGTAAAGCGCTCGGGCGTGTGGTTTTTCGACATAGCAGGGTGTTCGGGACGATTGACACGTCGGAGCCGGTGTCAACGAGGAATTGTAGGGCGGTTCGCTTACATCGAATGAAGAGCCGAGAGGTTGGTGGGTTGCGCACGGCCGTTACGGCTGGTCGGGCCGTGCGTTGTCGTTTTCCGACGGTTTCGTGCGCCTTCTGCAGGGGCTACGGCATTTCAGTGCTCGGGGGCCCCATGTGCGGTGGTAGAAACATAGGGTAGTTGTCGGGCGTCGAGTGGTCGGCGTCGGCTGCGTCGGCAGTCGCCGTTGTCGTCTGTCCTGAATCACTTCAACTTCTTCGGTGACGGTAGCCACACGAGGAGGCGGGGCGAAGGGTATGAGGCGATCGGCGAGCGCAGCGAGTTTCATGATGTCGGGTTCGTCACGCGCCGCTATGTGTAGGCGAATGCTGTCTGGAAGGGCGCGGAGGAAAAGCTGCCGGACGAGCGGGGTCGGTGTGTCGGCCGGGAGTGCTCGGGTGAGTCGGCGGGCGAGGACTGACGGTAGTTCGTCGTCGGAAGTTGGTTGGAGTAAGGCGGTGAGCCGGGAACCATCGGAAGGTGCGTGCGTGGCTAAAAGGCGAGTTTTCAACGTCTGGTAGCTGTTGGCGTTCGAGGGGTTGAGGTCGGCGCAGAGGTCCGCTTGTCGGGGCTCGAGTGCGAGGAATGCGCTGCGCGTGCGAACTTCACGTGCGGCGTCGTGAGGCCTTCGTGTGCGAAGATGATCTCGAGTTGAGCGAACCAAACGTGCGGAAATGCGGGGTCGAACGGCCGGAGCTTGAGTATCGATGGCGGCGGAGTCGCATCGGGGGTTTTTTGTGGTTTCGGATCCGTCATCGTCTTTTTCTTCGGAGGTGCCAGTCCGTTGAGGTGTCAGCAGGAAGTGTGTGAGGCGCCGGCGTCCGTTTCCTTATATAGGAATCGGATGGTGGGGCGAAGTAGCGGGGGGCCGCTGCGATTGCCGTCGATGCGGGCGTCGGAGTGGGGCGCCGCTGTGTGGCGTCGGTGGGGGCGCGTGTGCCGAGCGTGGTGGGGATCGTTGCTGCGGAGGCGGTGCTCGACGCAGACGAACGGCGGGCGCTGAGCGGCGTTGTACACGTCGGATGTCACCAGTGTAGTGATTGAGGAGGTAACAGACGAGTCGATCGCTTGATTGAGAATGGTTGTTTAATTGTTGGCCCCTTGGCTCTTTATAGGCCCCTGACATGATCAGACGGGGGTCGGGGGGTCCCCACTCTGAGATACATCATGTTTGTACATCACATCGGTTGTGGAGGAGCAGCCGATCACAACAATAACATCCAACATCTTGGTTAAAAGGGAGGACATAGAACTACTTTCTGCCGAAATCAAAGACAAACTCAAGGAGCGAACGCTTGGGGATATGAAGTCGATTATCTCCGTGACAAGCTGGATTCCATGGATATTAAATATTGCCATAGCAAACTCATTTTCATAGGAATACGAGGACAGTGATGCTGACAGCTCCAAACTCATAATTGCTAAATTTATCTCTGAGGTATATTAGTAGAATCACCATTTACCGTCATACGGGCCTTCCCTGTGGGAAAGAAACCCCATCATTAAAAAAAACCAATCCTTGTGGAACTTGCAAGAAATGATGGAGTGGCTCTAATCATGGGGAAAGCTAATACTCTAAAAAAAATTACATCCAGCAAGATTATAACTGGGCTACAAGACAAAGTAACAGGGACTCCCTGAAAGTTGCTGTGCGAGTTGATACGATGATTTTGGGGTGCAAAATCATCAAATGGAACGATAATAAGAGGCTTATCATGGCGGAAGGTTCGGATGTAACTCAGGAAATGCTAAAGATGACGGAAATTGACGTCGCCAGAATGCTGGTCAAGATTTCTCAAAACGAAGGAGGAGGCACGTCTGGACAGAAATGACAAGAGGCTGTGGAGGAGTCACCGGTGAGGGGCCCACCGACAGGACTGTGAAAATGGATCAAGAAAACTTGAATCTTCTGGAACTCCCAAGGGCTGAACAATTTAACCTCGGAAGTCTCTGTTATTGATGAATTAGTTCAGATATTATTTGTTTAGTAGCGTCTTGGAATGAAAAGGGTTCTTAAGCATCGTATAAATACTTTAATTCGGGTTTCTCTCCATCAGTCAGAACTTCGATTCATGCCAGGGCAAGTGGGGGTATATTTATAATTTATTTTCGTAAGGACCTCACCTCAGAGCTGAAGTTATAGGATCAAATAAGTACTGGATATTCCTATTAATGAAACGAAATAAAACGGTCAACCTCATTTTGGGCACTGTTTATCTAAATGAAGAATTTTCCGAGGAAATCACACTATTTAAAGAGAGTTCAAAAGAATATAGTAATTTATACCTTGGGCCTTGCGTAATAGTGGGAGATGGACTGGAACTCACGAGTGGGTTTATTGAATCAGGGCACTGAGGAGGTGTTTGAGGGCACCAGACTGAATAGCGCACGTTTCATAGGATTTGGTGGTCAACGCAAACAGTAAAAGGCTAGGTAGTTGAGGTTATGGAACTCTCTGGTATGATCACACTAAATGGAAGGACTTTTGGAGACAAATGGCGGGGGGGGGGGATACAGTTTCGCCTCGCACCAGGGTTGCAGTTGCATGGATCAAGTTGCAATCTCTGGCCTTATTAACAGAACCAATTATGACATTTGAAATTATAGAAAATGACGGTGGACTTGAAACTACTATATGCAATGTTGACGATTTAGATCATTTTTTCTCACTATCAGAATTCACCATAATGTCTTTGAACATCCGAAGTATGAAAGCTAATTGGGATCAGTTCTTAATTTACTTAGACCAGATGGCAAACAAACCTAAGGTTATCGTCCTTACTGAAATTTGGTTCACAAAGATGCACCTGCGACTACGCCAGCGCATTTTCTGTACGCGGCTATTCCTTGAAAGTGACCTCCGCTACCATCAACAAAGCGTGCGGTGTCATTGCCTACGTAGCGAACGACATTCAGATTGATGATGCAACAGAAATCTTCATTACCGGCGCATCGACACTTAAATTAGACCTCTCCTTTAATCAAAAACATTTCACTGTGATTGGGTTGTATCGATCACACACAGACTCAGTATCTTCATTTCTCACGGACTTCAAAACACAACTTACACAATTGAACCGCAGAAATACGAGCATCCTCATTGGCGACTTCAACATGAACATTTTAAACATTGGTAATGATCCGCTTGTTTCGGAGTATTATGATTTTCTTCTAGGATTAGGATATATAAGTTGGATTGAAGTTCCTACGAGGGAAAGAGCGTGTCTGGATCACGTTATGGTTAAATCTCCTTCCAGTGGTTTTAAGCACTCAGCTTCAGCTGTATTGCACTCATCCATTACTGACCACTCAACTATTGCTTTCAGAACCGGTGATCCGAGTGTTTGTAAGGATAAGCAACAAAAGGTAACCTATGTCCAGGTAACTAATTATGATAAACTGAAGTCAATCATGCAGGCTATCGACTGGTCATATGTCTATAATCAAAGTGATACCAACGTTGCATATGATTTGTTTTTCAATATTTTCAGTCATTGTATAGACTTATGCTCTTCACCTGCTGTAGCCAAAAATCATAAAATGAGAAAACTTAAACCTTGGATTACCAGTGGCATAGTGACTTCTATCAATAAGCGCGATAAACTGGCAAAGCTTAGCAAAAATAACCCTAATGATGAATCACTGCGAAAAAGCTATATTAGATATAGGAACAAACTCAAAATCATTATAGAAAGAACGAAAAATTCCTATTTTAAAACGGAAATTGAAAAAGCAGGGAATCCTGCCAAGTTCTGGAAAACTATTAACACGGCACTAGGAAAGGAAGTAGAATCTATCAAAATAGAAAAACTTTGTATCAAAGGATCCGAAACCACAAATCCCAGTCAAATAGCTGATGGACTCAATGAATTTTTCATATCAGTTGGCCAGCAACTGAATGAAAGATTTCCCAATTACAATCCTATGCATAACCTCCCCCCTAGAACTACTGGCAAGATGAGCCTACGATTAACCAGCACTGAAGAAGTTTTCAGAACTATTCAGTCAATCAGAGGTGGCTCCAGCCCTGGCTGGGATGGTATATCATCTAACTTGATCAAAACATTAGGAGTACATATTAGTGCTCCATTGACCCATATAATTAACCTCAGCATACTTAATGGTTGTTTTCCAGATTCACTAAAAATCGCAGTAGTTCGACCTCTTTACAAAAAAGGATGTAGGTCTTCGCCGTCAAATTACCGACCAATCTCATTGCTCTCAAACTTTGCCAAAATCTTTGAGAAGATAATCAAATCGCAACTTGTGAATTACCTGGAAACTAACAATTTACTATCACCTGCACAGTATGGTTTTCGACCGAATCGGAGTACTCAAGACGCTCTTGCTGAAGTAGTTAACGAAATTTCAAATGCACAAAATGATGGGGATAAGGTGCTTAGTGTTTTCATTGATCTAACGAAAGCATTCGACTCCATTGAGACAAGCAGGTTGATAAATTTTTTTTTCAATTTCAAATACCTTTATTTGTCCTATAAGACATCAGGCTGAGTTACATACGGAAAAGCGTATACTGCATTGTACAAATTAATAAGAAACGAGAGTTTCATTCAAGTGTTCATTGAATAAAGAAAAATAAAATACTGATTCACTTTGGGAAAAAAAAAAATTAAAAAGTTTGTGTGCTCATAGTAGGTAAAATGCGCGTAGATAAAGAGAGATAATTAAAGCCATTTGGCGCTTTAGCCCATCTTTAGATAGTACATAATTATCTTCAAATTTACAGATCATGAGGCAAGTTGAACAATACAAGCTGACAGAGCTGTTTAAGAGCTAATTGTTAATAGTCAAACAGACAGAGTTTTCTGATATTGAGCACTGCAATTACAAAATGGTGAAGCCTCTGTAAGTCAAGTTCGTTTGGCGAGCGAATAATTGGAATGGCGTGTTCGGGACGAAGAAGATATGGACATGTGGCTTCTCTTGCGCTTTTGTACATCGGGCACTCGAAGAGCACGTGAAAGAGAGTCTGGTCTTGATGGAGAGGGCAGTCCGGGCAGGTTTCTTTCGGGGATAGCTTGAAACGTCTAGATTTCCCTGACTTGAGAGTGGCGCTGTGTTGTCCCATCATTCTTATTTGAGCTATGAGCCTCTTTTGGTTGAACGGGACCTTCAAGTGCAGATAGTCCTGGGGGCCTGGACGTGGGATGTAGAGGAAGGAATATGCATCACTGAATCTAGACTTATCCAAGCTGGCCAAGTCGATGTCGAGAAGATTCATCCTAGCTAGGTCCAGAATCGCTGGGATTGAAGCGAGGACAGCTGTTGCTTCCGTTTCGATTTCGACACCCTGTCCCGCACACTTGCTAGCCAGGTCCTTCAGCTGCGAAAACCAGTTAAACCTTACTTTATTTTTTGGCTGGTTGTCTAGAGCAATGAGTGCCACGAGGCAGCGTTTCGGGTACCGGGTATCATCCATCGTCAACACTTTTGCCAGGAACTTGAGGGCCCGTTCAAGGACAGCACAGGCGAGTGGGGGTTCCCCTATTTCGAGTCTGAGCATGTGTCCTGGAATGCACTGCGGCAAACCCAGGACGCGTTTAAAATATTGAACCTGTACGCATTCAATCTCCTTGGTGTATCTGAGAGCCCAGACAGCGGAACTGTAGAGCAAGGTGCCAAGCACCGAGGCCTTGAAGATTCTACAGATAGACGACCAGGAGGAGCAGGAACCTCGGGATAGGGTGTCCACAGCTATGCCAGAGGCGACTTTAGCCTTACTGATACGGGATTGGCAGGCTTTGCTGAATAGAGTCGAGCCACTCAGTTGAATCCCTAGGTAGCTCACCGAGTTCTCCAGTTTGACTGTTTCTCCATTGTAGGTGAAGGGAATCCTCAATCTTGGCACTCGCCCCGACTTGTTGAAGTGGACCACGACGGTCTTGTCAGTGTTCAGTGAGAGCTGGTTCCTGCTGAAGTATTCCTGAAGGGCTCTCAGCTTGTTCCTGGCGTCGCAAGGAGAATCTGCAAGAATCAGCTGGTCATCGGCATATTCGATGGTAATTATTTCCGAGTTCTGGCCAATCCTTATGCCAGGGAGGCCCTTTGACAGTAGGAAGGAGCCCATGTCTGAGACGAAGATGTTAAACAGTAAAGGGGAAAGAATTTCGCCCTGTAACACTCCAGCTGTGATCTTCACTTTCTCCGAGTACATATTGTTTGTCCTAACTGCCATAGAAGCTGACTCGTATATCGCTCTCACCACCTCGACAAATCGTGAGCTGATCCCCAGGCCAGTCATCTTTTCCCAGAGCAATGAGTGACACAGGCTATCGAAAGCTCGCCTCAAATCGACAGCAACTCCATACATTGTCCTGTCTCGGCCGAGACACAGTTGAGCAGCACTGGTGACGACGAATAAGTTCTCCTCGCATGATCTCCCCCTCCTGAAGCCCGCCTGCGATTCGGGAAGAACGTTCCTGTCCTCAACCCACCTCTCCAGACGCGCCAGCAGGACTGAAGTAAACAATTTCAGTGAGGTGTTCAGGAGGGCTATGAGACGGTAATTCATGGGATCGTTTCGCTCTCCCTTCTTGAAAATCATTGTGGCGACAAGACTTGGCCAGTCTGGAGGAATTTCCCTCTTCTCTAGAATAAGATTGAAGAAGTTCACTAGCATGTCTATCCACTCAGTGGGAAGGTACTTGAAGAAATCGTATTGGAGGCCATCCATTCCTGGGGATTTCCCTTTGGGTGCACGATTAATGGCCCGGGTCACCTCGTCTATTGTAATCGGGGCGTCCAGAATTGGGTCGTAAATGGTTGGTATATCGGTGATTGGGATATAGCATACAGGGGTATCGTATACCGCTGACAAGAAATTGAACCAGTCTACTGCTGTCAGTGGACTTGTTGTGTGCAGCGTCGGCCGTTTGAAGCGCTTAAAGGCTTCCCAAAATGCAGGACCATCGTATGCTTTTTCCAGGGCTTCTTTGAACTTTGAAATGAAGTCCTGCTCTTTGGAGCGGAGGAGGGCGTGATATCGGCCCTTTGCGTTCAAGAAATCTTTTCGATAAGGATCGTCGAATTTTTCCCTCCTTGCCAGCCGAAGGTTTCTCTTGTACTCTGATTTAGTGAATTTGCATTCCTGGTCGAACCAGGGTTTGCTAATTGGTAATGTGGCTGGGGGGTCGAATACTTTTCGAGTTTTTGCCATACCTAGGCTACGAGCAGTGGATTTTAACGTTTCTATTAGTAAAGAAAGTTGGTCCGAGAGATTAAGCGCGATCCAGTTGGGTTTCAGCTGGGAGAGTTGGTCTTTGTACGCCTTGGATTTAGAGTGGTCGAAAGCGAAGACTTCTACTTTTCCGAGGTAGCGCCGTTTGGGGGTGGTACCTAGTGATAGGTTTGTGCGTACAGTTATAGGAAAGTGATCGGAGGTGTCCATGCTGTCGTGAAGCACCTGAAAGTCCTCGATGAAGCTGAGTGCACTTACGTTACACCATGCCAGGTCAATTACACTTCTACCTTGTTGGCTGACATAAGTGAAGTTTCCAGGGGTGTCTCCTGACGTCCTGCCATTCAGCAGGAGTAGGGCTCTGCTCTCTAGACAATCTACCAGCTGCACCCCTTTATTGTCGCATTTTGTATCTAGGCTTGTCCTGTGGGGAAGGAGCTGGCTGTTTTCTACAGCCTCTTCGATGTCCTCGTTGAGGCATCCTATGCGGCAGTTGAAATCTCCGCCCAGTATTAGGGGGATTTCTTTGTATGAAGCCAGAAAAATATCAAAAAGGTCACCAAGTGACTCCAAGAATTCGTCAAAGTCGTCGTGATTACGGCGATAAATTACCCCAACAACAGCCCTTGTCTGCCCAATGTTAACTAGTAGAAGAATACACCACGAATACTTGCAAATTATTTTAATTACATCAATACCTTGTTTTACAAAGAATATTATACCTCCGCTTGCTCTACCCTTTGTGAAGTCTCTCGTAGCACATTCAGCAATACAGGAGTAATTTTGCAATGTCAACGGAGTCGGAATTTCATCCACCTCCGACCATGTTTCCGTTAGGCCGATTATGTGGTGCTTCTGGAGCTCGGGGTTGGCAAATTTGGACAGGTTGATGCCACGGATGTTCCAGAAGAGGATTGAAATCGTTTCGCCCGCTGATGGGGCTCGGTGACTGAGATTATAGCGGCGCAGGAGTGATTCATTGGTGGAAGGCAGTGCTAATTGAGGAAGTGTTGAATTATGGAAGGGTTGTTCGGGTTCTGGGTCGGAGACGTATGTTGTTTGAGCAGACGGACTGGTGTGGGCAGGGGTTAATTGCTATTTCTTCTTTTCCGGAGACTCCTTTATCTTCTTGTCTTCTTTATCGTTATTGGGGCTGTCTGGATCACGCTTCCTTTTTTCGGTCGGCCCAAATTTCTTCTCCAATTCTCCCAGGCTATATGCCACCCCCCCAGACCTTATGTTGAGGCCCTGGATTTTCGCGTCCTTTTCGCTCTCCTTGAGGATTTTGAGGTAATGACGGAGCTGCTTTTGCTTCAGATAGCGAGAGGGCGTGTAGTCCTGGGAAAGGCTAACGGGACAGTTTTGGCCGAGGTTTTTGGCCTTTGAGAGAACTTCCCATTTGGCTTTAACACTCGCAAAAATCACTCGAAGGGGTTGGGCACTATACCTGATTTTCGGACCAAACGGAAATACTCCTAGTATATCTGAAGTTTCGACGATGGCGTTGACTCGATCTTTGAAAAACATCACCAGTGCTTCGACGAGGTCGTTACGGACGGACGCATCATAATCGAAGTTGTAGACAACAATATTTCTTCGTTTCACATATGTGTCGCATCTTTCGACACGATCACAGAGCGTGGAATTCTGTTTTTTGAGGGCAAGGAGTTCGTGCTTTAGAACTGATATATCCTCCTTGTTGGTGTCGATTTCAGCTTGCATTGCGGCCTGAGCAGTTCTTATTGAATCGAGAGACTCATTCAGCTTCTCGAATTTAAGAGTATTGTCGGCTCTGAATGAACGTAATTCCTCCAATACCTCCTTTATAGACATTATAGGGAGTTGGGGAGTCCAACTATGCCAGCGGAGGATTATAGGGCGAGAGAAACTGCTCTCTGCGAGCTGCCAAAACCTCTGGCAAGTACTGGGTCGGGCGCCAGACGTTGAGGGCAGCCGACACAGAATCAGCTGGTCTGGGGCCTCCCCTCCCTATTTCGTCCTTCCCTTCCCGCAGTCTTCGTTGGAGGGGGATTGCCTCAGAGCGGGGGAGTTTCTGTTGAGGAGAGGGATGGCCCGGAGCGGTGCGAGGGGATCTTATCTTCACGATCTCAAGGGGCCCTCCAACCGGCTCAAACGGAAAGATAATTTCACTGAAATCCCGTAAAAAAGGTGATACTTTGGCAGGAATACCACAGGATCCTGGGGCAAATTATGGCAATCGAATTAAGGATAGTGGAAAATTCGGCTTCCACTGAGCACAACAGTGTAAAATTTAAGTCGAAGTACTCACTATTACTGCATGAAAACGACGTGAAAGCGTGGAGCTAACTTTTTACTTCCGGTCCCGACGGCGATCCGCTTGCAACTCTAGCAGGTTGATAAATAAACTAGATAGGCTTGGATTAGATGGAGTAGCAGTTCAGTGGTTCTCGTCATATCTTTCCAAAAGAAGTCAGTGTGTGGAATTTAATGAAGTACGCAGTAATTCCTTGCCTATTAGATTTGGAGTACCCCAAGGATCTGTTCTAGGTCCTATACTGTTTTTACTGTACATAAATGACCTCTTCAATTTAGAAACATGTGGCAAGTTCGTCGCCTTTGCTGATGACGTAGCAGTAATACTGACAAATAAATCATGGGAGGACGTCCACAAGGATGCAAGTAAAACTCTTACCCAAATGCACCAATGGTTCTGTATTAATAGCCTAACAATGAACATTTCTAAGACCAACTACGTTACTTTCTCTATAACCTCCGCAGGTCAACCTGATTCCACCAATTTAAAAATCCACAAAGCATCATGCTTAAATTATGGAACATGTAATTGTACTAAGCTTGAGCAAGTCAATAGCATTAAATATCTAGGACTCCAACTAGACCAGCACCTAAAATGGAGGATGCACATAGAGACCCTAGTAATGAGAATAAGGAAATCGTTTTTCTTTTTCTGTATACTACGAAAATGGCTCTCCAAAAGTAATTTAAAGATGGTTTACTACGCATATGTATACAGTATCCTAATATATGGTATAGAATTCTGGGGCGGAGCATATGCCCAAACCTTCCACTCGCTCAATATTGTGTGCAACTCTCTCATTCGGATCATCACTCGGTCGCATTCCCGAACGCGAATCAATGATCTTTTTAAAAAATTTGATATTCTTCCACCAAGACTGATATTTGTCTATCGCTCCCTGCTTCGTGTCCACAAGATTAAAAAATGTCTACCCCACCGCATTGTCTTGCGAGTCACCCGAGCAACATGCGAGGGTAGTCAAATTCTAGTTCCCCGCCCTACCACTGATTTTTTCACAAGACAATTTCCATGGCTGCCTCCCACAATATACGCCTCACTTCCGACTACCTTACAATCAGATCAGTCGACTAATTCCTTCAAAAAAAGAATAGGCGCATACCTGCTTCAAATGCACAAATCTGAACTCCACACTGACTTCTTGAATAGGTTTGATTTGTAATTGTAACTGTGTTATGTGTTAGGTAATTACTATCTTGGAATATGGATGGCATAGGTGCTACATACCCATTCATATATACTTTTTTTTCTTTCCACTCAAGTTGAATATTGTCTGTAAATATATTGTTTCCAGCTAAAAGTATCGGGTACTTTTCGGTTATACCCCCCCCCCCCCCCCCAGTCAAGAGCCCACCGTTCCTGCTCTACTTGTCTTGTTTTCTGGTATTTTCGAAGGCATTAAACAGTCTTGTTACATACCTAACATTACATTCCACTAACCGAAAAGTATCTACCGAAAAGTACCTACTGCTCGCTGCCGCTCGCATTGTCAAGCGATCTGGATGCTCGCTAGCGCTCGCATCTCAAAAAAGATGAACAATCCCAGAAACTATCCCGTGAATGAGCAGGTTGTTTGGGACTTCTGAATAGATTAGTGGAATGTAATGTTAGGTATAAAATACCAGAAAACAAGACAAGTAGAGCAGGAACGGTGGGCTCTTGACTGGGGGGGGGGGGGGGGGGGGGCGTATAACCGAAAAGAACCAAGTATCGATCCAAACTAATAAGCTAGTTCAGTGACAACCAGCCCCTGGACGGGTCGTCAAGACCTTAGGGGCCCATTCATGAACTTGGTTTTCGCATGATTCTGTACAACTTATATTCTTCATTATGTACTTAATATGTTTTTGAATAAAGAATTGAATTGAATTGAATTGAATTTTGGGTTGATACCAACTCCATTGCAGCTATAGATGACTTTGAGGTAAATGAAGTGGTCACAGGTTCTGATCATCTGCCCTTGCTGCTAACATTGAGTAGTAATGGCCCTGGAAGTAGAAGAGAGGATTTTTTCAGGCGCGATCATAAGTTAGGGCTAATGATAGGGCTGACGATTTTAAACAGAAATTGGCCCTCAAGTGTACAGGTGTGGATTATGTTGGGCGAAGGCCCCTCCACCCGGTATCCCGGTATGCATGTTGGGGTAGAATTAGGTTTAATAAAGGCAGGAAAAATGTCTCAGAATATTAGACGGCAACCGTGGTTTGATACGGACTGTGGGTCAGCTGGGTATAAAATGAGATCAGCACTGAGGAGAGCCAAATTTAGTGTAAATCCATTCGAGTTGGAAAAAGACAGACCTATGATAAAAATAACCAGTCATCCCTAAGTGAAGTAAGAAACTATCCAATTTTGGAAAATTATTTAAAACTTAGAAAAGGGAACCTTATAAAACTAGAAAAGGGAATTCAGAGCTAACAGCAGTGGAGGATTTTTACTCGGGTCTTTACCCTGACGCTCTCGCTCATGATGAACCAATTAACCCCCCCCCCCCCCCCCACTATTTTCTGGGACTCGCGTATTGTGTTAGGAGGGCGCAGAATATTCAAACGTGCTCCCTTTAATATTTTGGCTGCAATTGGTTCCTCATCTATTCATACAGGCCTTGTTTCAGTTTTTCTCATCATTAAGTTTCTGATCTTTTTCTAGTTTCATTTTATGCATTTGCTTTATGACAGTATAGTTTGCCTTTGTTTTTTCTTTCCTTTTCTTCTTTTCTGGGTACTAGGCACTCATTTATTTATTTCCTATTGCAGTTTCATTTATACAAGTACTCATGGTTTATATAGTTATATATTGTTTATAAATGATACCTATATTGATAATTATTCTAACACACAGTTGTAATGTCGAAAGAATATACAAATAAAATAAATAAATAACTCGATTTCATACAGTCATGTATGATTATAATCAGGTGTTCACTAGCAATGATATTTGGGCCGGATTTATACCGTTTCATTCACGGTCATGTTGAAAAAGCTGTTCGGTGCAAACAAACGGCTGGACGTAGGTACAGTGATCCGGGTGGCCTCAAACAATTCTTTGAGATAAATTTAAAAACGTAAAAAAAAACCATACCCATCTTTTGAAAGTTTTTGAGCTACGGCATATCATGCCGAGCTTCGTAGACCAACTAGACCCCGAGTGGGACCTACAGACCAAATTTCATTAATTTTGGTTCATGGTAGGTAAGGAAAGTGCGAATTACAGCTGAGGAACAGAAGTTTTTTTAAATTCCATTTTTGGATTCTACATACCTTGAAAGGAAACCATAAAATTTTGAGGGGAGGGGGAGGTTAATTTTTTTAATTTAATTATTTATTTTATTTGTTCACTTATTTATTTTTTTCATGCTCAATGCCAAAAGTTCATTATTGAAAATAATGAACCAAAGTCTTTGAGGTGCGTCACTCTATTCAATATTCCCTGGGCTTTACACCTTATTTGTGGCTTGCGCGCATTGGCAGGGGGAAAGGACTCTCGAATGGGGTATACATCGAATGGGGACTCTGATCGATAGGGGTATACATGGTTTTGTATTGCAGATACCGCCTCTGGTGAGACGTCCACCAATAATTTTATTGGTAATGACGGATGATAGTTTGCAGGTACTGGTTTCTCTGTTAGTGTTATGTGGTTACTACGGTAATAAATGTTTCTAAACCCCTGAAGGGGGCCAGATGTTGTTGGTGACAATAAAATTCATTTGACTGCTTGCATTGAACTACGTGTGTATTTTATAAATTCATTTATATCAGTAAGTAGAATAAAGGATCGCTCATAGAACAGCACAGTTTTTTATAACTTTTTCAGCATTCCGATATATGCATTTCCATGGTTGGTTTTTAAGGGTAAATGTCCCCGGTTTAGTTGCAAGAACCGCCACCACGTTGTGCTTCAAAATGAGCCAATCCGATATTCGGTTTATCTCTTGAACGGGTCAACCGATTTTCAATCTGTAAAATGTTCTGTAATCGTTATAAACAACCACAAGTGCGGACATTCAGTTTTGAATTTTAAAATTTTTTTGCATGGAGTTCCCGAAATTATTTTACTCAATTTCAACCATTAAAAAAAAGCAACTAGTACTTTTGTAGGAAAAAAATGGAAGAATTCAAATCCGCTTTCAGATTGAAGATCGGATCATTAGATGAACGGCATCTGGGAAAATCACTATAACAATGGGGCCTATTGTTAGCCCTCTAATCCTCTATAGGTCTGCCACAGAAACTTTGCGTTCGTGTGGCGCATTCTTCTGGAGAACATAGAACTAATTATCTCTTATCATCAAGCAGATTCCCGTGCGTACGATAATTTTTCGGAAATTTCTCCCCTCAAAAGTGACATGATTTCCCTCCTACTGCAGCTTAAAATTCTTTGAATTTCCGAATCTGTTTTGAAGCCTATTATTCCACTATAATATTATAGTTCCACTATTATAATTCCATTATAATTATTGCTTGCATTATGACATAAATATTGCAAATAATGTCTATAATAAAATTAGTAATTACTCAAGTTAATTGCCCCATAAAAATACTGTAGGCACTCTCATTCGATTCGGAAAACTGTTAAAAATTGGAAAATAATAATAATAGAAGTAACTCTACTCTCGTATTATCCCAATGTGTGTATGAAGTTGATTTCTGCACGATTTTCTTCGAATTTTGTTTAAAACTGATTCTACGTTATTATTTTCTGATTGCCGAATACAACCTATCACAATGCAAAGATATCTGAGAACGAAAAAAGGTAGGTACCTACCTATTTACTTACCTGCTACAAAAATCATTTATGACGGATTAGGTACCAGGAAAGAATAAGAAATAAAAACAGGAAACAGGTATAAACAATTGACAAGAAATTTATTGTGCAATATATATATATATAGGATGTTTTTATTCATCATCAGAGAAATCCACTCATCAGAACTATATTCAGAGGAACTGCTGGAACCTCCATCCAATCAGTCGCCCGTCTTGATGGTTGATTTGAAAATCAGCAAACTGTTCGGCACAAACCCCATTTCACCACCTCCGTGCACAATGATATGTCGCCCCCCCCCCCCCCCTTTCCTATGCGGATTAATGCCCCAAGTTCGTCTGGAGACTGCCAGCACTTACTAACATTGTGAGCCTCGTTGACGTAGGTCTCATCAAGGTAGACAATATTTCTTCCTTCACGGCGGAACTGACGAATGGTATGCAGGTACCTTGCACGCCAAGCAGCTACGTCTGCCCGTTCAATCAATAACTTACGGTTCGATTGGCAGGTCTTCCACTTGAAACCACAAGCCTTGATACGTTGACGGAGATATTCTCTCCCACAGCTCATTATTTCATCATCCTTCAGGCATTGTAGCACTCGTCCAACAGTTGGAAGCTCCTTCCGGACCAGGTAGAACTCCCGAATTTTGTTACGAATAACGGCGTCGTCAAACTCGTCATGTGGTATTTTCTTTGGGTGAGGTTTGGTTTTTTTGGATGAAAGTAGCTTCCCATTTCTCCTCGATCGACCGTTTACCCTCAGCAATAATGGTACTAACGGTTCTGGGTGAAATGCCTGTCACTTCACTTGTGAGTTGACAAACGTTCACCCTAGACTTCTCTTCTGCCTTTTTTCTCGAGAAGTAGTCGGCAACATTGAACACAATCTCACGGGCTTGTCGACGAAGCGCCTTACCCTGGCCTTTGCACGAATTTCGCCTACTAGACGTAGATGGGGGGTTGTTCATAACGAACAGTTGAAATAAATTTGATAAGAGAAAAAACTCGGGAGGAAAAAATTGAGAGCACAATAACTAGGACCACAAACACTTTCGATTCGAAACAACAAAAGACGCCATTTCGTTCACAGCGCAGCCACTACACGAACATCAAATTTCTCACCGCTCCAATTTCCGTGAAGGTTTCACCATGGAAGGTAGACTCGATCGTAGTAGTTCGCGGATCCGCTACCTAGGGGGCGCCACACGAACGCAAAGTTTCTGTGGCAGACCTATACCTGGGCCCACCTTGCATTGATGCCTTCCCTTTCCTGTTGATTTGAGCTAGCAGCCGGACTGAGTTCACATCTAAGAGTGTATTTTTCCTTCTACATCTATTTCTTCAACTACAAGATTTGCTTGGCAGAAATAGTTGGCTGCTGGATCAAATCAGGATGCAGCCAAATTTTGGCTGAATCCTGTCAGGGTATCAAGAAGGGCGTTTGGTTTTTAGCATCTGACTGGTATCTAGTTTTCTTACTATGATTTAATTTTCTAAATTATTACTTTCTAAGTAACTATGTGACTGGAATTTCCATAATAAGCCATTCAGTAACTAATGATTTGCAGGGTTCTCATAGTCCACCAAACCCTATGAAGCCATAAAATAAATCGCCGTAAAATGAAGGAAGTTCAATAAAAGGTTCAGGCAAAATTGCAATCGATAACTATATATTGCCACAACTATATATATTATAAGTTTCGAGGTTCACAAGTTAGTGTCAGTCATCCCTAAAGGGTGAAGAACAGGGGTTGACATTTTCAGAACGCCGTAGCACGAAAACTTTCAGTAGAAGGGCATGGTTTTTTTACGTTTTTAAATTGATCTTGAACTAAAGCGGTTTTTGAGACCACGCGCAGCTTTGTACAACCAGCCGTTCGTTTTCACCGAAGAGGTTCGTCAACATGATCGTGAATCAAACGTTATAAATCCGGCCCAGATATCATCACTAGGGAGCACCTGATTATAATCACGGATAGCTGTATGAAGTCGAGCTTGTTGTTCTGTGACATTATTCCATTTGAAAAACGCTGCAGAGTCCTTGTCGCATGGGTTTATTATTCTATTGGACATCTACAGAAATGTTGGCTGTTCATCTATTGTTTCTTTCATGTGACATAGTTGAAATAGCTACTTCTGATGGTTTCCACCAATTTTGGCCCCCAAAACCCAAATTAGGTACGCTCCTTTTTTTTAAAAGTTATCTTTGATCATTGGTAGTGCCATTGATTCATGTGCTGACACTTTTTCTAGTGTTATTATACAAATTGATGGCGATTTCAGACGATTTCCCAGGTTCTGACTCATAACAAAATCAATTTTGGGAGCTGAACCTTTGGTAGAACGTCTGCTTTACACTCTTTGGTCAACATCGATTTCATATTCGGAAAAACAGAAAAACATGGAAAACGATACCTCAAAACCTCATGTAACTGAAACATACAAAATAAGTACCTATTTTTATACACATTTTGACTAACAACACCCCTGGGTATATTCCGATCGGGCTGAACAAATTTGGGGCACAAGTAGAACCCAAATGGAGCATGTGTGCAAAAAAAAACGAATTTTTTACACCGAAATAAAGTAGTTATGCGTGATACGGCAGACGGCGGACGGACATTGCGTTTTTGGTTTATTATTCTGTGAATAATACACGTATATATTCGCTCAGCAAACAATTTTTATAACACCCCCTCAAATTTATTTCTTTTACGTTTCAAGGTGCGTAGATTCCAAAAATGCAATGTCCGTCCGATGTACGCCGTCCGCCGTATCACGCATAACTACTTCATTCTCGGTCTAAAAAATGACTCCTTCTGCAAAAGGCTCCATTTTGGCCCTAGTTGTGTCCCGAAACTTTGCAGCCCGATCAGAATATACCCAGGGGTGTTATGGGAGAAAAGTGGGTGTAAAAATAGGGGTTTTCAAGGGATTTTTGAGGTTTTAGTTAACATGAGCTTGCGGTGAGGTGTTTTCCGTGTTTTTTAGGGCGAGAAGACCGAATTGACTGAAGTCGAGTGAAGAATTGACAAAATACTTCACGTAATCTGACATGAGCTGCACAAACTAATTTATCTCACCATCAGTATTGCCATCTCAGCCCACCATCATCAGCCAAATGTCTTTCTCACGCATGAGCATCAGAGATAGAGTACGGGGGGGGGGGGGGGGGATTGATGGTATATGGAAATCCCTTCCAATCGTCACACTGCCTACCTACCTTTCTGGATTGTAGAGGGGGAAACTACGCTGTATGGGTGGCTTGTTTTATTCCCCTCATCCATTCATGGTAGCAGAGCGTGGTTGATGGATACGTGCTGGATTTTATCCTCGGTAGCCCCTCCAATTTATATTTTTGAGAGCTTCTCTGGAAGGAAGAGCTCTGAGGTTTTCTAGAAGGAATCCTCTTTTTAACATCCCTTTGTTTTATGAATATACACTCAGCCATTCAGTTTTCTTTTATAGCTCAATATTTTTTCCTTTTCTGTTATTATCTTTTCTTCCTCAAATTGAGCTATTGTAGGCGTACAAAGCTCAGATCAAATATATACTTATCTATATTTATTCTTCTGTCAAGGGCAAAACTTCCCTTATTTAAGGGCGAAAAATGCCAATTTAAAAATCTCCAAGGTGAGTATATTAATCCCAGTCACCTAGTTAATCACCTAGAGGTTGTTTAGATTAATATTCCTGAACCAGAACCTCTGACATCACCTTTCCTCCTTCTTCATTTTATTTCGAAGGAGCCAAGTTCTCCACCAGTGAATAATTTGCAGCAGTACCATTACGATGGAAGCTATAAGCTTTGGAATTTTTCAGATGAACCATTCCTGAATCAGAACTCCATGCTTCTTTCAGCCCCGTGTCAGTTAACTTCACATGCTGATTCTTCAAATAAGTATGTTTTTAAGGGGAGAGGTGTGACAGTATATGGAAATCCCTCCAGTTTTATATTGGATCCAGATTCTTTCCCAATCTTCTGCAGCCACGGTCGATTCACGAAAACGAATTGTCAACTCCTGGAAGCATTGCTTAATAATAAAACCAATGTATCTACAGGGGCAGCTGTCACACTACTGCCTGGCTACCTTTCTGGAGTGGAGAGGGGGAGACTACGCTGTATGGGCGGCCAGTTATAACCCCCCCCCCCCCCCTCATCCTTTACATCTTCCACTAACTACCTATCAAAATTGGTAGAATTTATTGAGTCCAAGTATATGCAAGCATTGATTAGATACCAATGGGTAGCCATTGGAAACCTAAACCACATGGTTCTAAAAATCATGGACTCTATTAACTGAATTACTTACTTTAATCGTGTATTATTTTTGCGTATGAAATTCCTGTGAATGAACCAAAGGTTATTAGTTGATGCCACTGGTTGCATAATGATTGCAGTCATGAAACAGAGATCACTGGTGCACATTAATGTTTCGGAGATATTGTTTTAATAACTGTTACAGAACTAATCTAAATTTGTCATCTATTCTGATAAGGGATGATACAGCACTGTTCTACACCTACCTATGATGTTCCTATTGAATTATTTATTAAATTATCCTTACGTGGCTACTTTTTCTTGGCTTTCTATTGCCCTTCCTTCCAACTAAGTGTTTATCAGCATCTTTGCAAACTGTCAGAGAAACCGTGTTATATTAGTTGTTATCAAGTTCTTAGTTAGTAGATAGAAGTATTCTCCATCTTAGTAAATACCTACTAAGCTCGTTCCAGTCATGCAGCATGACTGTATGAGAGAATTTTCGAGGAGGGTTACTTTTGTGATGATTTTTAGCGTTTTTGACCCCTATATTCCAATAGCTTACTTTCACTGTTTCAGAATTCCAACCATGCATCCATCCTATCCACTGATACGGAAAAGGTCAATGACAACACTGCGATTGACATGAAGAATGATAACTCCAGTCTGAATTTAAAAATGACAGCAGCTGAACTACGAGCCCAGTTAGCTGCCAAGAAGAAGTATGATCCCAAAAAAGATAGTTCAGTTAACTTCAGGAAGAAGTATGACATTGTGCAAAAGCTGTGACTTACCTATCCATTTTACAAACCTTGGTCCGTTGATCATCGTACATTTCCACCAATTTGCATTTTTGTTCTTCAGTCAAATCGAATGGCTGTTAGTCACATACAAAGCTTTAAATTATCTTTTGATGAATCTTATTTGCAAAATCCAAAATCTCATTTCTCCTATTTTTTTAAAGTGAGTAGGTACGCATTTAAAAAATTGAGTTTGGACCTGATACGTTGATCAACTGAATTTTCTGTACGTTTCATTTTAGTTCATTTCTCATCCTCATAACTAGTTGCTTCTATGATTATGAAATATTTTCAATATGAGCTTGAAATCATTCAGTGAACTTGTATAGACTGAAAAGTGTATTTCATCAACGTTTTACATTTGTGGTGTTTCATTTGAATCATGTATAAACGTAGTGTTTGTTCAAATGAAAACATACCTACATGGTGAACTCATAATTTTGAATAATCTTCATAGTGTGGTACCTCCATCATGCTTCAAGGTTCATTTCTTTGAAATTGTTTCCTCCTAGTTGAGCAGTATAACCTGGGAGTTGATAGCAATATCAAATTGTTGAAATTCATTCATCCCGTGTAAAATAATATTTTCTTACAAGTCTAAGCATTTCAGTTTTCATTGAATTTGCCGTTGCAAATATTTTTCAGGATTATGCTATCTTAGGTTATTATTATGGCACCTTGTGTTTAGAACAAGCAGTAGGTATATTTTGTGCTAGTGTTCGTGCTATCCTACTGTATTACAGTACTTCTTGTTCCAATGGTTCATTGGCTGTTCCATGTTGGTGAATCCACCCATAGCGGGATCCTAGGTAGTCCACCGAACATTTTGCTCAAAAAATGGGGAGAAAACGCAAAAATATTGCAAATGACGTTTGTTGATATCAGCTCACAACTCGTAAAATATAAACTTTCTGGAACGACTACCGCTTACAACATCAAATAGGATTAAACTTCCTACAAATTACTCTCGTATGATTTTTTGCTGGCCAGTGGTTTAGGCACAGTGAGTTGTCAAAAAATGGGCAAGTGGTTGTATTTTATGGGAAAGTCTATCTTCGGGCTTCTGCTCTTCCCTCAGCTTCCAGCTGGTTTCTCAATGTATTGCTACGTGGGGGAAGAAACGTCGTTGTTGTATGCTTTCACAGTGCTGCAAACTTCCTCTTCATTTGTCGTGAAATGGTACATTGTAGGATAAATAAGGTGACCACTGTTGGGAAACGGGAGTCGACGAATTTTATTGAGTCAAACAAGAAGGGATCCGTGAGTTAAACTTCAGTTGATGTGCATGAAAGAGGCCATCACGTTATTTTATTAAATTTTTGATTTAATAAAATAAAACCTGTACCTATGTGAAAAAAACTGCAGATAAATTATACAGAGATGTAGAAAATTGTACATGAATGAAAAAGTGATGACTACCCTTCTCTAGAGAGCTGAGCCCATATCCAACGACAGAGTGAATTTCTACAAGGACCATTAACTTTAAAATTCACTGCTTTATAACACCTGAGTTCGGAGGTTAACTAAAAAGTAAGAAAAACGATTGCAATGTTTTGTATCAGATTAGAGTTTTAAAATAGAAAAAAAATGTTCTAAAAAGAGCTCAACAGTGTGGTGGTGACTACGGACGAGCCATAATAAAATGTATTCCGTCTTTTAGTGACCTGGTGGTCGCTGATGGTCAATATCATAATTTGTGTGACATCTGAAATTAGTCCATGAGTCTCACATGCCTGAGATGTTCACCATGATTTAAAACCATTGAGATAGTTACATTATAGATATGAATAAGGAAAAGCGGTGATACGTTGATGCAGGTATGATCCTGACAGAAAAATAGATGGTGTGATGCAACTGGCTTATAACCAGCAATCCTTGAAATTTCAACTAGGATATTATATTCATTACAAACTGGTGGTCAGTATATCTTCAGCCATAAAAGCCACATGTGAACATCAGTTCACTGCTGGGAAACTAAGTGATGGAATGATGACATTAGCCAAAACTAGTTCATAAAATAAGTAGGAGTGGTCTTGATAATCTCCAACCTTAAAATATCTTCACACTTCGTGATTCAAATGTGCTGGCGTGACTTTGAAAGCTTGTTGGTTTAAGCAGTTGAAAGTCCAGTAGAGTTACTCTTGTGCGAACTGCTGACCCCATAATGGTTAAATAGAAAAGGTCAAACATAGTAATTCAAAGATTTTCAATGCCTGAATTTTGAAGAAATTGTACAAGGCATTATTTTCGATTTATAAAACTATAATAATGCCTTGCAAAGTTTCTAATGGGCCTAGTAGAAACAACTTGTTCTCATGTTACCATGATAGTGTACAGAATTGATAAACCGGACTGTTGGTATATATGATATATCCTACAAGAATATAGGGAAGGATTAAACATAGCTGGAATGAATTAAACAATGGAATGGATTAAACATTGAATCTAGAATGGTGAATGGTAGTTGAAAAAAAAACCCTTGTAATAACAGGCCTCCCATCGAAAGAAATTGGAAATGTGATATGGATTGAGAATGGGACCATGAAACTAAGAATGCGTTTCATCATTAGCAGGATGTCACTATACCCAGATAATAAAATACACTGGTGCTCAGAGTTATATTTTGAAACTTAATTTTCTGCTTTATTGTGATGATGAGTTGTCACCCTTTACCTTATCATTCTACATTAGTGCTAACGCTTATTATTAGTATCACTAAGGATCACTCCGATGGATTTGGCTTATCTATGATTCTAATTAAAGGCTGTTTTCGAAAATTGAAGACAGTTTTATATTCAGTATGAAGCAGACCATGAAAACAACTCTTGTCCTTTTATTCTCCCCAGGCCTCCTTGTTCGTGAATTGTATGCACTCTTCTTGCTAGTATTTCCAAAATGGTGCGCTTTCCTCTTAAATTTCACTTTCAACATGACGCACAGGGGAGAACATGCGCTAATACTTGCTTATTTTATTTCTCAATTGCCAGTTTGATTAGGGTAAAAATTCATTGAAGAAATTTTCTTCCGAAATTCTCAAAAAATGTCAGAACCATCTATTATCATCTTGGAGTTTTTCATCCTCTAAAAAACCGTTTTCCCCAAACGTGTTTTATTTTTTTTTATTGGTGAAATCACGAGAAAAGCAGCAGAAAACAATGCTAGCAACGCTGCCTCAGCCACATCCATTTTTGAGGAGAAACGTGCACCAACTGCTGACCAAATGTGAAGAACAAGTTGAATGCCTCAAGATGCATGCGCTAAGGAAAGTTGAAGTGCAAAGTAAAACGAAAGTGCACCAGTGTAGACTTAGCTTTCGCACTGTAGTGAAAAACAGTAGTGCTGTTGAATTGCCCCTATTTCCTCCTCAAATATCATCCAATGTGCTTTGGAAATTTATGTACTGTTGCGTTGAGACAATCATTGATGTTACATCGAGCTTAATTCATACATCAAAAATAGTTATAATTACCATGGGATAATAATCATGAAACAATCAGTAGTCATAATGATCTTTGATTCTATGTAATTTCTTCTTCTGGTGCCAGATTCATTTGTAGTAGGTAATTGAATGCCACAGGTATGGGTTAGTGGTGAACTGTGATCATGTTTTTGCCATTGAGTACAAGCAGGCAATCGCTTGTCTCGTGGCAGTCTACGTTTTGTTCTCAGAGTCCTCAGTAATTAAAATTACCTATATTACGTTCAATTTTTATAGTTAGCGAATTTCAAAGAGAAAGTCCGAGACAGAAAAATACTATTTCAATAGGTAATCAAAAACATTTGTCACTGATTTGGGCGTAAAATTTGAGTTTTTGGGTGAACAAACAATAACTGCTAACAATCACCAGCAGTTGCTACTGAATCAATAAACATTTATCGGATGATACCTACTTCGTAAATTCCCTGTTATGGTCATGCTGCATGACGAACTTTTCACTGAAAGTTTCGTCACTTCCACTGAATTACACCACAGAAATGTTACACAGGGATTTGTTCCTCTTAGGCTGCTGAAACAAAAATTGTTGATTGAACTGTTTGATTGAATAGATGGATGCGGTCACATTATTGTGATATTCGAGCTTTATTCATTGTTATTTATGGATATCTATGAAATACTTACAAGAATTTTCCAGTATCAGTGTAGGTTCAGTCAGATTTTTCACAGAAATATTGTTCCCATAAACGAATGCTTTAGGGATGTTTCTGCTGCTATTTGTTGAATTGATGGATGCTTAGGTTATTAACTGGAAGATCCGATGATAGTTCATCACTTGATGAAGTAACTACTGGGACCATGTTTTATCGAGGCCACACCATTATATTTTACTTTGTCATATGTAATTCTGTGAATGCTTGCACTTGTTTCGATATATTTATTGCCATAATATTGGATTTATGATGGTTGGTTATCCGCCGTTCTACTGTTGGCTTGAAGCAATTGGTTGAACAGAAGTCGCTTCCACGAATCCCTGAAAGTACTTAGGTGTAATAGGCAAATCAACAATGATTATTCAGTGGCTCGTATTCTCTTATCTTAAGTGCAATAAAGAAACGAATGTTCTTCTATAGTTTTGTAATTTATTTTAGTCTAGTTGCATTTTATTCTCGTATAAGTTTCTTCAGTACATCCTAAATAGGGACAGTTATGCTTCAAATTGCGTAGTTTTTTTAATTCATATTTTCCAACATTTTCACTGTTTCTTAGTTATTTCATATATCATTGTAAGACATCTAATAGACTAGAACAGACTTGATAGAATGCGGCATACTTTGGTAAGTCGTGATTTGCTTTGTTATGGTCTTGAGCATCTACTGTACTTCATCTGCACTTTTTCGATTAATTGTTGATGACACCACCTTGATTAATAGTTTACCTCTCATAACCAGTATTATGTTTTCATTAATTGCTTGTATCGGGATTTCATAATCTTGAATTCAGTATTTGAATAAGGTACTTTTCCACATTTGTTGTTTCCTGATGGAAACCACAGATATGAAAACCTGCTTTGGATTATTCTTTAGTGCGTAATGAAATTCGATTACCTATCGTTCTTCTTCATTATAGATCTATATTCAGTTTTAAATATTATTGTAGAGAAAATCGGCTAGAAAAACAAGACCAGGTGCCAATTACCTATTGAACAAACCCATTGAAATGCTTCAAATTGCTTGATTTCTATTATAACAAATGCAATTGGTGATAATCGTATAATTCAAAGCACTGACTAATGTCACATGAAAAGAATGAAAACATTCACAAAAGTTATTGTAATGTTTCAAATATGTAAATTTTCCATATAACCTTTTGCAGCCGCTTCTCTTCTTCGCCCTGTTCTGTACCTACTTTTGCTGGCTGGTAGGGCTGCCCTGTTCTGCATTCATTAAACTTACCAGTGCAGTTCTTGAGGTTGTTGTGGCCTTAAACTTCCCCCTTGGAAGTAGGATGTATCATAGGTCTAGTGGGCCCCGACTCCCAACTGTGCATGGCCAAGAAAAAAGAAACCATATGTGCTGTGGAAAGTGAAGGATTCAGGAATCGATTTATTTTCCCACGGTATTAGTTACCATTTCTATCATATTCGAGGACAATCAGTAGTGGCCACATTATCTGTCACCCACATTAGATTAATGAAGCTGTTACGCACATACTCTTGTTGTGATTGATTATGTATCGAAATGCATGATAAAACCTATTATGCTTAAAAATAAATAATAATTAAGAATGTGGAAATACTATATATAAATTATTATTTATGAAATCAACTTGAGTAGTTGATAGTATATCTAGTACCTATGTCGAGACAAAAATATTGATAGTAAAGTGTATAAATGAATCTGTATATTTTTCTAAGAATAAAATATTGTGCTTCTTGATCAACTTTTTGGTGACCTGCTTTATAGGCCCTAAATTCGTTTATGACCTCTGCCTTATCTGATTGAGCATAGGAATAGAATAATAGTGTTGTAATGGAATGATCCCCAGAGCCTTGTGTTCAACAGTTGTTTGATGAGCTGGTTTTTTCAGAGTTGATGAGAACAAAAACTTGTTGTGAATATAGACAATTTTAAAAAGCTAAGTTAAAATTGTTATCCCTATAATTTTGGGGAGCGGCTGTAAACCGTTTTTAGCGGCTGACGTTTCGTTGAGTGGGAAGAAGATGAAGTTGGTACATCAAGAGGAGAGGTACCACCTACGTGCTGAATGTTCTATCAGCAGTACCATTCTGGCACGAGGCTCCTTCCTAAGATACTTGGGAAGAGTATCTTAGGGTACGTTTACACCTCACGTGAAGTAGAAAGAGCTGTGATGCACTGCGATGATGTTTTTATATTGCTGGCAATTACAGACAGGTAGGCAGTTTTTTGTGATTGAGTTTTATCTAGTTTTTTTTGTGTGATATTTCTGAGAGACTGATTTATAGTAGTACCGTTTTACCTTAGGTACAAGTAGGACCTAGGTACCATGTTCCTTGAAACTGTAATTTGAAAAACTTAACGTTACCTTCATGCAAAACGTAGGTAGAGGTACTACTCGTGAATTGTGTTTGACAAATGGAATTCGAAAAAGATTTTCCTCCAAATGAATAGGTACTGAGCCGAACTTTCGAGTTTTTTGCGTGCCATCGAATCATCGCTTCGCCCTGCATTGCGCAGCTTCGCGTGCAGTGTAAATACCACCTTACTCATGTTGAAGGAGGGTCAACAATGAATGGGTGGGATAAAGGAAAGAAATCCCAACGAGTGGTCAGCTCTTTAGGAGGTACTGCACTCGGTGTATTGAATTTACTGCCACTCAGATATCTAATTCAGTGGGTAAAATTAGCCAAAGGTTTGAGTCAGTGATTTGGCCAGGAGGTTCTCGCTCCTAAATGACAAGTAGAGCTGAAAAATCACCGTCAAAATCAGGGGAATCTAGGTAGATCTGGCAAGTGACGTTTTGCCCTCCCAGGGTGGCCTGACTCCTGTAAAAATCAAATGGGGATACGTGCCTTCTTGGATGCCCTTGCTGATCGCCAAATCCGTGGAATAGTTGCAGCCACAGCTCCGGTAACATTACAAGATGCATTTTATTGAGCACAACTCGTGGAGGCATCCATGGGGGGTAGGTATGATGGTTCTAAAAACACGTGAAGGCTGTTAGGCATGTGGTCAAAAAGGCCATTATCAGAACAATAATAATAAAAGTGCTTTATTGTACTTGTACGTAAGCTCAATAATAGAAAGGGGGGGGGGGGGGTATTAAGGCGCAAACATAAATAATAGGGAATGTTTCTTGTAGATACAGGTGACACAGTATCTTTTCTTCAAGCTGATGTTGCAGAAACACTGGGAGTAAAAGTGGGAAAATCAACACATCCTTCCAAGGAGGTGTTCTAGAGGTAACTGGTGAACGTTTGGTCACAACGGAACTGGTTGGTAAGTTTTGGCACCAATTGTTCCTCTTGATACCAATCACGGATAAGGTGATTCTTTGCCTAGATTTTCTACAGGCAGCAGGTACTTGTTCGGATTTGGCAAACCATCAGTTGTCCGTAAGCGGTTCCTCAATGGAAGTGCATGGAACGGGTCTTGCAAGTAGTGAGTGATTGCAAGAAGGATCGGCCAAGCAAGTTCTTTCCCAGTCCAGTTTGAATCCTGGTTCAGATCAGTACATGAAAGTGGTCACTCTTTTTGAAAGGTATCAATTTATATTTGCCACAGACAATAAACCGTTGTGAAGAACTATGGTTGTGGAGCCAGGCAATTGATACTAGTGACTGTAATCCAATAAAACAAGCCCTGAGAAGAATTCCAAAGGCCCAAGCCCATGTACACACTACTCAAAGAGATGTTGGACCAAGATATTATAGAGCCGTCAAACAGACCCTGGGCAACATCACTTCAAAGTCTTATGGAAGGCATCATTCCAGCTGAACTGGCACTTGTTTATCTGGATGACAACTGTCTATGGAGCACATTTTGCTACAGTACTGTGACAAAGTGATGGTGGACCCTCGAGAGTCCCCCTACTAGATTAGCGACATTATCACCAGTTAAGAAGGGATAGTGATTAGGTCTTAGCCTGACCACTCCCATCTTCACTGGAAACACAACTCGAGAACTGCCCACCAACACGGTACCTACTTGGAAAACTAGAGAAGGTGTTCAAGTGTCTGGCAAAGGCAAATCTCTAAGTTAATCCAAAAAAAAGTAAGTTATTTCAAAAGCAAACTACCTAGGACATATTATTTCAGAGAAAGGTATTCAAATTGATCCTGAGAAGACGAAAATAGTGCAAAACTGGCCAGTCCCAAGTAGTAAGAAACAAGTATTTTGTGTATTATGAGGAATGTCAGAGAAGCTTCACTTGAGTGAAGAGTGCTGTGACTTCCACTCCAGTACTTGGTTATCTAGACTTCTCGCAGCCATTCATGCTGGACTGCGATGCCAGTGTGCATGCTGGTGCTGTGTTGTTGCAAATAGTTGATGGAAATGAACAAGTAATTGCCTACTACATCCAGGTCCTTTCCAAGCCACCGCGTAATTACTGTGTAACCAGGTCCAAACTTCTGGCAGCAGTGAAGAGCGTCCAAACTTTTGTCAATATTTGTACGGTCACAAGTTTACATTAAGAATGGACAACTTTGCATTGCTTCATTCATGCATGGCTTTCTTAATTTCACCGAGCCGAAGGTCAACTTGCCCTATGGATTGAAACTCAACAACAGTAGGATTTCAACATAGTTCACCAAACGGGGAGTCTACAGGGAAATGCTGATGGGTTGTCCCACAGGCCGTGTGGTGAGAACTGTGAGTTCTGTAAATGGCGGGAAGGGACTGACACTCCAGAAGCTGCAGTCGTTTCCTTCAGATCTGAGGAATGGGGAGTTGGGCAAGATACTGATCCATCATCAAGTTCATTCTAGATGCCAAACGTCAAGGGATTTGCAAACCACAAGGGCCAGCCAGAATTTATAACAAACGATGTAAAAGTGCGACAGTTGTTGAACAGGTGGGATTCTCTGGAGGTTCACAAGGGCCAGCCAGTTGTGTCACAAGTGGTAGGTATGGGACCTCTGGGTCATGGCTCCATTGGGTAGTCCCTTATCAAGGAAGTGCTTCAGCAGTGCCACTATAACCCACCCGGAGGACACTTTGGGTTTTTTTAAACACACTCAAGGATAAGGCAGGAGTACTTTTTCCCAGGAATGAGCCAGGATGTCCGTTCATGGTGTCGTACATGTGAAGTTTATAGGAAGTTCAAGGGTTCTTTGAAGTCCAAGGCACACCTTCAGCAGAATGTTGTTGGAGCTCCTTTTGATGGCTGGGGATAGACATGCTGGGCCATTTTCAGCTACTAAACGAGGCAACAAGTATGTGCTGGTAGCAGTAGATTACAAAATGGCCAGAAGCCATAGCTGTGTGCCGAATCAAAAGACTGAGACTGTTGCAGCAGCTCTGGTGGAAAATTCTTGAAACAGGGTACTTACCTATCAGTTGGGTCCACATTGATCAAGGCCGGAACTTCATGTATCAATTTCAAGGAAGTGACTAGCCTTTTACGAATCACTAAGACACGGACCACTCGGCTGCATTCGCAGACTGGCAGACTCATTGAACGACTGAATTGGACAACGACCAAGTTTTAGGCAATTTTTGTTAATGACCACCAGGATGAATGGGATGAGAAACTTCTGCTGTTTCTTCTGGCTTATCATTCGTCCGCGCATGCAAAAACTGGGTTTTCACCAGCTCAGTTGGTGTTTGGACGGAATATACATCTACTAGATGCCCCTGATGGAAAGACCACAGGTGCAATACCATAGGTATACATTGGAACATTGATCTTCCCTGGAAGAACTGCACGATTTGGCCAGCAACCGGACAAGACTGAAAAATGAAACAGGAAAAAGATACTTATGACTGGACAGCAAAAGTACCATGGTTGGGGACTAGGTGTGGGTGTACGACACTAACAGGAAGAAACAAAAGTGCACCCAATGGACAGGTCCTTGGGTGGTTGTTCAAAGAGACAAAGATGTTGTATTCCATGTCACGTTGAGGCAAGAAAAGGCTAATCCATGCAGATCGATTGGCGCAACCTGATGTCAGACCAAAGGACATGCCTTGCAAAGAAGGGGGGGGGGGGTATGTAATGGAAGGATCTCCAGTGGTTGCCTTGTGTTCAGCAATTGCCAGTGTTACTGATGTGCTAGTTTTTTCAGAGAGTTGATGTTTGGTTGTTGAACAAAAACTTGTGAATATAGAAAATTCTAAAAAGCTAACTTAAAGTTGTCACCACTATATTATTATGGAATGTACCTTCATAAAACCAAATATACCTTCTCTTGTGAAGGTTATCTATAGAAGTAGGTAGGTACCTAATACCTACTGGGGTAATACTTTCGATGGACTCTTCTTATACCTTCTATGTTCTATCATTAGTTTTGATAATATTCAATATATTATTATTAATATATAATATAATAACCGTTGAAAGTTATTGCTTATCAAATTATTGCTCTGTCACTGAGTTACCTCCCTGTACGAATTTTTGTTATAGTTACTGATCCACAGAAAACAAGGTTTCAAATATCTTTGTCATAGCTCCATATGTCTCGACAATAAATGTACCTGCACAATCAAAACTGAAGCAGTGATAGAGATAATGGGATGATGACGGAAAGTTTCTCAACCTGCCGCAGACTTCGCCCAGAAACGGCGGGAGTACCTACCTATGAGGGGTATGTACGGACTAACAGACGCAAGTGGCTGTCGCCTTCTCCTAGGAGGGTCTGGGTTGCCCATGGTAGAATAAAAAACGCTGCAAATCCCTACACAACAGTTTATTATTTTGTGCAGAACACCCTTCTGTTACAGATCACAGCTCTGTGTATAGGTAACCCTTCTATATTATGTGCTATTCTATACATATTATGTAGATTGCAGACCCTCTGTACCTTAGTACCTAACTCCGTACTCGTTACTAGGTAGGTACCTACCTAAATCACGTTTTAAATGTTGCTAAAATAGTTCTTTTGATGACAAACAGTAGCAAAATTGGCAAAAAGAAACACAAATAATGAAGTTCTGAAGGGAAATTGTTGATGTGGAGTGAAAAAATATTCAGTCCCGGTAGGGTTTCGATCTCGGGAACTTTAGCACATCAGTTCTTCAGTCAGACCACTATGCTATATCATCCAGCTAGCAGGGGACCAGTGATGTGCGCTGTCAATAGTGGTGCGTGGGCTCTGAAAACGGTGGGGCACCAAACCAGAACACAAAACCTACAGATTTGCCTACAAAATACCCCAAGGCAACAACACCCTTCCCTTATTTACTGATATAGTGATAATCAGCAAAGCTTATCTCTTTTAATCAACACTATCGTCACACGAAAACGTCGACAATTTTTCTACTGCAAATTAGCCACCGAACTCCTGTGTTAAAAAATATAGAAAACTAAAATACAAAACAAAAATATAGTAAACTAAAATACAACAAAAGAAAGACCCGTAGGCTGGTACCTGCTTGATCATGGAGAAGCTATTGACTAGAAGCTAGGTAGTTATCTGTGTGTTACCACGCTGATCAATCCACTGACCGTAAGACCACAAATAGCAAACAGGACAAAACGCAAGGAGGTACCACAAATACAAATCTATCATCGGAACCGGACCGAACGCAAAACGCACAAAATTTGACGCAAAAAATTGAAAACTGACGACAGACTCAACAGAGAAAGCGGATGTGATTCAGGAGACAACAAGAACAAATCAGAAGACGAAGGAGCACCTTGTATCGAGATGACAAATTGAATCGAAGGGATCGAATCGATTGTGAAAAGGAACGATTTTGGGGTGGAAATCAGATTTTGGGAACAGGGCCCAAAGTGGGCGTGGCGAACAACATTTTTACTTGACTGAGCATGCGTGGGCGGGCCACTTTTCTCAGTTGCCATGGGAGCACTACCTGCCAGTTTCAGGAGCCTATGTTTCGATTTCGATCGCAGAACGTCGATTACTGTCACTTTATTCCAATAGCATGCTCGATCTATGGAACTAACATGAAGGAACCACCATGGATGCTCTGCTAGAATATTTAATATCCATAGCCAGAGCAATCTGGCGAGTCGCTGTTGAACTTTGTGAAAAAAATGCTAGCTACAGTGTATGGAGGGAAATTCACATGCCAGCTGAACAGTGGAGTTTTTTTACTCCTAGTGTTTTTGGGTGCAGGGGCAGTGGCCTTATGGACGCAACACCCCTGTGCACTCTCAACGCAGCTTGATGCCTGCATACACCCTGCTCTTTACGGCAAATTTATAGCAGATTTTATGGCAACATCGTAGAATGCTCCGGATGGTCTTAAAAATTCAGAAAAAATAGAATATTTAAAAATGCGAGAAAAGCCACACCTCAAAATACAATTTTCCGGGATAGGGATACTCAGGACATTTCAACCCCTATTTTTCACCCCTTAGAGTTGAGTGAAAGTAACGCCGAGCTTTGAGGACCAACTAGAGCCCAAACGGTACAATTCTGGTACATGGGAACTAAGGAAAAAGCTGGGGGTGGATGGACTTTTTTTTATTCCTATTCGTATTCTACCTCCCTTGAAACGTAAACCATAAAATTTTGAGGGGGAAGGGGTTAAAAAAATTTTTTTTTTTCATGGTCGATTCCAAAGGTTTATTATTCAAAATAATAAACCAGCTTATTATACTAACGGGGCGTTGCGTCCGTAAGGCCACTCGGACCCCTGCCCCAGCAGCCCAGCACCCAAAAACACTAGGAGTAAAAAAAAAAAAAAAAAATCCAACCATGTCTTCAGTTGACATTTCAGTTTCCCTCCATACACTGTACCTAGCTTTTTTCACAATGTCCACGATCCACTAGATTTCGCTGGATATTCAATATTTTAGTAGAGCATCCATGGTGGTTCCTTCATGTTAGCTCCATGGACCAAGCATGTTACCGGGATTAGCGATGGGCTAAAGCGTTATTCTCTTATAACGCATTATTCGCTAACAGTAATCGGTCAGTAACCGGTTCCAATAACCGGTTATTCCGATAACCGGTTACCAGTTTAGGGATGGGGTAGAGAGACAAACATGAATGTTCACATGAGAGGGATGGCGAAAAGTTCGTCGTATGATCCCTTCCTATTGCTTCATTTTGTGAATCTGTCACTTACACTAATGGGGCTTACATACAAATGCTAACCATAAATGTAACAGAAATAAATTGTTGATAGAGGAATACATAATATATTAGAATTTCCTAATCTCAAAAAAAAATCCGTCTGTTCTCCCTGGGATCCCATAAAATTGAGTTTAGTAGGTCGGTAACTATGGGTAGGTAGGTAGTACCTACCTACAGTTTAATGTGATAGGTAGGTAGATAAAATCTTGAATTAATTATCGGCAATACGTTTTTGAACTTCCTACATCACAAAAACTAGAATGCGAAACATTATGGGACTAGTTTTTAACCCTTCGAAATTTTTAACTTTATTACTCGATAACTTGAACTGAGGGAATGAGGAATAACCCTTAATTTTTTGAAGGGCACTAAGCTGAAGGATAGCATCCTAAAATAGGTAGGTAACTGTTGCGTATGGAGTGAAGGGTAAAGAGTGATCGCTATAGGTACGCTGTGTCCTATAGCGTACAATACCATCTCACGTCAAAGGGAAGCGAAAGGTCCTAAGCTGATGGATAACTGTCAGGAAGTTGGTAACTGGTTGCGAGGCAAAGCGTTATCGGTGGCAGGTATTTACTCAATACCATATGTGATGGTATATGGGAATCCCGTCCATCTTGGATGCGGGCTCTTCCCGATCTTTTAGCGAATTTTCAAAGAAAATGAAGCTATTGCAATGGCTTCGAAATTTAAATAATATAAATTTTTGGAAATTTTCTTCATAGAAATCCGTTTCAGACCATTCTAAAACGATTCCTGAAATTTAACACTTTTTTATATGTATATATATATATATATATATATATATATATATTTATATATGTGTCACTCCAGACGATAACTCTCGATAGAATTGAGATAAACAGCTCAAATTTGCACAAAAAATCTATCTTGGCAATCGAAAGGCTAAGTTCGAAGATGGGCGAAATTGGCCTACTCTAAGGAGGGTTTTGGCGCATTTAAAGTGCGCAAAAATTACCCAAAAATCCCCAAAATGTTATTTTCCAACAAGTGACCCCTCATTTTAAAGGTTTTTGCACGCTGAACACGATGGTGGAATCGGATTTTAGATATCTTGATCCGTTCTCAAATTAGAGCATTTAAAGTGCGCAAAAATTACCTAAAAATCCCCAAAATGTTATTTTCTAACAAGTGACCCCTCATTTTAAAGGTTTTTGCACGCTGAACACGATGGTGGAATCGGATTTTAGATATCTTGATCCGTTCTCAAATTAGAGCATTTAAAGTGCGCAAAAATTACACAAAAATCCCCAAAATGTTATTTTCCAACAAGTGACCCCTCATTTTAAAGGTTTTTGCACGCTGAACACGATGGTGGAATCGGATTTTAGATATCTTGATCCGTTCTCAAATTAGAGCATTTAAAGTGCGCAAAAATTACCCAAAAATCCCCAAAATGTTATTTTCTAACAAGTGACCCCTCATTTTAAAGGTTTTTGCACGCTGAACACGATAGTGAAATCGGATTTTAGATATCTAAATCCGTTCTTAAATTAGAGCATTTAAAGTGCGCAAAAATTACCCAAAACTAGGATAATCTTTAAACTCTTACCCCCACCCCCTTAGAGTGGTCAGATTGAAAAATGTGAGAAGTATTAATTGAAGACGAGAGTTCGAAGCAAAAAAGGGGGAGGCAAACGATTAGTACAACTCCTTGAATTTACCCACAGCGATCAAATAAATAAGCACTTAGTACAATTACGTAATAAACAAACGGTAGAATCAGGATGGACAAAACGTACAAATTAAAATAAATACGAAGAGAATATACATAGAAAACCAAATTTTAGACCGAAGTTTTCCTTTATTCAAAACCATAGCCATTAATTCGAATATTTCTTTGAAAATTCGCTCATTAAGTCATGCTGCATGACTGATTTTTTTGACACGCGGCTGAAGGGGCGGTCGATTCGCGGAAACGAATTGTCAACTCCTGGAGGCATTGCGTTATAATCAAACCATTGTCTCCGGGGGCAGCTGTCACACTGCCTCCCTACCTTTCAAGAGGATGGAGAGGCGGAAACTACGCTGTATGGGTGGCGTAGTTAAACCCCTCATCCATTACATGGTAGCAGAGCATGGTTGGTGGGTATGTGCTGGATTTTATCCTCGGTACCCCCTCCACTTTTTGAGAGCTTTTCCAGAAGGAATAGCTCTGAGGTTTTCCAGAAGGAATCCTCTTTTTAATATCTTCTCTTTTTAATAACCCCTTTGTTAATCAATATACACTTCGGCCATTGGATTTTCTTTTTTAATCAAATCAAACTCATTATTATTACTATTATTATTATTATTATCAAACTTGATTATTATTCTTAAGGCGCTCAATGCCTGGCGTTCAATGCCAATTTTTCCCCTTGTTTTCCCAGTAGTTGTTCCATCTTATGATGGGGGTTAGTCACCCAGAGGCTGTTCAGATGAACTTTCCAGAACCTCTGACAACTACTTTCATTTATATGTTTTTATATTCCAGTTGTTCCATCTTATGATGGGGGTTAGTCACCTAGAGGTTGTTCAGATGAACTTTCCTGAACCAGAACCTCTGACAACGACTTCTTTTCTTTTTTGTCCAAGTCCGCCAAGTGATATTGATAAGGAGCTAAGTTCTCCACCAGTAACAATTCTCAGTAGTACCATTACGATGGAAGCTATCAGCTTTGGAGTTTTTCAGATGAAACTTCCTGAATCAGAACTCCATACTACTTTTCAGTCCCGTGTCTAACTTCACATACTTCTTCTTCAAAGAAGTATGTTTTTAAGGGGAGGAGTGTGACGGTATATGGGAATCCCGTCCATCTTGGATGCGGGCTCTTCCCGATCTTTTTGACACGCGGCTGAAGGGGCGGTCGATTCGCGGAAACGAATCGTCAACTCCTGGAGGCATTGCGTTATAATCAAACCATTGTCTCCGGGGGCAGCTGTCACACTGCCTCCCTACCTTTCTAGAGAATGGAGAGGGGGAAACTACGCTGTATGGGCGGCGTAGTTAAACCCCTCATCCATTACACATACCAACATCAAAGGGTGCGAGAGCGAGACAGTTACCTGTGTGCGGATAGTGAAGGCAACCACCTCTCTTGCTAGGAGAAGCGAAGCATTCCAATAACGTAGGTTTTCTCGTAACCAGTTATCGCAATAACCGGTTCTTGGTCGATAACCGGTTAACCTTCATCCGCTCGCGTGGGCGGCAAATTGGCCGCCTTTTCGAATTTTCCCGTGTATGCTCGCTCAAAGTATCGTGATAGCCCCAAGAGCGCCATGTATTCTCTAGATAATATCTTTCCTGCTAGACTACGTTGACTTCCGATCGTGGTGGACACGTCAGCCCAGTCAGTACTGCTCCAAAGTTGGGGACATCAGGTTCGAGCCAATTTGCCGCCTACGCGAGCGGTAACGTGGCAGTTTTCGCATCGCACGATTTTGAAAATGTAAGTAAATATTAATTTTCCTTTCGCATGTATTTTCAACTGTACTAGTTTCACAGTATTCTAGAATATGTGTAGGGCTTCTCATCGATATTTCTTGTCGTACTCTGCTGTATTTTGAACTGAAACATGAATGTTTTGCATCTCGATTTGGAAAGTTCTAATGTTTTGAACTATGGATATTCTAGTTTTGATCTAGCCAGCTTTCCAATGTGATTCAAGTATTTTGAGTTTTAACTCATCTTCCTGAGTAGGTATAATTTTTGTATTTTTGTAAAGTTTTTTTTTTGTTTTACTAAAGTTCTAATGTTTTGAACTATGGATATTCTAGTTTTGTTCTAGCCAGCTTTCGTTTTATTTTATTGTCACGTTAGTTATTTGTCGAAATGAAGTACGTATTATTATGATTATATTCAAACTTTTGTTACCTCCTTTCAATAGAAAAAGTTGCGAACTGCAGAATATTATTTTAGTGCAGAAAACCTTCAAAGATTGAAAATGTGATTTTGATATATATCTACGTTCTTATTGTGATTGCCATTATCTGAATAAAGAATTTATGATAAAAATGTGCTTGTAATGTTGTGCTGGAGTTCCCTGGTCAAAACTAATTTGGAACAAACGAAGAAAAGTAGTGAAAATTATGAAAAATCAAGGGCGGCCAATTTGCCGCCCACGCGATCGGAAGTGTGACTTCAGGAGAGGCGAGCGGGTGAAGGTTAAGTATTCTAAGCAGTTCCGTTATTCAACGCCAATCACTAACCGGGATATAACAACAGTTAGTAATCGATGTCGTGTAATCGAAATCGAAACCTAGGCTCCTGAAAATGGCAGGCCCTGGGACCTCCTACTGTTCCCATAGCAACTGAGAAAAGAGCCCGTCAGCCCATGCTTAGGCCCGGTTCAAAAAAGAGTGTAACCCTGGGGTTGAAGTTTACCTTAAGGTTTCCCAACCATGGTTACGAAAGTGGCGTTCAAAAAAATTCAGTAATCGATCATTAGTGCGATACATCGAAAACTTTACCATGGGTACGTAACCCCAGCTATTCGAGGGGTTACAAGAAGTTTACCATGGTAAATCTCAAAACGAATATGGCTGCTCAGTTTTCCGTTTTCCTATTTGCTTGGCACCGTTGAGATCCCGTCCGTATTTTGTGTTATTTTTGGTAGTAATGAACCCTCATAACTATTACGCCAGCGATGAGGAGGAGGATGACGACTTCGTCGAACTAGGGCTCGTCGTGGAACCGAGAAGGTATCGGATCAGAGCGCGACATCCCAACTTCGACGCCTGGAGTGAGAAGGATTTTTTCGATCGCTTCAGGTTGTCGAAGGAAGGAGTCGCGTTTGTTCTCGAGCAAATACGCCCTCAAATATCAACAGCAGAACGTAGGTAAGTACCGATTCATCTATTGCTGATAATGTTAATTCCACAACCATCAATTCCATGTTCCCTAGACGGGAAAGTGAGGAAGTGACTGCTGCTACTTTCGTAGTTATCATGAAATGTGGTTTTCATCCACTGTTGGCCTATACCTACGTAGTATAGTAGGGTTTTCTGTGCTGTTGGCATGAACGACAGGAATAACAAAAAGGAAGACGGTAGTTTTGCAACAAATACTTTTTATACGCATTACAACCGCTAGGTACTACAGTTCTGCATTCACAACCGCTACATACATTGCTTGAAGTAATCACTGACAGTAATCATAAAAAATCTAGATAGTTATTGAATAGAAGGTACCTACTCAACACGTAGGTACCAAAAAATCATGACAATCTTTTTATTTCACTTCATTTTTCAGAGGCCAACCTGTCAGTCCCGAA
Organism: Leptopterna dolabrata; assembly: GCA_954871275.1. Taxonomy (NCBI): domain Eukaryota; kingdom Metazoa; phylum Arthropoda; class Insecta; order Hemiptera; family Miridae; genus Leptopterna; species Leptopterna dolabrata. Next base: position 126,225,146 of record OX940974.1, on the reverse strand, counting down.
GAGAAGCTGTTAACGACTCTGTCGTTTTACGCTTCTGGAGCTTTCTTCAGCGTATGTGGGGACAGGCATGATTTGCCCAAGTCCACAGTTTGCAACATCGTCCACCAGGTAGGAACACACTGCAGGGGATACAATATGTAAACTGTAATAGGTACAAAATACCATCCGATTTCAAAAGAATGTTAGTAGGTATATGTACCTACCTTGTTATTCGTTGGTAATATCATTGTATATCATCATAATTATGATTTCACGAATGCTGAGGAGGATAATTGGACTCAATGGGTCCGAAATTGAAGGTTCGACAGTTTCTAAAAATTCACTTCATGGAAATAAATATCATAGTTTATCATGTTGTTTTTCTTTATATTAAAGGTGTCAGACGCAATCGCAAAACTTGCACAACAATATATAGCATTGCCACAGAACGAGCAAGATAAGGCAGAGACGAGAAGGAAGTTTCACTCCATCAGTCGATTTCCTTCCTGCATCGGCGCGTTGGATTGCACCCACGTCAGAATCATTTCCCCTGGTAAGTCTCAGGTGGGGTAGGGTCTCTTATGTTGTACTCAAAGTAGGAAAGTTGATAGGTACCACTGAACCCTCTCCTAGCCTTTCTTGAATATAGACTACATGATATCTACCACTGTTACCTAAACAAGCATACTGGAAGGTCGTACAAAGAAGTATAGTAAAAAGCCCAAATTAAATGGTTGCAAATTGTGAAATTTGTATTTATTTGATTGTTGCTATTGCAGGAGGAGAAGATGCTGAGATTTACCGTAATCGTAAATCGTTTTTTTCTATAAATGTTCAAACTACTGCTGATCCGGACCTGAGAATCACTAACATCGTTGCCAGGTAATGTTGTCTATTGATAATGTGCAGTGGTTGTCACAAAATTCGAATTTGTCTAGGATCGTGGTTTGGTACGTCATGTTCCAATCATGCACATTTTATAATTTATTGCTAGGTAATTATCCAATTTTCAGTCAGTCATGCGCACACCACAGTCGCACTTATCTACTTGTCCAATTTGCAATTATTTCTTTATTGGCACTTTTCTTGTTACAGATGGCCTGGTAGCGCACATGACTCAACGATTTTCAACAACTCTACGTTGAAAAGACAAGTAATGATGCTCGGCAATGACGTTATATTGGGGGACAGTGGCTATCCGCTGCTGAGAAACCTCATAACGAAAATCCCTTCACCTACAACCCGCACTGAAAATTTGTTCAATCAGTCTCAAATCAGAACAAGAAACGTTGTGGAGAGGAGCTACGGCGTTTGGAAGAGGAGGTTCCCTGTTCTATCCAACGGTTTAAGAGTAAGCATTTTCTCATATTAAAAAAAAAAAAATTTTGGTCCCATCTTAGGTAACCTAGGTTGGTAAAGGAAATGCAACAATTTTTCCTTCTTTACCGAATGTAGGAGGCCAAATTTCAGTTGGTAGGGGGCCAGAACTCAGTAAAAACTGCTAAAACTGCGAACTCTTTATACGAAGTCAGTGAAAGTGGTATGGAAGGGTGAATAAAGACATGCAATACCATTTCACTTGTTTTTCATTCTGAATAGGGTCAAAGTTGGATTTTAGGGGGTCCAAAGTTGGTATTAAGGGCTAAAATAAATATTAATTCACCTGACGTTGTGTGGGATGGTGATTCACAACCGAGGGACTGTTAAGATGACAACAATATTTTTCTCAACGAAGAGTGGGTCAGATTGGACTTGATTTGGGTCAGAAATTGGTACAAATGGCTAAAATCACAAAAGTTGTATAATTGTACAAAAAGTGGTTTCTTGCTGTATCGTCTTTCTTGATTTTATGAAGTTGAAACAGTAACCTACGTACACCTTAATGCACATTTGCAACCCCCTTCCCTTGATCCACCACTGGTCCTACCTACCTACGTTATGATAACGATATGTAACGGAGACTGTTTGTTCCAGGTTAAAATTCACCGTTGCGAGGCAATTATAGTTGCCACGGCAGTTCTCCACAACATCGCCATCATGTTGCAGGAAGAACTACCTGATGTTGACGACGGCACTCAGCATCTCTTGGACGAAACCATGTTTAATAACCCCGGGGAACGTGGCAGGGTTGAAGGGCGTGACTTTCGTTCAAGATTCATAGAATATTTTGATTCGTTACGTACTGAATAGAGAAATATAGGTATCCTTGTTCCTAACACGTCTGTGTGATTCACCCCACATTATCCTTGTTTACCACAGTTTAAATTTCCATCAAACAGGTGCAACGCCTTAATAAACGGACACCTAGGAGTTATAAAAATCACGCAACTAAAAAACTTAGAAAGGCTTTTCATTAAAGGCAATGTTGTTGCTAGGATCGATTACTGCAGCACTTGAAGCATACGGATTTATTAAGTATCATGCTAGGATGGAGTAGTACAGCACAAGGCTTGTGAAGAATTGAAACAACCATTCTAAATTTTGGTAGCTTTTTTAATGTAAATTAAACTTTTTAATGTAAATTTTAATGTAAATTGCAGTTCATGGTTTCAAAATTTTCTCCAACTGCAGGCTTCTAACCTTCCGGTCATGCTCCACCTGCTCGTTAGCATTAATGAGCTGTTGCTCAACAATCTGCTGTTCTACAGCGCATTTTTTGAGTTCTACAGCATGTTTTTCCTCCAGCATCTCCATTTTCCTTCGATGCATCTCCGCCATTTGCCGCAAAGTTGCCTCCTGCGTTAGTTTGGAGGTGTCGACCTTGGTTTTAGCCCACTCGCTAACACGATTGGAACACGAGTCTTTGCTTGATGTCCGTGTCGGTCCTGAAACGCCAACCGTGTTAGTGGAATGTTCATTTTCAGAATAATTGAATCCACAACCAGTTGCTGGTGTTGAAATAATACGTAGGCACCAACGCAATGGATGCTTTTCATTACTTACTCAAAACGCTGGTAACAGGAGTTCTGAGATCTCCAACATTGTGGTTACCCCAATCTGCGAACAAAAAATAAACGAATATGCCTGTAAGTTCCTGTACCTAATATATGAAAATTTAAAAATTTAAAATTGTGAGGGGGGATTAATTAGATCTTTTATTTGAGGATTTATTAGCGTTTTTATGTGGTAACGTAATGAAAAGTTGGAAACACAAATTGTGGGATATCTGCAAAAAGAAGAACTTTTCGACACATTTCTACTGAGCATTTTTTGTTCCAAATGAAGAGTAGAATCGATTCCCTGAGTTTCACCAGAAGGAACTGGGACTGGGACACCCTGTATATGTAATCTGCGTACAATTTCCGATCAGAATACCCTGACTAAATACCCTTAATTTCTGTCACGGTGTATAGGGATATATACCTGTATAGTTATGGCGGTTCTCACGAGGAACTGTCCTGATTCCTTGTTCCTCACGTCCATCAACATGGGGTACATCTGTAACAAAATTTTTTTACCAATGAAGGTCATTCAGTAGGTATGCACCCAGGTAGTTACTATAGTAGTTCATATTTTAGTGCTCTAGTACTTTCGTTACTGAAACAGTATAGAGGAAACTGTAATGATGGTAATCGATAATGTCGTACATGCCCTTCAAACAACTGCAATTATCACTTAATTGAAAAGTGTAATTATTATTAACCGTCAACAACAAACAAGATTTGTTGACTTCATTTCATCATAAAAGTGAATGACAGTGGTCATTGGTGCGTGTGTGCCCAGTGCAACACATTTTGTAACCCTCTCCTTATGCACATTACAAGTGTTGTTGGAAAAAAAGGTGCTGGTACATGGGAGTTGTCTACATGGAACTTGTTCATATTATTATACAGTATACACTATGGTAAATCATAAAATGTAATAATTTGTTACATATATTTCATACCATCTTCGAAGTTGGTAACGTTGTCCTCAGAGGGAGGATTAACTTGGTCCTCAGAGGCAGGATACCCAGAGATATCAACAGGGAGGGAACCTGTTTTCCAAACATAAAAATAAATGTCAATGTTTGAAATCGTTAAGTTACACCCAAATCCAACTAACCCCCTACACAACGGGGATGACAGAGTAGTATCTACACAAATAAAAGCAAAATACCGATAGGGAACGAATGAAACACAACGAGAACAAAAGTTGTACAAAATAAAAAAGATCACAGATTACGGTAACATAGAAGGAAACGAACTATGGAAAGAAACAACAGTGCCCCCATATACGGAAGGAAAGAAATACATACACAAATTACGTAGACGTCCCCATCAGCATGTGGACAATTGAAGCACCCCAGGGGTTTTCTTTTGTTCTGGATCAGACAGCTGATCAGAGTAGTCACAGGGTCCTTGTTCGAATTCCCCGACAACTACTGTTTCAACACAAAAGTATATGACATACAGAAACTATACTACCTCACATCAACACAAACATGTAGAAGTGACACAGAACATCAGTTTACGGTTTCTAGAAAAAATGGAATATCGAGCCATATGAATTCATGTGCCACTTGTAATGGCATTGCATTGTGTTCCTACATGTGATGATTACAAAAACACATTTAAAATGCCCACACAAATTACCCTCCAAAACGGTCCGCAGCAACGTCGAATGTTTGCTGTGGCCACTTGTGGCCATGGTTGCCAGTTGTGTATCTATAAAAACCAAATTACATACGAATTATACCAAATGAATTGTATGTTATTACTGAGGTAGGGAAATGTGGTATTCATCAGTTACCAATGGAATGAATGTGGTGCGCTGCGTTGTCGGGATTTCAAAATTTGGATTGGGGGAAAATGCAAATTCTGTTGTTTTCGATTGCATGCTGAACCGATGCATGATTTCGAATTTGTGGAGACGTATTGTATGTTTGAATTGGTAATTTTATACCTCTTCACGCATCATAAAGTGGCATGATCATTTTTTGTCCCTAGAGGACTTGATAGGGGCTTGGACAAATTGAACCATTTTCATGGGCACCAACGTTCATTAACCGTCAAATGATTAATACCACAATTGGGTGACGTACAAGACCTATAATCATGCAATGAGGTAGAAAGATAGGTGCTATGATAAATGAAAATTGTTCAATTGATTCACCTGAAACTTCAACCTCGCAGTCAAATACTACTTCTGATACAGAATCTGAAAAAATCACATTATCATCAATTGATTTGTTCATTTGGAATAGTAAACGTACTTTACAGTTATGGGGAACAACAGCAGAACCTGAGTACTACTATTTTCAGTTTAAAAACACCACTTGTTTTCCAGCGAATTGATAATGACATCAACAATTACCTACTGTAATAGGCCCTCATTACACCCAACACTTTTCTGAAAAATTACTCCAACACCTCTACCTAATCTTTTTTATTTTTCAATATCTATTCACAACCACTTTATTTTTGGTATAGTATAACCTACACATTTTAAATGTATTTTTTTAACTCTTACCACCATTGGCGTTGTTGGGTAGGTACGGCGTCGTACTGCTGGTGAGCGTTGGGGTACACCTGGTAACCTTAGGTATCAACACCACATCGGCTGAAAAATAATGTTATTATGATATCAACATAATATGAAGTATGTCTGCACTACTTGACAGGTGAAATAATTGGAAACTCACTGTTGTTAGTACCACTCATGACATGCTACTTGATGTAGGTATCTAGGCTCATTCAAAGTACCTGCCGATCTGGCTTCACATGACTTGTTAAGAACTTATGTACAATAGACCATATTATATACAAGTTATGACTCACAACCCGCCCTTTCTACTGACAGTATCGTAATTGTCAATTCTCAGTTCGTGCTTTTTAAAAAGTCAACTCCCAAGGAACCTACTATAACTTACATAAATATGTGAGTGTGATAGAAATACACTGAGTAAAGTATACACTTACCGCTTCCACTGTCAGAGTCGTATAAGGAGAGCCTTCTCTCTCCCCATCAGCTCCAACAAGGTGAACTTGTCGTCCTCCAACTCAATAACTTGACTTGGAGGACCTCCACCTGTCCCGCTCACATGGGCCTTTTCATCGGCCAAGTCCTTCCTCAATTTTTTCTTTAAATTATTATATTTTTCCCGGAGAGATGCCGCACATCGGAGATGTGTAGAGGCAGTGGCGTTGAATTCCGCCTCTACCTCCTCCCAAGCCCTTTTTTTATCGCGGGGACTGACTTGGTCAGTCCTTTGGCACTCTAGCACACTTTTTTTTTTTCACAATATTTATTAAAATACGCTCTTCCATAGAAGAAAAATTGGGAGCTTTTCGGCTCATTATTACAGGAAGCAAAAAGCAAAACGCGTGAGATGACAGATGATAACAGTGACAGATAACAGATGAATAGTGAGATCGCGGGATATAGGTTTCTAGGTTAGAATGGGCAACAGTGTTGCCTAAAAGTTGCTTTATACGCCGATATTCCATGGAACTACATTATCCATGAATCAAACATCATGGATTTATAGTGTCCATGAGCAGTTTGAGGTGGATTTCTCGTGAAGTATCCAGGGCTAATATCGAAGTTATCAAGGTTACCCAAATAATCGATTCTATCAAGGTAACCCAACCTCAGTAAACTTTTTTGAACGCTCCTTCTGCGAACCCCAGGGTTACCGAAAAATCGAAAGTAGCCCCAGGGTTAGGTAACTATCATGGTTACAGATTTTTTTTGAACCGGGCCTTAGTCAAGTAAAAATGTTGTTCTCCATGCCCACTTTGGGCCCAGTCTCCAGAATCTGATTTCCACCCAAAAATTGTTCCTGTTCACAATCGATTCGATTCAGCTTGACATCTCGATACAGTTGCTTATGCCTTTTGATTTGTTTTTGTTGTCTCCTGAAACACATTATTCGCTTTCTTCTGTTTTCCATTTATTGTGTCGAACTTTGTGAGTTCCTGTTCAGTTCGGTTCAGGTGACAGATTTGGATTTGTGGTGCGTTTTATCCTGTTTGCTGTTTTTGGTCATGTAGATTGATCGGCTTCCTAACACACAGATAAATACCTACCTAGCTGCAAGTCAGCTTCTTCATTCAAGTAGATGCCGGCAGACAGATCATTGTTTCGATGTATTTTAGTTGACTTTATTTTTTATTTTTGTACTTACCACATGAATTCGGCTGCTAATTTACTGTCGAAATTTTCTACGTTTTCGTATGATGATAGAATGTTGATTAAAAGTAGGAAGAATAATCACTCAATCAGTAAATATAGGTAAGGGTGTTGTTGCCTTGAGGTATTTTGTAGAAAAATCTGTTGGTTTTGTGTTCTGGTTTGGTGCCCCACTGTTTTCAGAGCCCACGCACTGCTACTGTAACTAGTGTGTAACTAACGCAGAGGGTTTGATCTTTGATGTCGTTTCCTAGGGAGTGCACATCAGTTCAGTTTTTTGTTGCAACTCTCGGTGTGGCTGTTTACAGTTTCGGCTTTACTTGAATTTTTCGAAATGTTTTAATGTGTTTAGCTCGTCTTGCCTCGGTATTTTCCCGACCGAAAATCGTGTTGAAGTGATATGGGCAATCAGAATAATGCGCGTTGAATCAATCGATTCGTGTGTCGCTGATTGTCAGTGAGTTTGGTGTGTTTACGTGAGTCATCATCCCCTTCACATCTAAACTCCACAAAGCAGTCGACAGCCAAGCTTCTCTTCAAGTGGATGGTGACATTACCCATGAGTTGAGTAGTGATGCACTACCTACCTTTCAACATTGAGGAGGTAGATGATATTATTTGCTGATGAAGCGTACAGCTACAGGGAACATTCCAGACTCTTCAAGCCGACTCCCGTATTCCGGCTTCTAGTTCACTTTCAAATTTTATATTTTACCTTTACTGCAGCATAGAAAGTTACAGATGAATCGCAGAAGACTCTGTCAAACCATTATTACCAGTAAGAAGGAATTGGTAAGTCCTTCATAACAGTACTACTTATGGCCTTCGGTTCGAATGTTTAGGCCCTTGCCGTTTGTCTGCTTCCGCTTAAATCTTCTATTGTAGGTACCTACCTTTATAAATAACGTAACTATGGACCGAATTTTTCGTTTATTATTTTAACAATGAACCTTCGGAATAGGGCATGAAAAAAAAAGGACAAAAATACCCCCCCCCCCCCCCCCCACCTCGCCTTCACTCTCTCACAATTTGATGTCTTACTAAGAATCCTAAAATGGAACGCAAAAAAAAAGAAAAAATCTGTACGCCGTACCAGGCATTTTCCTTAGTTCCCATGAACCAAAATTTGGTTTGTAGGTCCCAAGTGGGGTCTAATGATGTTCCTCGGGGCTCGGCGTTACTGTCAGTATCTCTAAGGAGTGAAAACTAGTGGGGTTGAAATTTCCAGAACGCCGTAGCTCGAAACCTTCAATAGAAGAGTACTTTTTGGCGTTGTTTTTAAATTGATTGTGAAATTGTGGATTTTTTAATCTAGGCAGATAGGCACTTACCTACTTTTCCAATTTGAATAAATTCGGTTCTGTGTCTGTGTGTCCGCAAATCCTCACACGCGTACCTAACGTCCTCAATTCGAATCCGATTTTGACGAAATTTCCAGGGATCAACGAGGGATCAAGCACGTTGGGCCCCAGATGGCCCCCTATGAATCGCAGCAAGGTCGTTGATACGCTTGCGCAAACGTGAATCCGAGGTACTACAACAATTTCTTGTGAAACAAAGGCCCGATTTAGCTCAAATTCGGTGGGTAGTTGGGGTGTAACTTCTAGATATCTAGAAAACAGTGGTCCCCTATGAATTACAGAACGAGCAGATCATTGAAAAGGCCATTGCGCTTACGCAAACGTGAATCCGAGTGTCGTGAGTCCCTCCCGGAACTACAACTCCGCATACTTAATGTTCTCACCAAAAACAACCCGTAGAATTAAGTTACTGGCAATAAACGGTAAGAGTGGGGCAACAGACGCAGGATCCGGTACACAACCTGGAGCCCCACCACCAGGGTGGTGGCTTCAGGGTCTATATATAACCCCGGATCCTGCGCCATTTTCGCCATTCTACATCTCCTCTAGCTGCTGGCTACTCTCTCTCTATCCTCAACCTCCTCTCGTCAAATTCAACTCCTAAATGCTAACACTTCTCATTCCACAGTAAATTCACACTCACACATTTCATCAGAAGTAGGTGGAGGTCTCGCCCTTAACCAATCCTGATGAAATACACTACACGCTCGGCGGAGGTCCGCCCTTAACCGCTCACACTCTCTACACAAATTCACTCTTAAATTCGTTCACACTCACACACTTCATCAGGATTAGGTGGAGGTCTCGCCCTTAACCAATCCCGATGATATACACTACACGCTCGGTGGAGGTCCGCCCTTAACCGCACAAACACACACTCTAAATTCACACACACACACATAAATTTAGTCAGGATATGGTGGAGGTCTCGCCCTTAACCAACCTGGCGAAATTTATCACACGCTCGGTGGAGGTCCGCCCTTAACCGCACACACACACCCTCGCCAAAATTTCACTCATCTCATGCATCTAAATTCACTCACCTAAATTCACTCCAAACAACATTTTTATCACACGCTCGGTGGAGGTCCGCCCTTAACCGCAACCACATCTAAACCACACACATCAAATTCAACTTTAAATTCACTCCTATCCAACATCCAACTACCTCCACCTCTCATGGTGAATTTTACACTCACTTAAATTCACCATACCGAGGTACCGCGAATTCGGTGGGTAGTTGGGATGTAGATTCTGGGTAGTCCCCTGTGAATTTAAAAACGCTCAGATCATTGGTTTGAACACCTCGTGTGTTGCGCAAACTCGAAATCTAAGGTAGGTATTATGAACGGATGGCCCAATTTTGATGAAATTTTCAGACCTTTTCTTCGAATTACGGGAAGGAAGTTTCTTTCAACTCCTTTTTAACTACACGTTATGTTTCATGCATATCAGCAAATAATTACAAGTGGAATTCTTGAATCCACCGCATATAGGTATTGTGAAATCGTAACTACCCAGCCGGCGATTTAGGGCTTTCCTGTTGGAAGCACGAGGGTAGGTGTTGACTACAGAAAACAGTAGTGATCTGCGCAGGAAAATATCTGTGTATCTATACAGGAAAATAATAAACCATTGTGTAATAATTTGCAGCGTATTTTGTTTGTGATGGTCCTGTCAAGCGGCATTTTCGTCAGTTGTGTGCAGGGATTTTTCCCTCTTACTGGCAGCACTGCTTTCAGTTCTTGGTTACTCGTTGTCGATGGCTGCCAATGTGTACGTATAGGTATTCAATTATTAAATAAATATCCTTTCGTGCGAAATTCTGTGATCGTTTTCGTCTTTATCCTGAAAGTTTATCAGGTTGTCGGGCCCAGTACGCGAGTTGTAGTTCGTTTCGGTTCGTACGGTAGTGGATGAACGATAAATTTTTGGTGAGAAGTGTCTCGGACCACCTGTTGCTCATTGGGTTGTAAATACGTACGGCAAGCCTAAAATGGGTTCATAAAAGGAACTAATTGCCCTCAATTTGCCAGTCTTGTCAGCAGCAACGTTTGATAATTGGAAGTTCAGGGTTATGGCGATTCTGGAGGAGGATCAGCTGGACGGATGCGTGACAGGCAAGGGGATCCCGCAACTCGACCCGGAAGAGACTGACTCCAACAACTTGGGTGATTACAAAAAGCTTCTAAATGAGTTTAAAATTAAAGATTCAAAGGCTAAAGGGCTTATAATTAAATGTCTCGCGGACAAACACCTGGATGTAATAAAAGAGTCGAAAACGGCAAAATCAATGATGCAGGCATTAAAGGACGTTTTTAACAGGGATAGCTCCTTCTCCCGTGTTGCTCGGTGGCGTAGGCTGATTACCTTTCGTGTCAAATTCTCGGACGATCTCGGAGAAGCTTTCACCAGATTCGAATCCATCATCAGGGACATTAATGAGACAAAACAAGGTCAGCCGATTTTCAGTGATTCAGACAAAGCTTCCCTTATTCTATGTAGCCTGTCAGACCATTCTACGTAGCAGACCTTATTCTATGTAGCCGTCTACCAAAAGTAGACTCCTTGATGAAGAGATGAAGCTAAAGGGTAAAGACAAGAATCAAAACCCTGAAAATGACATAAATGAGGAAGATTCATTTAAGGGTGTTGGGTGCCACTTGTGCGGAGATCCTCTGCATTTCAAACGGCAGTGCCCTAAGAACAGAAATAGTGGATCATCCAGGAGGCGTTTTGGTCGAAGAGGGGGCCGATTTGGAGCACGCGGAGGTCGAAGTGGGGAGCAAAGCGCTCATAATACTGAAACTGTGAGTTTCCATGCATACTCATGCGCATAGAGGTTTGGAAAATGGACTTTCTATTCGACTCCGGATGCAGTCAGACCATGGTTGACAGTGAATTTGAAGGCAAAATGACTGACGTCAAACGCCTAAGTAATCCAGTCAGAATAAATATCGCTAACGGCGAATGTATGGTCGCTGAGAAAATAGGTATCCTCCTAGTGAAGAGCCAGGGTCGCTGGATAAATATTGAGGCCCTACTTGCGCCTAAACTCCAGCACAACCTCATTTCAGTGTCAACATTGGCGGACAAAAATTTTAAAATTATAATCAGAGGCATCAATTGAAGATTTTTGGCAAAAATTTCGCCTTGACATGCAACAAGGAATACGGCTTTTAAGTCATGAAAGCAACTCAGGTTGGTCGTGAAGCAGAAGAAAGTGGTATGCTAGCCAAGTCAGAGACGAATGGTATACTCTGGCATAGACGCTTGGGTCATCTTCATTATGATGGACTCAAGAAAATGGGTCTACCCCGTCCAAAATCAATTTGCTCGGCCTGTATGGAGGGCAAAGGTAAAAAACTACCATTCAGACCAACCAAAAAGACGACTAGCAGAATCGGGGAACTTATATGGAGCGATGTCGCAGGTCCATTTAATCCCTCCACCGAATCAGGAGAGAGGTTCTTCCACGTCATTTTGGACGACTATTCCCATTTCCTCGTTATTAAGTTGCTCAAGGCAAAGAGTGAAGCGCAGACAACATTATGCAGTATATCAGGGGCACTCTGTTCATATACAAAGGATTAGAACGGATTCAGGTGGTGAGTTCAAGAGTCAAGGGCCCTGATTAATTTTGCCAAGAATCGCGGAATAAAGTTGGGTTGGTTGGATCGTGGAGTTGGTGTTGGGTTGGTTGGTTGGTTGCAGAATAAATGAATCCGAAATCATCTGAGAGGATGAACGGCGTTATAGAAAATTTGATCCGAGTAAAGCTGATCGAATCAGGGATCCCAAAATCGATGTGGGAGCAGGCAGCTCTTTGTTCTGGATATGAAATTAACCATCAGCCAACTTCTGCTTTGAAAAACTGTCAAACGCCAGCTCAAGTTTGGTTTGGGTCAACTGACCTGAAAAAGCTAAGAACTTTTGGATGTCGTGTCTGGTGCCTTACCCAACCTAGACAGAGCACCTAGACAGTGCTAAAAAGGGTGTTATGGTCGGGTACTGTGGTGGTGGCTACAGAATTTGGATTCCACAAGTAAGGGAAATCATCCGAGCACGACATGTTATCTTTGATGAGAAAGAGGTGGGCTGCAAAGAAGAAAATTTTGAAAAGGAAGATCCCCATATCGTTGTACTAAAACAAAATCAGGTAAAACAAGATTTACAGAGAGCCGAGGATCCCGCCGAATCGCCCAAAGAGAAACCTGGTAAGATGAGAGAAGAAAACAGGAAGATAACAAGAAATAAGAAGGACAGAACGAAAACGACAACGCAGAGAAGAATAACGGGGACGAGTTCTACGATTCTCGGGAGAACATTTCGATTTCCCCCATACCGCAAGAAGCCTTCCAGAAATCAACAAGGTCCGGAAGAAATGTTAAACTCCCCAGCTATCTGCGACAGGATTACGACGTTTTCGCCGAATATTGTCTCCTAACAGGGGGCCAGGATGTTGAACCTGTTACCTATGATCAAGCAGCGAAACTTCCAGAATGGCAGGCAGCCATGGATAAAGAACTACCTAGCTTCCCACAAAGAAATTGGAACGTGGTCACCATGTGAGCTGCCCCCAGGACAGAAAGCGATGACCGCTGGGTGTATCAGGTTAAAGACAACGGTACACGAAAGGCCAGCTTGGTGGCTAAACGTTTTCAACAGCCCCCAACTGACGAAATTCTGTATTCTCCAGTGTGCAGAATGCCTACTGTTGTGAGTCCCTCCCGGAACTACAACCACCAATGTTAAGTTCTCGCTAATATTAAGAAGCCAATTTAAGATGCCGTGAAATAAACAGTACGAGTGGGGCAAGGGACGCAGGATCCGGTGCACAACCTGGAACCCCACCACCCTGGTGGTGGCTTCAGAGTCTATATAACCCCGGATCCTGCGCCATTTTCGCCATTCTACGCTATCCTCTAGTCGATGACTATTCTCTCTCATTCCTCACCTCCTCTCTCTCCTATTCAACACTAAAAGATCAGTGGAGGTTCGCCCTTAACCGCATAGCTCACATTTTCCACACTCATCTCAAATTCACACACACAAATTTCATCAGAACATGGTGGAGGTTTCGCCCTTAACCAGAACTGGTGAAATACACTAAAAGATCGGTGGAGGTCCGCCCTTAACCGCACACACACACATATTCATCCTAAATTCACAGACACACAAATTTCATCAGAACATGGTGGAGGTTTCGCGCTTAACCAGAACTGGCGAAATACACTAAAAGATCGGTGGAGGTCCGCCCTTAACCAAACACACATATTCCTCACAAATTCAAATACTCCAAATTTCATCAGAACATGGTGGAGGTTTCGCCCTTAACCAGAACTGGCGAAATTTACTAAAAGATCGGTGGAGGTCCGCCCTTAACCGCACCACACCAAAACACGCATGACAAATTTACTCTAAAAATAACAACATCCAAATTCCAACATAGAATTCCAACATCCAAACTACCTCCACCTCTCATTGTGAATTTTAAACACACATAAATTCACAATAGTGGTAACCACCGACGTTCCCGCTTCCTTCTCATCATGGAGTCTTCAGACGATCGCTCATCCCCCCTCTTGACGCCCCCATCCACCCTGCCGACCGCTGCGACACCGCCCGCCGACGTCATGGCCGCTGCGTCCGCCCTCCCCGTCTCACTTCCGCCCTTCTACACGCATGACCCCGCCCTTTGGTTTTTTCAAGTGGATGCCGCCTTCTCCGCCACTGCCGTTCGCAGCCAAAAGGTCCGCTACTCCAGGGTCATTTGGCTTCTCCCCTATGACATTTTGCTGCAGACTTCCGACATCGCCTCCGACAGTACCACCCCCTACGACGACCTCCCCAACCGCCTTACCTCTCTCTATCAACCGTCGAAGTTCACCCGCATCGCAGCGCTATCGCAGCCCCAGCACCTTGGCGACCTGAAACCGTCCCACCTCTTCCATCGCTTGCATCACCAACTCAACGACGTGATGAAGCCAGACGTCACCCGCACCTTCTGGCTCCGGGCTCTTCCCTCTTCCGTCCAGATCGACCTGGCAAGCCACCTCGACGCCGCCGACGACGATCTCCTCCGTTTGGCCGACACCATTCACGACCTCGCCTCGGCCGCTACGGTCGGCAAGGTACGCCACTCCAACCCTCGCCCACCCTCCTCCGACCGCAGGAAGCGCTCCGTCTCCTCCGATCGCAGGGCCCGCTCCCCTTCCGCCGATCCCCGCAGGGCTACCCCCCCGACCGACGTGGGCGCTCGCCCGCACAACGTCGGGACGACGCACCACCGCAGCACACTCGGCCCCCCTCCTCTAACAAGCAGCAGCGGAAGGAGTGGCTCCCAGCGGACCCCTCCAACCGCTGTTTCTACCACTTCAATTTCGGCAACAAGGCTCGAAATTGCCAACCACCCTGCGCTTTTTTTAAGCCGCCGGGAAACGACACAGGTAAATCCGGCGGGCCCCCCCTCACGTACCCTCGGGGGGGGGGGGGGACGACGACCACCAACTCCCCCCCCCCCACCACCATCGCCCCCACTGCAACATACGCCGACGCCGTCCGCACGACCCGGACGACGCCACCTTCCTCACACACCGACGGCTGCTTCAAGGCCGCCGCCGACGCCGCCCGCCCGACCAGGACGACGCCATCGACGTACCTGCGCCGCAAACCAGTCCTCGACGACACGACACCTCACCACACCCACGACAACTCCGTCATTTCCTACGCTGACGCCGTCCGCCCGCAGCGGGCGACGCCACCTGCGACCCACCCCGACGGCTCCATCCCCGGCGCCGCCGACGCCGTCCGCACGCCCCGGACGACGAAGAATCCAACCCCCCAACACCCCCGGCACCACGCCGCAGCTGCAACCGTCGCAGCCGCAACCTCCGCAACCAACGCAGCCAACGCTGCCGCAACCTACCTACGCACCCGTCGCAGCTGCAACCTCCGCACCCGACGCAGCCGCAAACCTCCGCACCTGCCGCAACCATGACCACCCGACGCAACTCCGCAACCGGCGCCGCCGCCACGCCCCCACTGCGGCCGCCGCCGACGTCGCCCCCATGACCCGGACGACGCAGGGCCACCAACCCCCCGGCCACGCCCACCTCAACAAACCCCACCACCACAAGAAGGTTTCCTTCGCCACCGACACAACCCCCACCCTCACAGACGCCCCTGAGGCGACACGCCCCTGAGGGGACACGCCCCTCGTCGGCCGCTGCACCAACGGACGCCGTCCTCCCCCACTCCGCCCCTTCTCACCAACGCCTCTTCGTGCGATGCGAGAAAACGAACACCCCCTTCCTCGTCGACTCCGGGGGGGGCCCTCACGATATTCCCCAACTCCCTTCTCCGTCGGCAGGCGCGCTGCAACCGCCAACTGCTCTACCCCGCCAACGGGACCTCCATCCCCTCGTATGGCAACTATACCTTTACCCTACACCTAGGTAAAGTTGCATACGAGTGGATATTCACCGTGGCGGATGTGGAGAAGCCCATCTTGGGGGCCCATTTCCTCACATATTTCGGCCTCCAAGTGGACGTCAAGCACGCGCGCCTGCTTGACTCCTCCACGAAAACCAACCTCCACGGATATATCAGTTCGGTATCTCCAACCGACCGCACCATCAACCTCCTCCGGACTTACAAACCCAGACCCCACCCCTCCGCCCACCTCCAAACTGTCCACCATCACATCGAGACGACAGGGCCGCCCCTCTCCGCCAAAGCCCGCCGCCTTCACCCCCTCCAACTCCAACAAGCACGTGATCATTTCAACAACCTCATCGCTGACGGTATCGTCCGCCCCCCCAACTCCCCATGGGCGTCGCCCCTCCACGTGGTGCAAAAACCCGATGGAGGGATCCGGCCCTGTGGGGACTATCGCCGACTTAACGCCCGAACCACCCCTGACCTATATAACGTCCCCCACCACCGAGATTTTTCGTCACGCCTCCACGGCACCACCATTTTTTCCACCATAGACATCGCCCGAGCCTTCCATCACATTCATATCCATCCTCCCAACATCCCCAAGACAGCGATTATAACCCCCTTCGGGCTATTCGAATACGTTAAAATGGGGTTCGGCCTCTGCAACGCAGCCCAGACTTGGCAGAGGTACATGGACCAAATCCTCTGGGGACTTCCCTTCGTCTTCTGCTTTCTCGACGACGTTCTGATCGCCTCTCGCTCCCCGGAGGAACACCACGCCCACCTTCGCCAAGTCTTGGACATATTCGCTGTGGAGGGCCTCACTATCAACAGGGATAAATGCACTATCGCCCAACCTACCGTCCGCTGTCTTGGCCTCCCCGACAAGGTCAAAAACCTGACGGATTTTCCGCCCCCACGCACGCTACGGTTTCTGGGTATGATTAATATTATGTATGATTAAGTCCTAGAGTAACATGGCCACTAGAATTGTTGAGAAGGTCAAGCTTGACATACGACAAAGCATGATGGAGAGCTCGAATCAAGCACAGTTCCACTTGCTCTACAAGCGGTTGGACAGAGACGCCAGGTATATCAATTCGGAGCTCAGTTTTACCGACATGAAAATAATCATGAGGCTGCGAGGGGAACTCCTGCCGCTGAACAGTAAACCATGGGACCAGAACGCTGTGCAGCTGTGCTCAATGTGTAATCTTGGGGAGCCCGAGACCACGGAGCACTTTTGGGGAGATGTGCCATACTCCGCAGTATGAGGAGCCGCTTCTTGGGAAAGCCACAACTTACCACGCAAGAGGTCATCGAGCTGCTAAATGGGGACCACTACGCTGACCTGACCCGCTTTTACAGAGCAGCTTGGTCGTACAGGAGGATGTTGGTGGCTGAATTTAACTTTGGGTAGGCAGCGATGGGCGTGGTGTGAAGTGGGAACATCGTAATGAAGGGGAAAAAAATGAACTGGAAGGACTTATGTAACAACCTGAACTGAATAATGTGATTAATTTTTTGTTTTTGTGTACTTGTAGTGGCCTACCTCCGCCAAACGGCTACTATGCCATGGCGTATTGTGTATTTAATATTTTGTTGTTTTGAATTTTCAAATATATGCACTTAATCTATCTATCTATCTATCTATCTAATTTCTACCGGCGGCACATTAAACATGCCGCCCAACACCAGAAACCGCTCGTGGCTGCAGTCCCCCAACCAGCACGTAAAAATGATCGCCGTCCCATCGACTGGACACCGGAACTCGACGCTGCCTTCACCAGATGCAAAGAGGACCTCTCCGCCGCCGCTCTTCTTGCCCACCCCGACCCCCACACCCCCCTCTCCATCACCACCGACGCCTCCGATTGGGCCATCGGAGCAGTCCTCCAGCAGCACACTGGCGCCACCCCCCAACCCCTTGGATTCTTCTCCAAGACCCTCTCCCCCCGACAGCAAAAGTACTCGACGTTTGACAGGGAGCTCCTCGCCATCCACGAAGCCATCCTTCACTTTCGTGACTTCGTGGAGGGCAGGCAGTTCTCTGTCATTACGGACCACAAGCCCCTCACCCACGCCCTCCTCCAAAGCCGGAAAACCGCCTCACCTCGCCGCCTCCGGCAGATGGAATTCATCGGACAGTTTACGTCCGATATCCGCTACCTGCCGGGGCCGGAAAACTGTGTGGCGGACGCCCTCTCCCGCCCCACACCCGCGCCAGTGGAGGAACTGCTCCCCTTCCCCTCACCGTCCGTCATCGCCACCCACCAACTGCCCACTACGGACCTCGCCCTCGCCAACCTCATCTCCGCCGACAAGCTCGAACAACTGCCGCCCCACAACCTCTGGTGTGACGTATCGGCCGACACACCCCGCCCCTACGTCCCACCGGACCTCCGGCGGCAGTTGTTCGACCACTACCACGCCCTCCACCACCCCGGCATCCGCACCAGCCGGGACCTTATTAAATCGCGGTACTTCTGGCCGCACATGAACACGGACATCCGAAATTGGGTCCGTGTGTGCCAGAAGTGCCAGCTATTCAAGGACTCGGCGACGCCCACCGTTTCCCCCCACCCCATCGAAGACGCGTTGCCGTGGGAGCACGTACACCTCGACATCGTAGGACCCCTCCCACCCTCGGAGGGGATACGGTACTGCCTCACCATGATCGAACGCAGAACTAATTGGGTCGAGTGTATCCCACTCACCCATATTTCCGCGGACGCCGTCGCGACCGCGTTCCTCGCTAACTGGATCGCCCGCTACGGCTGTCAGCGGAATATCACGGTCAATCAGGGGAGGCAGTTCGAATCCGCCCTTTTTACCGAACGGCAAGATAGAGCGGTGGCACCTCGTCCTGAAGCAAGCGATTGCCACCTCTGCATCAACTCCCACCTGGACGAAACGTCTCCCCTTCATACTCCTAAGCCTCCGCACAGCCCAACGACCCTCCGATGACGTCAGCCCGGCACAACGGGTCTTCAAAGACCCTATACGGCTACCCGCGGACGTATTTCCCCCCAACAACCCGTCAATTAATAGGGACCCTCCTCAACCTGTAATCCCCAAAAACGACACCACCTATCCCAAACGCTTTCATTCCGCTACCCATATGTATCTCAAAGAACCGTGGATGCATAAAACTTTCCAACCAATTTACGCCGGCCCCTTCCCCGTAATCCGAACATCAGACACAACTGCCACCCTGTTAATTGAGGGGAAATCCCACACGGTCCCGCTAGCCCGTTGTAAACCCGCACCAGTTCTCCCCGATCCCGCTACACCTCACAGTCTCTCTCCAACCACCGACGATGCAACACCCTCAGTGCTCCCCGTCACCTCCGTCTGCATTTCCGGACCTCGGACCACCTCCATCCCCTTATCCGGATTTCGATTCGGACCCGGATATCGCGGCGATACTCCGCGACATCTTCGCCCCCTCGCCACTCTCGCCTCTCCGCCAGTCTCCCGAGCCCCCTCAACTGCTTTCTTTCCCTCCGCCGCGGATCACCGGACTACCTCCCTGGCCCCGGCAGTTACGTCTACCCCGGTGGGCCATCCTCCGCGAGTTGGAAATCGCACAGGCCACCGGGGTACACGAGCCGTACACCCCGACGGACCCCCGGATACTACCCTCTACTACCCCCCCACAACCACCGATGCATCCGGCGGCCCCAACGGCCCCCCCAACAGCCTCCCCGCCCCCCAAAACTGCCGGGGTCATCCACAATAGCCTCCGCCGGGTGCGTCCGGCCCGGGAGACGCGAGAGACGGCGACACAACGGCCCGGCGGCCCAGATTAACCGCCCCGCCTGTCAGTCTCACGGCGGGGCCTCGGGACGTTTGAGTACCGTTTGTCACAATACTCACACACGGCACCCAAACCCCCCATGCCCTACCGTGCACATTCGCGAATTTCTACTTTGTATATATCGCTACTCGCAATTCATTCAATTTTTTATACATCGCACTGTACTGATATACTTCTGCCACTCTACAATGTTACTCATCCACTGTTGTATATATCACACCGCACTATTCATGCACCTTGTATATATCGCTCCTCGCATTTCATTCACTGTTCTATATATCGCACTCTACTATACTACTATACTACTATACTATAATGTAACTAGCCCTAAGCGCCCCGCACCATCCATGCACTTTGTATATACCGCCCCTCACAATTCATTCACCATTGTATATATCGCACTCTACTATATTCCTATACTATAATGTAACTAGCCCTAAGCGCCCCGCACAATTCATGCCCTTTGTATATATCCCTCCTCTCACTTCATTCACTCTTGTATATATCGCACTATCCTATACTTGTACTATTTATACTATTGTCACTCTATACTGTAACTAGCCCTAAGTCACCCTTTATGTATCTCGTCAACTTTCCTTAGCTACTGAAGTATCACCTAGTTTTACGTCGCCTTCAGCACTCACCCTGTTTGCCGTAGCCCTCAGCTCTTGTACTCTCTTTTGGTTTATTATTCTGTGAATAATACACCTATGTAATCGCTCAGCAAAAAATTTTTATAACACCCCCTCAAAATTTTTTCTTTTCCGTTTCAAGGTGCGTAGATTCCAAAAATGCAATGTCCGTCCGCCGTCCGCCGTATCACGTGTACAGGCTTCATTTTCGGTCTAAAAAAGTCGTTCTTTCGCACACATGCTCTCTTTGGGCCCTAGTTGTGTCCCGAAACTTTTCAGCCCGATCGGAATATACCCAGGGGTGTTATGAGTGAAAATGTGTATAAAAATAGGTACTTTTTGTGTTTTAGTAACATGTTAGTAACATGAGCTTTTGAGGTTTCGTTTTCCATGTTTTTGGGGACGAGAAGACCGAATATGAAGTCGATTTTGACCAAAGAGTGGAAAATTGAGGTTGTACCAGATGTTCAGCTCCCAAAATTGATTTTTTATAAGTCAAAAACCTGGAAAATCGTCTGAAATCACCATCAATTTGTAGAATAACACTAGAAAAAGTATCAAGAGGTGGATCAAGACGATTAAATGGTACTATCAATGATCAAAGATAATTTGAAAAAAAAAGGAGCGTACCTACCTAATTCGTGTTTTGTGGGCCAAAATTGTGGATCAGAAATAGCTATTTCGGCTATTTCAATTATTTCACATGAAAGAAACAGAAATGAACAGCCAACATTTCCGTAGGTATGTCCAGTAGAATAATGAACCCATGTGACAAGGACTTGGCAGCATTTTTTGAATCTACGCACCTTGAAACGGAAAAGAAAAAAGTTTGAGGGGGTGTTATAAAAATTTTTTGCTGAGCGAGTACTTGGTGTATTATTCACAGAATAATAAACCAAAATGCAATGTCCGTCCGCCGTACGCCGTCCGCCGTACGCCGTATCACGTGTACCGGCTTCATTTTCGGTCTAAAAAATTCGTTCTTTCGCACACATGCTCTATTTGGGCCCTAGTTGTGTCCCGAAACTTTTCAGCCCGATCGGAATATACCCAGGGATGTTATGAGTGAAAATGTGCACAAAAATAGGTACTTTTTGCGTTTCAGCAACATGTTGGTAACATGAGCTTTTGAGGTATCTTTTTTCCATGTTTTTGGGGACGAGAAGACCGAATATGAAGTCGATTTTGACCAAAGACGCGGAAATTGAGGTTTTACCAAAGGTTCAGCTCCCAAAATTGGTTTTTTATGAGTCAAAAACCTGGAAAACTGTCGAAATCACCATCAATGTGTATAATAACATTGGAAAAAGTGTAAACAGGTGAATCAAGACCATTAAATGGCACTACCAATGATCAAAGATGATCTGGAAAAAAAGGCGTACCTACCTATTTCATGTTTTGGGGGCCAAAATTGGTGGAAATCATCAGAAATAGTTATTTCAATCATTCCACATGAATGAAACAATAAATTTAACGTTGTTGGTAGGATTCTTGAGGTTTTGGTCGCGACCAAAACCTCAAGAATCCTACCAACAACATTAAAACTGAGTGGTCGAGAACGTTAATCATAAATAAATTTAACACCCAACAAGAATCTCTAGAACTCCAACAGAATAATAAACCCATGTGACAAGGACTTTGCAGCGTTTTATTATCTTGCCTTCCGCACCCCCCCTGTTTGTCGTAGCCTTCAGCTTTTGTCATCATTTTTGCCCGCCCTCAGCACTCATCTTGTTTGCCATCGCCTTCAGCCTCTGTAAACCTGCGCCTTCAGCCCCCGTACTGTTTTCCATAGCCTTCAGCTTCTGTAACTCTGCGCCCTCAGCCTCCTCAAACTTGTTTTTTTCCGCTCGAACTGGGGGGGACCTCTGTTGTGAGTCCCTCCCGGAACTACAACCACCAATGTTAAGTTCTCGCTAATATTAAGAAGCCAATTTGAGATGCCGTGAAATAAACAGTACGAGTGGGGCAAGGGACGCAGGATCCGGTGCACAACCTGGAACCCCACCACCCTGGTGGTGGCTTCAGAGTCTATATAACCCCGGATCCTGCGCCATTTTCGCCATTCTACGCTATCCTCTAGTCGATGACTATTCTCTCTCATTCCTCACCTCCTCTCTCTCCTATTCAACACTAAAAGATCAGTGGAGGTTCGCCCTTAACCGCATAGCTCACGTTTTCCACACTCATCTCAAATTCACACACACAAATTTCATCAGAACATGGTGGAGGTTTCGCCCTTAACCAGAACTGGTGAAATACACTAAAAGATCGGTGGAGGTCCGCCCTTAACCGCACACACATATTCATCCTAAATTCACACACACAAATTTCATCAGAACATGGTGGAGGTTTCGCCCTTAACCAGAACTGGCGAAATACACTAAAAGATTGGTGGAGGTCAGCCCTTAACCGCACACACATATTCTTCACAAATTCACATACTCCAAATTTCATCAGAACATGGTGGAGGTTTCGCCCTTAACCAGAACTGGCGAAATTTACTATAAGATCGGTGGAGGTCCGCCCTTAACCGCACCACACCAAAACACGCACGACAAATTTACTCTAAAAATCACAACATCCGAATTCCAACATCAAATTCCAACATCCAAACTACCTCTACCTCTCATGGTGAATTTTAAACACACATAAATTCACCATACCTACTATAAGAATTATGTTGTCACAAGCTGTCAAGAAATCATGGCCGTTGTATCAAGTTGACTGTCCGGTCGCATTCTTAAATTCTGAAATTCATACACCTGTCTACATCAGGAAACCTCAGGGGTTGGACTGTGAATCGAGGTATGGTCTCGCGTGTTCGCCAAAAAACTGGAACACCGAATTCAACGATGTTATGATCAAGTTGGGTTTTCGACGTTCATACTACGATTTTTGCTTTTATTACAAAAGGGACGTATTTCTCGTTTTATTTGTTGACGACGGACTTATTACAGGCGAGCCTAATTCAATCAAGAAAGTGATAAGACAGCTCCAAACGGAATTTAAGACTCGGGATATGGGGGAAGCAAAAACATTTCTTGGTGGACCTAGAGCGGAAAAATGGATGCCTCTACGTTCTTCAAACTAAAATGATTAATAACATTTTGGAAAACTTCAAGATGGAAGAGTGCAACAAAATTTCAGCTCCAATGGATCCCGGTTTTCAGTATGGAAATGAACCAGCTGATAGAAGTGTCCCATATCGCCGTCTGGTATGATCGTTGATGTATTTTTGTCGACTGTTTCTCGTCCTGACATAGCCTTCAGCGTTTCTACCCTCAGCAGAGTCCTTGACAAGCCAACTGCGGGCGCATGGAAGGCAGCCAAACGAGTCGTGCGATATCTACAGAAGACAAAAGACTATGCTCTTCGATATGGAATAACTTGGGACGATCTCTATGCTTATAGCGACGCGGATTATGCTGGAGAAGAAATTGGAAGGAAAAGTGTAAGCGGATTCGTGGCGTTCCATGGTAGTAATCCAGTGGCATGGTTTCCGAGAGGCCAGTCTGGAGTTTCCCAATCGACTATGGAGGCGGAATATAACGCAGCTGCTACCGCCGCCATGGAAATGGTCAATATGAAAGGTATACTCTCATTATGGTGAAAAAGTAGGAAAAACTAGCATTTTTGTGGATAATAATGGCGAGATTTCAATGTCAAAGTCTTTTGAAAACTCTAAACGCGCGAAACATATTGCAGTTCCATTACATTAAAGATCTATGTCAAAAGGGTGAAATTGATGTGCTAAAAGTTCCTACGGATGAAAACGTTGCCGATATATTTACAAAACCCCTGAGTCGTGTTAAGTTTGAATATTTTTCTGAAAAATTGAGTCTGTTGGAGGTGCATAGTTAAAGCAGGGTATGTTGTTGTAAGTCTAATCTCAGTGTTTTGATTGGTTTCGTTTTTTTCCCGAATTTATAAGACTTTTTCTTGTTTGTTTTGATTCGATTCAGTTGTTTGCGATTTTCATATTTCATTGTTGCGAATTGATAACAAGTGACTGATAAGGTGGGTATTTTTGTTCCTTCTTTTATGAGAAATATGTAATCGAGGGGGGTGTCAAGCGGGATTTTCGTCAGTTGTGTGCAGAGATTTTTCCCTCTTACTGGCAGCACTGCTTTCAGTTCTCGGTTACTCGTTGTCGATGGCTGCCGATGTGTACGCATATTCAATGATTAAATAAATATCCTTTCGTGCGGAATTCTGTGACCGTCTTCGTCTTTATCCTGAAAGTTTATCAGGTCCGAGATTTTGTTTGATCTACAGTCATGGATAAAACACTGTAGAGCCTACCAGAAAAATATCCTACCTACCTACGAAAACTGTCAAGCACCAATATCATATTTCAGTGACTTGGTGGATAAAAGTCACTGAAATACGATATTGCCGCTTGACAATTTTCTTTTTGTGGTAGGTAGGTACCTACTTAACGCATGTCTTTAAAAAAGCATAAGAACTAACAGTATCAGTAACCGGACGGCCTGCTGATGTTGGTAATGTTCCATTATCTTCAGGAGTATACTTCACAGGAATGAGTTTGCCACTTCTTAAATTGACACTGCACACTTGGTGACATCGAGCTTCTGTAGGTAAATCTATGACTGAAAGCACTCGCTTGTACATTTGCTGTCTATTGATCACTTCCAGTTCTCCAGTTTCTGTTCTGCATAGTTTCAAATTGTGTTGCGAATCTGGAATGGTTTTTTTTTGGTTTATTATTTTCAATAATGAACCTTAGGAATCGAGCATGGAAAAAAAAGTTAACCTCCCTCTCAAAATGTGATGGTTTCTGTTTCAAGGTACGTAGAATCCGAAAATGGAATACAAAAATTTCTGTCGGTCCGCCGTATGCCGCACTTTCCTTAGTTACCATGAACCGAAATTAATGAAATTTGGTTTGTAGGTCCCGTTTGGGGTCTAGTTGGTCAGCGAAGCTCGGCGTTACTGTCAGGGGTGAAGAATAGGGGTTGATATTTTCAGAACGCCGTAGCTTGAAAACTTTCAATGGAAGGGTATGGTTTTTTTTTAACGTTTTTAAACTTTTCTTGAAATAAAGAATTTTTTGAGACCACCCGGAGCATTGTACGTCCAGCCTTTCGTTTGCACCGAAAAGCTTCGTCAACATGATCGTGAATCAAATGGTATAAATCCGGCCCAGATATCATTGCTAGGGATCACCTGATTATAATCACGGATGGCTGTTTGTGACGTCGAGTTGGTTGTTCTGTGATATTACTTCGTTTGAAAAATGATGGCTTTTCTCGATTGTCTTGATAGGTACTTTTGCTACTTGAACAAACGTTATGCTTCATGAATAACAACAAATAATTAATGATCGAATTATTGAATCCCGCGCATTTTTATGAAACTGTAATTCCTTGGCCGGCTCCAATACACGATTTAGGGCTTTCCTGGGGGGAGCTCGAGAGTAGGTATTGACCAAGGACACAGGTAAATAATAAACCGTTATATTCAGCTTTTTTCTTTTCTTTCGACGAAAGACCCAATTTTCGTTAACCCCATACAATATACTTTGGAAAATAAATGTTAAAAAAAAAAAAATTCCGAAGTATATTGTATGTGGTTTACTTGGCCCTGACTGGGCCGCAGCCATGGTAGCCACGGTTTTGTTGGATAATAAATGGGGTTATATAGCAATGTTGTTTTCTGAGATGAGATTTAGGTATCGCTTTATATATATTATGTTTGTGTGCTTTGGTTGTAGGAAATGACTTCTCTTATCGGAGGCGTGAAGGGGTTGAAAAGGCGATGTTTCTGGCTTGTGAAGGCTGTACATTGATTCATGATGTGCTTCAGGTCACCAGGGACCCTTAGGTCCAGGCAATATGAACAGAATGTGCACTCTTTGAATCACTAAATATTCACATTCTAATTCAAATTTCTTTATTTAAACAGTTTTTCTTAGGAACATGGTCCAGGGACCCCTCTTAGTTCCTGCACATAGGAATTATATTAGGACATGTTATGGTGTTATGCTGTTTTGTTATGTGCTGTAGGGGGTGTACATAGCCATAAGCTCAGTAAAATATACATTATGGTGAGGATTGCTCTTCATCCCAAAACTCGTATCATGGTTTTGGCAGTATTAAGAAGATGAAGAATAATTACTGTCCGATTTTGACCCTTCTGTATAGATGTGAATATTATATTCAGGGTATTTGGCAGCTAAGAACTCAAGCGTGAGTTTTTGTAGTTCTCTGTATATTATGACGCATTTGGACTTTTTGTCTATTAGCGAATTTTCGAAGAAAATGAAGCTGTTGCAGTGGGTCCAGAATTTTCAGAACATGAATTTTTAAATAGGCAAATCCGTTTCAGAGAATCCTGAATTCATCCCTAGATTTTAACAAAAATTATATATATATATATATATATATATAAGTATGGCTTTTCTTGATTCACCTGTTAATACAACCTACTTGTGATTGCATACTGTAGGGCAGACTGCACGAGAGACATGCACCTATATCAGCCTCAACCGCTCCCTAGAGACTGATGTTTTCATTCTTTAGATTTGGAATATTATCATCGTATTATTATCGAGTATTATCATCGTGATTGGACCAACTCAGAGATGTATCGAGCATTACGCCTAAGCATTTATACGAGTAAGGAGTAAGTCGGATATAAGGATAGAAACATTCAGGTCCCGATCGGCTGTATGTAAACACACAGATGTTTACATACTGGCCTGTTATAGTGATCAAAAGGTCGATTATAGTGATCAGTTTCTAAGTTTTTGGGGTCAAGAGTCGACAAGATCGGTAACAGTGGCTGAAATCTCCAAAAGTTGGTGTATATTCACCAAAAGTGGTGTTGAATGATGACCCAAAACAGAAGATAACTTTATCGGTTATAATAAAAATTTCCTCAAAAAATGATTAATTGAAAGGTCAATTGGGGGGGGGGGGGGAGGCCACAATTCGCCAATATTGGTAAAAATGGCTAAACTCACCACAAGTGGAAGTCGGATACAGTGGAAGTCGCTTATAGAGATTGTTGACGTATAGTGATTTTTTCCAGTCAGTCCAAGCTCGATCACTATTAAACGACTTTTACTGTAATAAGAAATAATTTCATCAGAGGAGTCGACAGTTGTGTCCATAACATGTAGCGGTGGGGTGGTTTTAAAAATCCAGCCCCCCCCCCCCCCCACACACACATCCAGGAGTTGTGGGTGTACTCCCCTAGGTGTTCGTAAGAGCATTTCAAGTGACGGGAGTTGAGTCAGTCGTGTCTGGGAAGGGCAATGGAGCGGCCTCTCTGGAGCTGGGGTCGACGCCTTGTCTACGCGTTCTTCTCCGTGACCGGTAACGTTCTCTATCTACCTTACATGCTTGCTTCTGAAAATGCAGTTTCTAAATTTTCATCTATTATCGCTTCCATGTATCTGGTTTGCACTGACTAGGTAGTTATTCATAAATTTAAGTATAATAAATTTATTAATTTGTTTACTTCGACTGTTTTGTTTACTTGCATAAATAACTTGATATAGTAGCATGCGGAGAGTGCTAAAAGTTGGTTTTACATTAGTGTATTTGTTGATTTAGTAGGAGATTGTACAAGTACTACTTGTTAACTATTTTGATATTACTAGGTAGTTACGTAAAAAAAAGGGAGACGTAGGTATGTATTCAGTTCATTGCTGTTGGAACTGCGCATTTAGTTGTATAGGTAGGTACCTATTATAAAATACTCCTTAAGATTGATGGATCATCATGATTATCGTTCCACACTCCGTTTGAAGTAAATGGAAACCTAGAATCATGAAGCACCAGTTACGTGGTACCTACCTGCTCACTTTCGGTTCATAATTTTCAATAACGAACACTTGGAATCGAGCACAAAAAAATTACCTACCGTCCCCCCACCCCTCCTCTCAAAAACTGATGGTTTGCGTTTTAAGGTACCTACGTAGAGTCTGGAAATGGAATACAAAAAACGCTGCAAAGTCCTTGTCACATGGGATTATTATTCTACTGGACATACCTACAGAAATGCCGGCTGTTCGTTTATAGTTTCTTTCATGTGCAATAATTGAAATAAGTAGCTAAGTATTTTTGATGGTTTTCACCTACTTTGGCCCCCAAAAACACGAATTACGCTCTTTTTTCTTCTTCAAATTATCATTGATCATTTAATGCCGTTTAATTGTCTAGTTTTATTTAATTTTAATTTAATTCTAGTGTTATCATGCAAATTGGCCCAGGTTTTTGACTTATAAAACATGAATTTTGGGAGCTGAACCTTCGTTACAACCTCAATTCTTCATTCTTTGGTCAAAATCTTCTTCATATTTGGTCTTTTCGCCCTATAAAACATGGAAAGAGATTACCTCAAAAGCTCATTTTACTAAAACACAAAAAACCCTATTTTTACTACAATTTTTCACCCATAACACCCCAGGGTATATTCCGATCGGGCAAAGTTTCGGGACACAACTAGGGCCTAAATAGAGCCTGTTTGCGAAAATACCAATTTTTTTTAGACCGAAAATGAAGAACTTATGCATGATACAGCGTACGGCGGACGGACATGGCACTTTTGGAATCTACGCACCTTGAAACGTGAAAGAAACAATTTTGAGGTGGTATAAATTTTTTTTTGCTGAGCGAATACATAGGTGTATTATTCACAGAATAATAAACCAACTGCTGTCCACCCGCCGTACGCGGCATTCCTTCGTTCGGTACCATGAACGAAAATTAATGGAATTGGGGTTGTAGGTCCCATTTAGGGTATAGTTGGCCCGCGAAGCTCGGCGTAACTGACAGTGTAATGATCAGACAGTAATGACAGATTTTCAGAACGCCGTAGCTCGAAAACTTTCAATAGAAGGGTACGGCGTTTTCAAATTGATTGCGAACTTCGGGATTTTTTGAGATCACTTGGAACACGTCCAGCCGTTCTTTCACTGTAAGGCCCTGAAGTTTAAACCGAAAAGCTTCGTCAGCACGAATGTGAATCAGACAGATAGCATTGATAGGGAACAGCTGATTGTAATCACGCATAGAGCTTTATGAAATCGAGTTTGTTGTTCTGTGATTATTTCATTTGAAGAAAGATATGGTTATTTTGGATTTCGTTGACTGGTACGTCTACTTTTTTTTTAAACCTATTTGTTGATAGTTAGACTGTACATGTCTTTTGTTCACGGCCAAACGAATCATCTAAATTAGGTGAAAATGGGGGAATATGTCGAGGGCCTTACTTAGGTTAAGCGGCCATTAGAATATTTCAAGAATGACAGGGTGGGGTTTTTGTGGGGCCGAAATGGTGCGTTGCAGGACATGGTGGCGGAAGAACAACGCTGCGAAGTCCACGTTACATGGGTTCGCATGGGTTCGGGTTGGGGGTGGGGTGGTTATTCTATTGGACATACCTACAGAAATTTTGGCTGTTCATTTATTGTTTCTTTCATGTGCAATAATTGAAATAGTTCACGACAATATTCAAAAGCC
The DNA here is from genome assembly GCA_954871275.1 of Leptopterna dolabrata. Taxonomy (NCBI): domain Eukaryota; kingdom Metazoa; phylum Arthropoda; class Insecta; order Hemiptera; family Miridae; genus Leptopterna; species Leptopterna dolabrata. The sequence continues at coordinate 126,195,304 of OX940974.1, read as the reverse complement.
GAATAAAATAATATTACTTCAGTTTAATAAAGGGCCACATTTCACTTAATAATGATATTGGTCACGATATTGGAAGTCACCTACTTCGTTTTACTTCATAAAAATCTTTAGACTGTAGGCACTCCAGTTCCCAGTACAAGAACAAATAGAATAGTTACCTACTTTGAGGCTTTTTGTTTTACAAATTATCTTTTATCTTCGATAGTGCTATTTAATTGTCTTGATTCACCTGCTAATACTATTTCTGGTGTTATACAAATTTATGTTGATTTCAGACTATTTCCCAGGATTTTGACTCATAAAAAATGAATTTTGGGAGTGAACCTTCCTTAACCTCAGTTCTTCACTCGTTGGTCAAAAGTGACTTCATATTCGGTCTTCTCGCTCTGAAAAAACATGGAAAAACCATACCTCACAAGCTCATTTTCACTAAAACCTGAAAAACCATAGAAAACCAATATTTTAAGACCCATTTCCCCCCATAACACCCCTGGGTGTATTCCAATCGGGCTGCCGAGCTTCGGAGCAAAAATAGAACCTACATGTGTTCCCAAATGGGAACCCAACCTGTGTACGGAAGAACGACGATTTTAGACCAAAATTTAACGTCTACATTTAAGGCTGAAACATCTTTCGAACCTCAGTTTTCTGGTCTTTGGACCAAATGGGCTTCATTTTCGGTCTCCTTTTCCTAAAAAAACATGAAAATCTATACCTTAAAAACTCATGTTACTAGAACACCAAAAAACTCTATTTTGACACCCATTTTTCACCCATAACATCCCTGGGTATGTTCCGATCGGGCCGCAAAGTTTCGGGACACAACTAGGGCCCTGATGGAGCCAGTGTGCGAAAGAACGAATTTTTTAAACATAAAATGAAGCCAATATGCATGATACGGGGTACGTGGACAGACGTTGCATTTTGGTTTATTATTCTGTGAAAAATACACCTATGTAATCGCTCAGAAATTTTTTTTTATAGCACCCCAAAATTTTTTCTTTTACGTTTCAAGGTGCGTAGATTCCAAAAACGCTGCAAAGTCCTTGTCACATGGGTTTATTATTCTATTGGACAACCTACAGAATTTTTGGCTGTTCATTTATTGTTTCTTTCATGCGAAATAGTCGAAATAGCTATTTCTGATGGTTTCCACAAAATGTTGGCCCCCAAAACACGAATTAGGGACGCTCCTTTTTTTTCATTATATCTTTGACCATTGCTAGTGCTATATAAACGTCTTGATTCACCTGTTTACACATTTTCTACTGTTATTATACAAATTGATGGTGATTTCAGACAATTTCCCAGGTTTTTGACTCATAAATTATCAATTTTGGGAGCTGAACATCTGGTACAACCTCAATTTCCGCCTCCTTGGTCAAAATCGACATCGTATTCGGTCTTCTCGTCCCCAAAAACATGGAAAACGATACCTCAAAAGCTCATTTTACTAACATGTTGCTAAAACGCAAAAAGTACCTATTTTCACTCACATTTTCACTCATAACACCCTTCGGTATATTCCGATCGGGCTGCAAAGTTTCGGGACACAACTAGGGCCAAAATTGAGCATGTGTGCGAAAGAACGACTTTTTTACACATAAATTGAAGCCTGTATGCGTGATACGGCGTACGGTGGACGGCGGACGGACATTGCATTTTCTGAATCTACGCACCTTGAAACGCAAAAGAAAAAACGCTGCAAAGTCACATGGGTTTATTATTCTATTGGACTAACCTACAGAAATGTTGGCTGTTCATTTATTGTTTCTTTCGTGCGTAGTAATCGAAATAGCTATTTCTGATGGTTTCCATTAATTTTGGCTCTTGAAACACAAATTGGGTACGCTTTTTTTTCTTTTTCTTTAAACTATCTTTGATCATTGATAGTGCCATTTAATCGTCTTGATCCACGTGTTGACACTTTTTCCAGTGTTATTATACAAACTGATGGTGATTTCAGACGATTTCCCAGGTTTTTCACTCATAAAAATCAATTTTGGGCTGCAAAGTTTAGGGACACAACTAGGGCCCAAATGGATAATGTGAGACCAAAATTAGAGTAGATACGCGTGACACGGCGTACGGCGGAACACCCCCTCAAAATTTTTTCTCTTTCGTTTCGAGGTGCGTAGATTCCAACAATGCAATGTCCGTCCGCCATACGCCTTATCACGCATACAGGTTTCAATTTATGTATAAAAAAAGTCGTTCTTTTGCACACATGCTCAATTTTGGCCCTAGTTGTGTCCCGAAACTTTGCAGCCCGATCGGAATATACCGAAGGGTGTTATGAGTGATAATGTGAGTAAAAATAGGTACCTTTTGTGTTTTAGTAACATGCCAGTAACATAAGCTTTTGAGGTATCGTTTTCCATGGTTCTCGGGACGAGAAGACCGAATACGATGTCGATTTTGACCAAGGAGGCGGAAATTGAGGTTGTACCAGATATTCAGCTCTCAAAATTGATTTTTTATGAGTCAAAAACCTGGGAAATTGTCTGAAATCACCATCAATTAGTATAATAACAGCAGAAAAAGTGTAAACAGGTGAATCAAGACGTTTATATAGCACTAGCAACGATCAAAGATATAATGAAAAAAAAGGAGCGTCCCTAATTCGTGTTTTGGGGGCCAAAATTTGGTGGAAACCATCAGAAATAGCTATTTCAATTATTCCACAAGAAAGAAACAATAAATGAACAGCCAAAAATTCTGTAGGTTGTCCAATAGAATAATAAACCCATGTGACAAGGACTTTGCAGCGCTTTTGGAATCTACGCACCTTGAAACGTAAAAGAAAAAACTTTGGGGTGCTATAAAAAAAAATTTCTGAGCGATTACATAGGTGTATTATTCACAGAATAATAAACCAAAATTCAAGGTCCGTCCGCCGTATCATGCATACCGGCTTCATTTTCGGTCTAAAAAATTCGTTCTTTCGCGCACAGGCTCCACTTGAGCCCTAGTTGTGTCCCGAAAGTTTACAGCCCGATCGGAATATACCCAGGGGTGTTATGAGTGAAAATCGGTATAATAATAGTTATTTTTTGTGTTTCAGTAACATGAGCTTTTGAGGTGCCGGTTCCCATGTTTTTTGGGACAAGAATACCGAATATGAAGTCGATTTTGATCAAAGAGTGGAAAACTGAGGTTCTACCGAAGGTTCAGCTCCCAAAATTGATTTTTTGTCAGTCAAAAACCTGGGAAATTGCCTGAAATCACCATTGATTTGTATAATAACACTAGAAAAAGTGTCAATAGGTGAATCGAGACAATTAACTGGCACTACCAATGATCAAAGATAATTTGAAAAAAAAAAGGAGCATACATACTTACCTAGCTGGTTTTTTGGGGGCCAAAATTGGTGGAAACCATCAGAAATGGCTATTTCAATTGTTTCACACGAAAGAAACAATAAATGAACAACCATTATTTCTGTGTTTGTATCCAGTAGAATAAGAAACCCATGTGACAAGGACTTTGCAGCGTTTTTGTGTTTGGGTAACATGAGCTTTTGAGCTGTTTTCCATGTTTTTTTTTAGGACGAGAAGACCGAAAATGTAGTTGATTTTGACCAAGTGTGGAAAATGGAGGTTCTAACGAAGTTTCATCCTTAAATTTACGTTAAATTTTGGTCTAATATCGTTGTTTTTCCAAACGCAGTTTGGGTCCCGATTTGGGAACACATTCGTTCCTAGTTGTGCTTCAAAGCTCGGCAGCCCGATTGG